>BFEA01000289.1:1135714-1147831 GCA_003427395.1 Chara braunii
TTTTCTTGTGTGTGTATGTGTGTGTTTGTGTGTGTGTGTGTGTGTGTGTGTGTGTGTGTGTGTGTGTGTGTGTGAGAGAGAGAGAGAGAGAATGAACGTATCTGGATGTAAAACATGGTCGAGTACACAGTGTACACAGTCATTGTGGCCCAGAGATGGGCCGCATCCATTTCGGATGTGGCAAGGTCATCATTTCTTGTTCTCGTTTTTTTTTTTTTTTACTAGAAAAACAGAGGGCAAAAGAAAAACAAAAAATATAGGGGTGCAGTCGAAAAGTAGTCGCAGACTCCTCTTTTTTTTTTTTGAAGCGCGTTTTGAGGTTAAAAAAATCCCGCCGCATCCACGCGTCCGTGAACGTGTGAACAGGATTCATCCACACTACCCCACTGATGAACCGTTCATGAGGTTCCCACTGATGTGAGAGGCACAGTAAAAAGGGAGCTGCAAAAAGTAAATAAATTATAAATGCCATTAAATGAGGTAACTTCCAATTCTGGGAAGTAATCAATGCCGCCCACTCAGGTCTCTCTACCATAAAGGGGAGAAGCGTTCAGAGTGCGTTGTATCTCGCTTTGACTTGCCGGTGGAATAGGAACCGGACTGACGCTCCGTTGCTCCCCAGAGTGGATGTGGAGGCACAGCCATACGGCCCTGTTTTTACGTTAGGGGAAAAGACAAAAAAAGAAAAAACAAAAGAAGGGGGAGTCCTCCTTCGGGACATATGTTAAAATTCGAACGATACAGAGAAGATTAGCATGGCCCCTGCGCAAGGATGACATGCATAAATCGAGAAATGGTCCAAATTACTAGGAAGATTTTCATGACCGTCTGGTCTGGACCGGCTGGTCACCCGGGCGTCATGTCCGAGGGGGTCTGACGCCCAGGATACCCGGGTATGGGGAAACAAAATAAAAATAAAAAAATTGGTGCTGGTTTTTTTCCGCGCTTTCCGAGAGGGGCCCAAATCCAGGCTCTTTTCTTTTTTTTGAGAGTTGGCTGTCAAGGGGTGGGAAGGGAAGTATAAATGAATTTTGAAGGGGCTAAGGAGGTTTGAAGGGGGGTGCCTTAGTGTGATTTGTTTTTTTTTCGTTTTTTTTTATCTTGAGTTCCATGAGGAATTCTGATGTGACCCTCTGCCAAAAGTTGTTTGTATTGCAATTCTACACAACGTTTTTTTTTTCAGATTTTTTTGGAGTTTGTTTGTTTGTTTTTTTGTGTCTTTTTTTCTAGGTTACCAATGGTCCGGGGGCCGGTCGTCTCCCCATACGTCCTGTACCCCCGTCGCCCGGAAAAACAATTTTTTTTTCCAAAAAAAAAATAAATTATTTTTAAAAATTGTTTCAGTTTTTTATTTTGAACTCATGATTGGATGCGAATTTGAACATGACTCCAAGGCAAAAGTTGCTTGTATTGTTATGTTACATAACATATATTTTTTTCAGATTTTTCTGAGAACTTTGTTTTTTTTTGTTGTTTTTTTTTTGCGCTAGGTCGGTCGGACGTCCGACCAGACGTCCGGTCGGACATCCCGGACGGTCAGGGGGGTCCCGGACGTCCGATCCAACAACCTAGCTTTTTTTTGCGCTGGGGCTGCCCGGGGTCATGCCCGGCCGGTCACCCGGTCGCCAAACCGGGCGTGACGTCAGGACGCGGGCGCCCGGGATATCTCCCTAGCCAAATTAAAAAAAAAAAGTAAAAAGAGAAAGGGGGTACCCCAAGGAAAGCCAAAGTAAAGGTAGTCAAGAATACCCACCAAAATGATGTTGATCCACTCTCTCCTCCTCTGTCCACCCCCTTTTCAATACACTCCCATACTCATCCCACTCAGCAGGGAAGACTACCCTCTCCCTCCCTCCCCGCGCTCCCTTCTACCCTGAGCCAACCCTAAGGTCCCCCCAGCCCCCTTCTCTGGCTCCCCCCTCATCTAACCCATCAACTTCTTCTCCCTTGCCTCCACCCTTCGTGGCCCCACAAAACATACTACCAAAGGACGAGGAGAAACGGAAGAGTAAAATTGAGAAAAAAGGGGAGGGGATGGAGACATGAGAACAAACCTTGAAGCGAGGATGGGCTGACTGAAGGACAAGGAGACAAGAGGTGAAGGAAGGAGAGGAGGAGGCAAAGCCTCGAAGAAAAGAGGAAGATAGGGTTGTGTGCCCCCCTCATCTCTATAGTAGGAGATGCTGAGCTCGGTTGACGATTTCACAGGTAAAACTTGTTGTCGAAGTTGGTGATGGATCAGGAATGACACACCAAAACTCGCAAGACCGGGAAAGACGCTGCTCCCCAATGCACCTTCTCCTGCGTAGACAAGAATGAAGCCTAGCCTACGATATGCTCACAAAATAGTAAAATACGCATCCAATGCTACTCCCGACCACCACTCCAAAAGAAACTCAGCATACAATGAAATTGTTGGTGATGGTGGCAGCAAACAGCTCAACAGAACCTCGACCCTCCCAAGCCAACTTCCAATACCTCACAACCTCCACGTGGCACATACAGCCCATCCTCCTGACCCAAATTGGATGGCGCCTGTGAGGAGAGCATGACTCCTCCTGAATGAGCCAACGGCTTGCCATCATGGCCAGCCATGGTTGCACGAGTCGTGGTGAGTTTGCCAATGAGAGAGCAGGAAGTTGCTTCGCCTACCGCTGCGCCATAGCGCAGCACTCCTGCAAGGCAGTTTTCTTTTTTGTTTCTAACAAATATCGAACAGCTCACTGAGAGCAATGAAAATGAGGCCCAAAGGAGACTCGTATCGTTGTGAAGTCGAGGGTCTTGCAATTTCGTCTTTGTATATTTTTGTGGCAGACTTTGGCAGCTAAGCAATGAGTTTAACTTTAGAGTCTGGACCTAGGCTACCAGCCAGCCCGCCCGGGTGACCTTATTTTCCCGGGCGGTCCCGTGCAAGGACCCGGGAAGGTCCCAGGCAAAAAAAAAACAAAAAAAAAGACAAAAAGACCCCCAAAAAAAACTATGTTATGACAGTTATGCAGAAATAAACTGAACAACTTTTGCCTCAGGGTCACATCGCAATTCTTTACCAAATTTAAAATAAGAATTAAATTTTTAAAATATATATTGCGAGGCTCAGGGCCGCGACAAGCCCTACTGGGCCCTGTTTTCAACAATATCGGCCGCCCTAAGTGAAGGCAGGCCCGACCAAGGACGAGAGGCCTATTTTGGGCTTACCACACAACTGGGAAATTCAGGCAGTTGCGCAGCACAAGTTGGTTGAGAAAACCCAGGCCCTGCCTGCCTTTCACAAATGTATCTGAGGCAGGCCCTGGGTGAGACACGGGGCATGGACTGTGCACAGGCCGCTGGCAGTTGGACACGGGTAACCACCCCAGGCCCTGTGTCTGATTCCCCTGGACCGGGGCTCAGCCACTTGGGGGCCTACCGGAAGCTTCTGGGAGGGGCCCAGCGTGGCCAGGCAGCACGCAGCAGGCAGGCCACTTCCATATAGGAAAGTGCCTGCCCTCGCATTCGGCATTCGGGCACTTGCTACATGCTGCGCATGCACTGGTGCGCTGTTGGCAGGCAAGCGCCACGCGCTCACGGGCGAGCAAGGGATACGCAGGCAGCCATAGCCGAGCTGGCCTGCGAGGTGCTGGATGGGCGCATGGTGGTCCTTGGGCGCATGGTGGCATCTGTGTGGGGGATCGAGGTTGAGAGTGGAGCGTGAGTCATACCTGGTGCTTGAGACGAATGGCATTGGCCGAGATCTGCTCGTACTTTGGGGAGCTGTTGACGTCACCAGCGGCATTGTAGATAGGCTAGATAGGATCTGCCACTGGGCGCCGAGCGCCAGATAGGAAGTCGACATTGGTTCATTGTTGATGATGATGAGACTATTCCAACATTGTCACGTGTGATCTTTTGCTGTGCTCTTATTTTGGTGGGACTCGAGTCGCAATTCTGCTTTTGGTTCGAGGTCACGACTATCTGGTTTCATGTGTATGATGCTGCTTGGTTTTCAGGAATTCGCTATCGCTCATTTTCCTTGCATTTTGGTATCAGAGCTATGGTACGTTGCGCTAATCTGGCACTTGTTTTCTGCCTATGCGGTACATGCATGCTGTCTTCTGGGTGAGCGGCCATAGGGAGTGTGTAGTGAGGAGGGCGAAGGCAAGCAGGCGACCCAGGCGAAGAGGGGTATCCCCAGGGAGGCTATGAAGTGGTATTTGGGTGTTCGCAGTGGGATGAGAACTATCTGATGTGTGATTGATGCTGAGGTGGAACGACGGTGTAATGTTGGCTGTGCCGAAGCAATGATTGGTCATCACAAACGGCGTCAGGTCATCTAGAGAGAATATTTGTGGTTGGGGGCAGCTATTTTGAGGTACGTTGCCCTTAACCTTATCTACCCTCGTCGACACTTCTTACTGTGAGGATGTGAGTTCTGACTTGAGAGTCCTCTCATGTGAGGAGTCGAGTGCGCTCAACCTTGAGAGTCGGCATTGTTCACGCGGAGCATCTGGAAGGAGAGGGCGGAGCTATCTGAAGGGCCCTGGACGAAGCACCGGGTCACGGTCACCATGCCAACCCACCGGGAGTAGAGCACGCATGCTTTGCTGCTTTGTCCTTTGTCTGCCAGCTGCGCTGTACATGGGTTATGAGGGGCAGGCCAGTCCTACAGGGGAGACGAGTACCGGACATCTATAAATAAATACCGGCGGGGTTACCTTCCATTGGCTGTGATCGTCGTCCTGTTTGCGACGTTAAATAATTTATGAGGACTTCGTGGGCTGTCCTTAAACACCTCTTGATCAGCCAATCAGTCGGTTTAAGGCTCGCTGCACGCGAGGGTAAACATGGTGCAAGGCTGGCCAGCTCAGCATAGACTCGGGGCACAGGGGTGGGCCGTGTGCACACCTTTAGACACACACGCTATCTGGATCGCTCAGGGACGCTAACGTCAAGTGACACTTAAGAAAGAACCGAGGGAGGGGTATATTTCAGGTGATAAGTTCAGGAACAATTCCACTTTGCCAACAGCCAATCAAATGATTCTGTTTCTATTTTGATTAGTTAGATGTACAACCCTTAACATTTGACAGACAGCATAGGTAGAACTGTTTCTGCACATTTACTTCCTGTTTGCGGACTAGTCAAATAAAATAGTTTCGTTTGTAGGAATCTGGACTTACCTGTTGGACCCAACTGTGTATACTCTGACATAGCCACCGATTAAAATTGGTCTGAGCACTACGCTGCAGTAGGCAACCAGGTTTGTCCTAGTGCAGCCCGTGCACAATGTTGTAGCTCATGAACGACCGGGAGAACCCTGACCGGACGATAGGATTCTGCGATCGGCAAGACGCCCGTTGGTCCACGTAGCTTTAGGACTAGAGGGAGACCGTTTCTGTTCCGCCAGCTTAGGGAGAGGCAGCAGAGGCAGCAGCAGCAGCGGAGGGGTAGGGCCGCAGAGGCAAGTAGAGTTTTCGGAAGCGAGGCAGCTGCTTCAACAGCCATGGCCACTGCTGCGCAACAAAGTTCCCAGGCCAGTACCTCAGGGACGGTCGGGGCGATGGTCGCACAGACCCTGAGTCAGTCTGCTGCCGTTATGGCAAGCCAGCAGTTAGTGTCGACTCCCAAGGAGATCGCCATACAGAGAGCCAGTGCTCATGAGGCACAACTACAGCAGGCATTAGATGAGATACAGGTAGAAAAGGAGAGAATGATTAGAAGGACTCTGATGCAACGGAGACAAGCGGACATTAGAGAGTTAGAGAGGATGGACCTGACTAATATGGATAGTGATGTGAGGACCATGAGGACAACCCTGTTAGATGTAGTGGAGATGCAGGACTACCACACGTCACTCTTACAGGACATCCAACGAAGCCTCGCTGTGCTGGTCGGGCGAGTTCAGGGTGCACCATCACCATCAGGGCCCGGTGCCTGCCCCGTGGGACAACCCCCTCCTTTTGTCCCACCGGTGGCTGGAGTATCCCCACTTGCAGTCTCTCCAGCTTCGGTACAGGCCGCTTCCCTACTGGGTATGCCCTTGACAGGCGGGTTAGCAGCACATCCTAGTGTACAGGTTCCTGTTCAGACAGTGTTCTCCCAAGCTTCGTTGCAAACCGTCGTAACTGGGCAGCCTGCCGTCTCGCAGCCGGCACAGTCGCAGGGTACACAGCCCCAATAACGAGTAGTGCAGCAGCCTGCGCCCCAGGGTCCACAGCCTGGAGTGGTGCAGGCACCGGGACAAGGACAGTGGGTTCCCAAGACTGCCATTGCATCGCCCAAACCCTTTTTAGGGGATAAGAGGGGTGAGGACCTCGACGCATGGTTGAGGTCAGTGCGAGTCTATGTTAAGTGCAAGCTTACCTTGCTTCACGAGGAAGTGTTTGCGGCTGTCTCCTACTTGGAGGGGAGTGCAACAAGATGGTTAAGCGGGTATGTGCAACTGCACGGGTACGGTCATGACTTTCGTGCTTGGGCAGTCAACCAGAAATTGGATGACTTCCTCAAGCTGGTGGAGGAAAGGTGGCATGATCCGAAGGAGGCCCAAAAGGCCACTAACGCGATCATGAACCTAAGTTCTATGAAGTTTAGGTCAGTAAGGGATGCCACGAACGTTGTCGAGCGTCTGATCTGTGTACCTGGAGTATGTTACGATCCCCAGGTCTTACTCACCACTTACCTGAGGTGTCTTCCCATAGAACTTAGGAATCAGTTGGCAGGTGAGGCCATGATCACAGTGCGCAACTGCCCCTCGTTCAATAAGAAGGCCTTGGATCTGGAGGCCAGATCGGGCATGGGCGCTGACCCACAACGGATGGTAGGAAGAAGGCGCTGCCTCCTAACTGGAAGGCAAAGGGTCGCATCATGTTCGTCGATAACGATGGTTCAACCATAGAGTTAGACGACGACTTCCAGGAGGGAGTAGGGTCAGAGGCAGGCAGCGCAGAAGCTTTAGGGGGTGGAGCAGCCGCTGCCTCTATGCAACAAAAAGGTAAGGCGACCGGTAGACGCCGCGGAGGCTCCCGGTTTAGGAGTCAAGTAGACCCCAATGCTCCTCCATGGGAGAAAGCGGGGCTCACTGAGGACGTGTGGAGAGAATGTTACACCCGGTAGGCTTGTATCCGTTGTGGCCAATATGACGATTAACCAATTCAAGTGTCTGAATAAGAAGGTAACGGAAAAGATCCCGCCTACAATGGGGCAGGCGTCAGTCTCCTCTGCTTCTCTAGGTAGCAATGTCGCTAGCAGTTTTGACACTGCTCCGGGAAACACGTCGGGCCATTAGGAATTGTGGTTGTTCCTGCTAGGGTCAAGGTGGTGGACACACCCTCACCATCTCAAGAGATGGCCCAAGCTATTGACTCCGTTGTTGTCCCACAAACACATTCGGACCAATCTATCATTTGTTCGATGAATGTGTTTGAGTCCTTAGAGGAGCTAGATGAGGAGCGGTCTAGATCGAAGCCGCTAGCTTCTTGGACGACCATGGCTAAAGCTCCTAAGGGTGAGTTGTTCGTCGGCGAGGTAGATATAGGCGGCCGCAAGGCCGGGGCCTTTTATGATACTTGCTCGATGAGGAACTTTATCAGTCGCACGCGTGTTGCGAGGCTGCGCTTACAGGGGCAAGTGCAGTGCCTGAGTCGACCTGTGGATTCGACCTGTGCCAACAAACAGCGCATGATAGTCAATGATCACCTTAAAGACGTTGAGTGTTGTTTCCCGTATGCTTGAGGGGAACTGAGACATTGAGTCTCATTTCTAGTCAGCGATGATCTCCCCATGGATATCTTGCTGGGTATGTACTATCTTTCGGTTGCACAACCCCAGTTTGACTGGGACCGAAAAGTGGTCAAACACACTTTGCCCGGAGGGGGGACCACTAGATTACGTAAGTTTAAAGCTAGTAGTCTAGTTGATTCCTACGAATGCATGTGTGCGGCCTCGTTCTATAATTACTATAAGCAAAATCCGGAGGAGGGTATGTACTTAGTTTATGTCTCTGCAGAGGGCGAGCCGGCGAAAATGCCTACAGAGATAGAGGGAGTGGTCGCTAGATACCCTGATCTATTTGAAGAGCCGAAAGGGGTTGTTGAGAGGAAGGTCGTCTACGCGATAGAGATTATCCCAGGGTCTAGTATTCCGAAGGGTAGGATCTATCGGATGTCTCCAGCGGAGCTTGATGAGCTTCGCCGGCAACTCAAGGAACTCATAGAGAAGGGTTGGATCCGGCCTACTGTTTCCCTTTATGGATCTCCTTTCCTATTTGTACCAAAGAAGGGGGGGAACCATGAGGATGTGCATTGACTATAGGGGCCTCAATGCCATCACAGTGAAGAACACAGAGCCCCTACCGCGCATCAATGACTTGTTGGACAGAGTCCAAGGGTGCCGGTACTTCAGTAAGATAGATCTGAAGTCCGGGTACCATCAGATTGCAATCCAGCCCCAGGATCAACATAAAACCGCTTTTCAGACCAGGTACGGTCTGTACGAGTTTGTGATGATGCCTTTCGGCCTTTGCAATGCTCCTGGCACCTTTCAGCACGCCATGAACTGGATTATTCATGACTACCTGGACAAGTTTGTCATCGTGTACCTCGATGGCATTCTTATCTTTAGTAGGACTGTCGAGGAGTATGTTGGCCATCTAGACAAAGTCCTTAGTCTCCTTCAGCAGCACCAGTTCAAGATTAACCGGAAGAAGTGCGAGTTTGGCTGCACCCGGATCTTATACCTGGGTCATGAGATTTTCGTGGAGGGATTGAAGCCCGATGACGCGAAGGTGGCCAGCATTCGTGAGGGGCCGTGTCCTCAGTCTGTGACTGAGATGAGGTCCTTCTTAGGGATGACCGACTACTACCGTAACTTCGTAAAGAACTATAGCATAGTGGCCGTCCCTTTGACGGACCTGACACGCCTTGACACCCGGTGGGAGTGGACAGACAGGTGTGAGGCTGCTTTCAGACATTTGAAGCACTCCTTAACACACCATGAGGTCTTGAAACTTCTTGATCCTAACAAGCCATTCATAGTAACCACAGATGCCAGCCAATATGGCATTGGTGTTGTGCTTGCGTAGTAGGAGGGGCCAAAGTTGAGGCCAATCGAGTACATATCCAAAAAGATGTCCTCTCAGAAGTTGGCTAAGTCCACCTATGAGAAGGAGCTCTATGCGATCTTCAAGGTGCTAACCCACTGGAGACACTACCTCCTTAGGAGGTTCTTCTACGTCACGACTGACCATCAGACGCTGAAGTGGATGAGAACCCAGTCAGTGCTCTCCGATGCCTTGAAACGTTGGATCGAAGTCATTGAGCAATATTATTTAGAACGTCGGTACATCAAAGGGGAGTATAACAAAGTTGCTGATACGCTGTCGCGTAGGCCGGACTTCCTGGGTGCGCTGATCACTGAGTACGGGCTTGCGGACGATGTTACTCGGTCCCTGGTAGAAGCCTAGCGCGAGGATCCGTTTATGTCAGAGATCATATGCAGACTTGAAGCGAAGGACAAAGTTACTTCTGATTAGTTTGTAATGGTCAATGGCCTGCTGTTCCTTGACAAGGCCAGGTTTAAATGTTTGTGTGTGCCTAGTCGGGAGTCTTTGCGTAGTTTATTTTTAGGAGAGTGTCATGACGCCACCGGACATTTTGGCTATAAGAAGACTGCAGCCAACCTGCTGCAGCAGTTCTTTGGTGGCCCACAATGATGAGAGACGCCAAGCTGTACGTGGAGACTTGTCAGGTCTGTCAGAGGGACAAGCCACGTACACAGGCCCCTCTTGGGCTTCTCAAGCCCCTTCCTATACTGGAAAGGCCCGGTGAGAGCCTGTCCATGGATTTCATGGACACGCTGGTCACCAGCAAGAGCGGTATGCGATACGTCTATGTCATTGTGGATAGGTTTAGTAAGTATGCTAGGTTAATAGCAATGCCCGGAACAGCCAAAACCAAGTACGTAATTAAGTTGTTTATAGATAACTGGGTTAGGGATTTTGGACTGCCAAAATCTATAGTTAGTGACCGGGATGTGCGATTTACCAGTGAATTGTGGAAAGCCGCAGCTGCAAAACAGGGGACACAGCTGTAGATGACTTCTGGGAACCACCCAGAGGCAAACGGGCAAGCAGAGCAGTTGAATCACGCTGTACAACACCTGCTGAGGCACTACATCAAGCCTAACCAGGTGGACTGGGATGAGAAACTTGCTCTCATCGCTAGCCTGTACAACAACGCTGTGCACAGCGCAACAGGAGTAAGCCCTAACAGTTTGCTACTGACCTTCAAGCCTAGACTGCCCCTAGACTTTCTATTACTTGAGAACCAGCCGACTGCTGCACCTGACACCTTAGAGTTTGCCTATCGATACGGGCGCCTGATGCAGCAAGCTGTAGAACAGATGCATAAAGCGCAGGCAGCAATGATAGAGTCTGAGGACAAGCATCCCCGCCCATCTACATTCCAGGTAGGGGATAGAGTCTGGGTCAAAGCCTCTGAACTGGGGCAGGAGCGTGGGATCTCCCGCAAGCTCATGCCACAGTACTTCGGGCCATGGGAGGTTCTAGATGTTGTTGGGGATAATCGGGACGGGCCATCATATGTAATTCCGATCCCTGGTCACCTCCGCACCTACCCTGTTTTTCACTCCTCTAAGCTCGCACCTTTTGAGGAAACTGATCAGTTTCCCTCTCGTCGCTCAATGCTGCCCCCAACCATGGACAGAGAAATGGACATTGATGACATCGTGGACCACAGAGAAATGCCCGTTCCAAGACCAACAGGCAGGGGACTTCCTCCTAAGCCGAAGCTGCAATATCGCGTTCGGTTCAGACATCACACTGATCGTAAGGAGGGCAGATGGTTTACCCGGGAGGAACTGATGCAGACTTCTCCACAGGCTGTCGCTCACTATGAGAAGTCACTGCGGAAAGGAAAGCGCCAGATTGAGTAATTGAACTTCTCAGAGGACTGTTGAAGTATGGAGGAGGGAATGCGAGGCTCAAGGCCTCGACGAGCCCTACTGGGCCCTGTTTTCAACAATATCGGCTGCCCTAAGTGAAGGCAGGCCCGACCAAGGACGAGAGGCCTATTTTGGGCTTACCACGCAACAGGGAAATTCAGGCAGTTGCGCAGCGCCGGTTGGTTGAGAAAACCCAGGCCCTGCCTGCCTTTCACAAATGTATCTGAGGCAGGCCCTGGGTGAGACACGGGGCATGGCCTGCGCACAGGCCGCTGGCAGTTGGACACGGGTAACCACCCCAGGCCCTGTGTCTGATTCCCCTCGACCGGGGCTCAGCCACTTGGGGGCCTACTGGAAGCTTCTGGGAGGGGCCGAGCATGGCCAGGCAGCACGCAGCAGGCAGACCACTTCCATATAGGAAAGTGCCTGCCCTCACATTCGGAATTCGGGCACTTGCTACATGCTGTGCAAGCGCTGCTGCGCTGTTGGCAGGCAAGTGCCACGCACTCACGGGCGAGCAAGGGATACGCAGGCAGCCATAGCCGAGCTGGCCTGCGAGGTGCTGGATGGGCGCATGGTGGTCCTTGGGTGCATGTGGCATCTGTGTGGGGGATCGAGGTTGAGAGTGGAGCGTGAGTCATACCTGGTGCTTGAGACGAACGGCACTGGCCGAGATCTGCTCGTACGTCGGGGAGCTGTTGATATCACCAGTGGCATTGTAGATAGGCTAGATAGGATCCGCCATTAGTAGTCTGGGCGTCGAGCGCCAGATAGGAAGTTGACATTGGTTCATTGTTGATGATGATGAGACTATTCCAACATTGTCACGTGTGAGCTTTTGCTGTGCTCTTATTTTGGTGGGACTCGAGTTGCAATTCTGCTTTTGGTTCGAGGTCACAACTATCTGGTTTCATGTGTATGATGCTGCTTGGTTTTCTAGAATTCGCTATCGCTAATTTTCCTTGCAATATATAATATATATTATATATATATATATATATATACAGGGTTACCTGACCGAACGTTCGGGGGGCCCAGGGCTGGCCCCCGAACGTTCGGGCGTTCGGGGTCCCGTCCAGGGGCCGAACACCTCCAGGTTCGGCCCCTGCCAAAAAAATTCTCGGGGCCTAAAAATAAGTTTTTTTCTTCTGAATTTTGTTTTGTGAGTTCTCTATGATGTAA
>BFEA01000289.1:1156092-1169869 GCA_003427395.1 Chara braunii
CACCCCATCCTTACAATGTGTGTCCTTTCTGTCGTCAAGGACAGCCTCATTCTTGAGCTTTTCCCTGTGTTTAACACCTTCCCCTTCACTCTGCCTCTCTCACAGCGTGCAAGTGGGCTGTTATGGCATACGGGGATGGGGGCCGCTTGCGCTCAACTTCATCAACCTGGCGAGCCTTGCACGTGAGAGGCACAGTGGTTGTGGAGTTCAAAGAAGAATGAGAAATTCGATGGTTTCAATCTGCCCTTGTTTTTTCTTTTTGTTTTCATTTTTATTTTTGCATGTTATCACTGTGCCCGTTTTTTGCTTTTATTCTTTGTTCCGCAAAGTGCGCTCTTTTAGTTTGTAGTTATGTGACAATGTATATATATATATTGTCACATAACTATGAACTAAAAGAGCGCAATTTGCGAAACAAACGACAAAAATAAAAAATTAAAAAAACAAGACAAACATGAAGGGCACAATGAAACCATTCATTTTTCTCATTCTTCTTTTGACTTCCCTTATATATATATTGTGACGATATATATATATATTGTGACGATATATTATATATATATTTATTGGCCCGGCTGGGCAAGTGGTCCCGGGTCACTCTGGTAGCCTAGGTCTGGACCATATACATGCTTTCTGTCGTATCATCTAGGTCCAGGCTGATAACGAGCCTGACAAACTGATTGGCAAACTGATTTTTGGAGTGTTGGAATCCCATTCGACTTGCTGGCATGTTAGATGAACAGGATCGAGGGAGGACACTCTGCCTCTGTGATTGTTCATCTGAGACGAACGAACATTTTCTCCCTGTGGTTTATTTCGGATGTGGCATGCAGGTGAGATTTGCACCCTCTGCAGGACAAGAGTCCTACGTGCAAAAATTTCAGTTCAAAGTGCTTCAGAATGGGAAAGGTTTCACACTGTCCTGCAGAGGTTCTGGATATACTCCACTCATTCTGTTCCAACCGCCTTCTCTGACGTTGGGACCAATCCTTCCCCGAGCAAAAGAAGCTGCTGAGGCAGCTGTGGTCTTGGTGAATCACTCTGATGAGCCTGTGGAAGTTTACTCTCTTGACTATGACATGAGGTACCTCTTTGAAGAGGAGGTGCTGCGACATGCGGAGGGTTACTGCTTGGCGGATGTATGGAGAGTGCATCCTGACCTGTCACACTTCCTACGAGTAGGAGCAGCAGCAGCAGAAAACGCTCCTGGCAACATGAAGAACTCCGTTTCTGGCGACGGGCTGAAGAACTCTGGCGGGGATGCGAGTGCAGCCAATAAGAGTGATGGTGATGGAAATGAAGCACCAGAGGACCAGTGTCAGGACTTCTTGTTACTGCCAGAGAGAGGAGCTGGAATGCCTCTCTGGCCGCACTTGGTTGAAGCAGACAGGAGGAGAAGGATAGCCGCTGGAGAAATAATTGAATCAACCGCTTCGAAAGCTGCTGAGAACACTCGAAGAGTCCAGGATGGTGGAGCTGCTGGAAACAAGAAAAGAGGTGTACGTGGAAGACATACACCTGCTGGTTCAAGAAATGCGAGTGGTGGTAGCAGCCCACGTCTTCAGTATCTCTCTGATGGGACCCTTTCAGGCGGTTCACTAGATGGAAGTGGAGCTGAGAAGAAAGGATCCAACCTTTCAGGTCTGAAGAAGAAGGAGGACCGGGCGACTTCCGACAATGAGAAGACAGATGATGGTGTAGTAGATGGTCAAACCATAGCCAAAGATGATATAGACAAGAGCATCAATATTATCTTTTATGGTCCACCATCAGTTGGAAAAGCTACCGAGGCAGAGGCACTAGCAAGGCAATGTCATGTTCCAGTGATCGACGTCCATGAGATTGTGGCAAAGGAATGTGAGAAGAAAATGGCATCGAAAAGAGCCAAACTTGAAGGACAAGGAGCTGAAACCTTGGACTCAGAGAAAGCTGCACCCCGCCAAAAGCGACAAACCCCATCAGTAAAGAAGCGGGCAGACGGTGCGAAGCAAGAAGGGGGCACACAAGGTAATGCAGAAGCTACTGCCGGTGCTGGAGCTGGACGGCTGAAGGCAACTGATGAGGAGGTATGCCAGTGGCTGAAAGGAAGATTTGGTCAAGAAGATTGTGCTGGTGGCATGATTGTGACAATCTCCCCCAATTCCTTAGATGTGGAGCCATTGACAATGATGAGAGGTCTACTGACAGCATTGGCTCTTGAGCTCAAGGAGCGACCAATCCATGATGGGCATGAAGCCCTGGAGGGACTAGGTGGTAATGGAAACTTAGCTGAAGGGGAGAAGTCCATTCGTGGAATGCTTGGAAGTTGGCAGGGCAAAAAAAAGGTTCACGTGGTTGTCATGGAAATGGACAGAGATGCATTAACCGAGCACCTTTCCGTGTTAGCCTCTGCAGCGTCTCATGAGTCACAGCCGGCGACAGTCTTTGGTTCCGATTCACAAAATGAAGTTGGGGCCACGCTGTTGTCAAAGAGTGAAGGCTTGGATCGTGCACAAAAGGATGTGATGACAAAGGAAAGGGATGGCAAGACCCCTGGAGAAGAGGCTCCCCTCCCGGATGTCAAGGGGTCAAAGCCTATGCCAGCTCAAGCTGCTTCTGAAGTGGATGGAAATTTGAGATCACAGCAGCAACAAGCCGATGGCACAAGACGGTTAAGCAGCAGTCATCCTGCCCAAGGGCATGCAGCCAAACCCGATGGAACAGCTGGTGATCAAACAACAGATGGCCGACCAAATCAACCCTTTCCAGCACCTGCTACCACAATAACAGAGAAAAGGGGGAGCAAAGATGGAGGAGAAGTCCCATTGCAATCACCTGCTCCCGTCCTGAACCCTCAACTCACAGGGTTGGTTAACCAGTACTTTGAATCCCTGCCTACTGTGATGGCCTTCCTCTCTGGCATCCGGTTGGCAGTGCCTGGGACAGAAGAAGATGCTGCGGCGTCGAAGAAGCAACAACAGGGAACAAAAGGTACAAAATCAGGTGGGAAGAAGGGTTTGAGCTTGCCATTGCTGGGTGCAGGTTCGCCAGGGGAGATCGCGGCAGCCATGGCACTGTGCAAGACCTTGAAGCCAGATACCGATTCCAAGCTATTCATTCAAATGATAGATGCCCGTCGAAGTCCAGAAGAGGTGCTCACTGAAATTCTCAACGTACTTCCTGAGCTGAAAACAGCAGAGGAGAAGGCCAAGGAAATCCCTCAACCGTTTGTGTTGCAGATCGTTCAGCGACCGGCAGCGCCCATCGCAAGAATGTCAATAAATCGATTTGCATTGCTTACAGAAATGCCGCCTCCGCCCGATCCTCCCCCGGAAGCTCAGGGTTCCGCAGATCCAGCTCTTACACAAAGATCCAAAGCAGGCGGTGAAACAACGGCCAGATCAAAAAGCAGAGGCGGGAGGACCCCCAGAACTCCAGGTGGTGGCAAGGCACCTGGTTCCCGACCCGGGTCCAAAACACCCAAGTCGAAAAGACCCGATGACAGTCTGACAATGCAGCTTGTAGAGGATGCACACAGGCTCAAATTTGGGAAAGCCAACTATGCAAAACAAACTCGGTGGGTGATCCCAGCGAAAGGCTCAGTCAATCTTCTGGTCCAGTTCTGGGCCGACGACATAGGGAAGTTCAGTCAGACACTTGAGTTCCAGGTTGTCGGCTCTGGCAGTTTTGTACTTAGGTTGCCATGCACTGGTGCTTGTGCATATCCAGAGATCAGCCAAGATCCTCAGGTTGTTTTCCGCCGCCGAATCAAGTCTCGACAGCCGGCTGCAGGAAGAGGAGATGGGTCAGCTAACACATTAGCCTTGCCCCCCCCGCCCCCACCAGTTTCGAAGGCATTCATACTATCCGAGGAACTTTATGAATTTGGACCTCTTCTGACGGGAAAGGACAGCATAGGATGGAAAGAAGGCGTTGTTTCGGGAGCAATGGTGCACCCTGAAAACATGGAAAAGCTCCGAATCTGCAATACCGGGATATTCGATGCACATATTGAGTTCCAAATTGTCATGAAGCGCCCTTTGACAGCACCAAGCACGGGGCGAAAGAGCCGAGGAGAGAAAAGGGGTGAGGGGAAAGGAGGACCAGGATCATTCTCCAGCAAGGACGATAAAAAATCAAGTGACAAGGAGGCAGGCGGAAGAGGGTCTCCTAGGCCCGATAAAAGAAAGGAAGGCAACAAAGGCAACAAAAAATCTGACAAGAAAACGGACAAGAAGGGCCAAGGAAAAGGCCAGGGAGATCCAGTGTTCGTCCTGCACCCGGAATCTATGGACCTGAAGATTGGTGAAACGAAGGAGCTTATAGTCTTTGCGTTTCCAATGGCGGTGAGTGAGAGAGATCTTTTTCGTTGTTTTTTTTTCTTCTTTTTTTTTTCCTTTTTTTTCTTTCTTAAAGAAACAACCTCATGGTTTTGGCTCTATAATACTCTATGATGGTCTATAATACTCTATATCCATTCTGGAGAGCATCAGTCCAGTTCCTATTCCACCTGCAAGTCAAACGAATACATCATTTACTGACTCTACGCTCCTTCCCATTATGGTTGGAAGGCCCGAGTGGACGGAATTGATTACTTCCCGTGGGAAGGATATACCACCCCTCACCCCTGCCTAATCTGGCCTCATTGACTTACTCTCGACTGGATGGTATCCTGGGACCTTAGATCTACTGGACTTCTGCTTGTACTTCTGAAATGCCTCAGTGAAACTCGGAGATCAATTTTGGCCATGTGATTGTGCCAGTGTGATGACCACATATCACCACGATTGCACTGTCACTGCATAGTACTTATGACGGAAGATACAATGTATTGATATCACCCGTCTTGATGTCCACAGGTCCTTCAGCTCGCAGGACGAGCCGGTAGCGCCAAACCCTGGCATGCAACAATTGCCCGTAGCCACTTTACTCGCTCGAAAGAATGCATAGCATGGTGTGCCTGTACAGAAAATCCTAATCACACTCAAAAGGTGCTGGGACTCAAAGCAGTGTCCCATGCGGAGGCCTGGCCCTATCCATATTAAACATAATTGTGTAATGACCCGCCAAACCACAGGCTGAAAACAGTGCTGATTTCTGAGTTTTGCCGCTGGAATGAATGCCTTGCTGAGATTCCCGCGTTCTGCTGAGTTTTCCAAGTCTGTGTGTGCGTGCGTGCTTGCTGGTCTGCATGCCTGTCTGAGTGCTTGTCGGCCTGAGTGTGTGTGTGACCCACAAGGGTACTTCTTTGTTTGAAGAGCCCGCAGGGCTGGTACTTACCTATGGCCGTGACTTTGAGGGTTGCAGAGGGGAAAACACTCAAGTGGCGGGAGTAGGCCCGCGACATTTAGAGCAGCGGGGAAAAACACTCAAGTAGTAGGTAGCCCGGTAGCACTCAAGTAGCGGTAGATGTGTCGGGAACTGGAGGCCGAGCAGAAGAAGACAAAATTGGCATTTTTAGAGGCCCAGTAGTTGGTAGGCTACCAGGTCTAGAAGGGTACCAGTCCAAATAGCCTGAGTCTAGGGCCTGTGCGGACGATAGCAGAGCCTGCAATGACGTTTCCCTCCGAAAGGGAGGAGGTACCGGTTGCTTGCAGGCCGTGCAGCCTGGAAGTCACCGCCCAAGAGGCAGGTAGGCCGCTATATCTTCAGGTAGAGCGCTGGACTCTATGTTACATGCTGAGCCTGCACACGGGCCCCGTTTTGGGGGCTTGATGGTTGCTGGTGGCCCCCAGGCCACACGCCCTTCGGACATGCGCCCTGGAGGCCCACAGCCGGCCTTATTCGATTTGAGGCAGCATTTATTTATTTATTTATTCGCTGTCCTATTTTTGTCTGTTCTGGAGTCGTTTCGGACTTTCGGTCTGTTCGGACAAAGGCCAAGTGTTTGGCCTTCTACGTTCGCAGGCAGGCCCTTGCGGGCCAGGTTCGTGCTCGTCCAGTAGCAGACGTCGCTGCTGCATCAGCAGGGAGGGTCTGGACGTCCGGTTGGGACCCCGAGTAGGCCGTTTCACGCCAGGACCAGGGGCACACAGGCGAGGCCCAGCGCTACATATAGCTGGGCCAGGCCAGGGCAGACACACAGTTCAAGTGGCTCACTTCTTGGGCGACACACTGCTGGAGCAGCGCGACAGCGCTACGCTAGAGGTAGAGGTGTAGGTAGGGAGTTAGGCGGAGGCCATACCTGCGTCGGCGGAGATCTTACCTGGGCACCATAGCTGGTCTTCGCGCCAGCGCCCTGCAGAGCAGCGGAGACACACGGCAACAGTTAGTACATGGTGGCAGTTACCTGCAGGTGAGATAGCGAGGAGGGCGACATTTCTTCTTCTTCTTGCCCTCGCCCTCCAAAGAGAGAGAGAGAGAGAGAGAGAGAGAGAGAGAGAGAGAGAGAGAGAGAGAGAGAGAGAGAGAGAGAGAGAGAGAGAGAGAGAGAGAGAGAGAGAGAGAGAGAGAGATTACAGGCAGAGGTTGCATCGGGCAATGAGGCCCAGGATCTGATTCAACACTTTTGTGGCAGACATTGATTGGATATTCAGCAGGGAGACTATTTTTGGACTTCGCTATCGTGATCTTGATCTTCTCCCTCATCTCCATCTTCGTCTCGCCTCCCCCCCCCATCTCCTCATCTGTGCTATCTCCCCATGTGCGTGCTCAAGGAGGGACCTTTCTTCTATGTATGCAGTCCCTCCTGTCTCTCTCACATGTGTGGTGTATGATGGGGTCTCGCATCAGTATCTGACAGGTCAGGTCATATCTTTGAGTCTTCCGCTGCGCTACATTGTGTTATTTTCATGTGTATCTGGATGTACATTGCTTGTTGATGCTTTGCTGACGCTGCATTGTCCATCCGAGTCCTTTTCATCACTTTGCGGATCCTTGGCTCCACATGCGTCGCTCGACTGAGCATGTATCAGTTGGTATCGGAGCCCCGCGAGTGAATGAGGACTGTAACCTGACTGCGCGTGATTAGGGGATCGACCGATCGATCGATTGCATGATTGATTGATTGATCGGTTGCTTGATCGATTGATTGATCGATTGATTGATCGATTGATTGATTGATTGATTGATTGATTGATTGATTGATTAATCGATTGATTGATTGATTGATTGATTGATTGATTGATTGATCGATTATGATTGATTGATTGATTGATTGATTGATTGATTGATTGATTGGTTGGTTGGTTGATTGGTTGATTGATTGATTGATTGATTGATTGATTGATTGATTGATTATGGGTGATTGATCGATTGGTTGATTAGGATAACCTAATTCAATTCCTATTTGCTATTTCTACCTACCTGCTAGGCTACCAGCCGGGCCGCGCGGGTCCCGGGTGGCCAGCCTGTGCAAGGACCAGGGAAGGTCCCAGCAAAAAAAAAAAGAACAAAACAACATTCCGAAAAATCCGAAAAAAAAACTATGTTATGCAGAAAAAATAAACTGAATAACGTTTGCCTCAGGGTCACATCGACATTCTTCACCAAATTTAGAATACAAAATAAAATTTAAAACTTGTTTTTTTTTGTTTTTTCAACTTTTTTGTTTTTTTTCCGCCCAGCCGGGCAAGTAACCCCGGGCCACTCTGGTAGCCTAGCCTCCCTGCCAAATTCCGAATTTTTTTTTCTTTTCGGAATTCCTTCTTCTGTGCAAATTCGTTTTCCATCAAATCTGAAATCGGCGAATCGCACGTTCCGGAAACAAAATAAAATTCTTCGGAATTTGTTCTTTTCGCAAATTCGTTTTTTCGGAAATTCTGAATCGCACATTAATTAGGAGCTGAAATTTTCGAATTTTCTTTCTTTTTTTCGAATTTCGAATTTTCCGTTGCTTTGAAAAATCCGAATTTTATTTTTTTTCGGTACACCCTCGCTGTGCAGTTGAACTTGGGTTCTACTTCCCAAAATCGAAAATGCTGCGCTTTGCGAGGAACAAGCCCTCACGGGGCCCTATCAGACATCACATGTTCTGGGCAAAGGCCCCCAGCAAGCCAAGTGCCCGCCCTAAGTGAAGGCGGGCCTGAATATTCGTCAAAGGCCAAAATATGTGGGTATTCAGGCTCTTGCAGCACGCCAGTTGGTTGAATGGACGCGCGAGCCTCACTAAGCTGCGTCGTACAGTTGGCCCAGGCCTTGACAGTTGCGCCTGGGCACATACACACAAAACAGGGCCAATACATTGAGAAGCAGGCCATCGGCCTATGCAAAAGCAGTACTATCGACGCACCTACCGGGGAGCCCTGCACAGATGCAGCAAACCCAAGTCCGGAAACTCAGGCCGTGCCCAACTGTAAATGGGGCCCAGGCCCTCAACTGTAGTCTCGGGCCTGGGCGCAGGGACTGAGGCCCAACCGGAAGCTACTGCCAGGCCACACGCAGCATCCAGGAGGCTGTCACTTCCAAATAAGAAGTGAGGCAGCCCAGGCCAGGCATTCTGGCCTGCATAGGCAATGCGGAAGTGCTGCTGCGCTACTGCTTGATGCTGCGCTGCAACCAAGGGCGCTGACGGGGCGCGTAGAGGTGAAGTGGGGTGCTGAAAAGCAGCGGGGGGCAGGCAGCCATAGCCGGGCTGCTGGGCGCCAGGGGGTAAGAGGGCGATCTGGTGGTCTTCAGGGAAGGAGGCGAAGTGTGGGGTATCAAGGTCTGATGAGGGTGACGAGATACGTACCTGGTTCATGAAGAGAGGTCGACTATGGTGTTGATATCATGTACATTGGTCTTCGAGAGTCAAAGAGCCTGTTGCATGAACACAGCTGTAGGTAGGATAGGCGAGTAGAGTAGGCTGGGCGCTGGGCGCCAGACAGAGAGGAGCGACTTTGGATACTGTGTTGGTGTGGCCTATGGGCTTGAACATTGGCTCATTACTTCATTGTATTGCTCTATTTGGATGGATTCTCGGTGCATTTGTGCTCTTTGCTTGTACACGACTATTTGTGCTCTTTGCTTGTACACGACTACTCAGACATCTGTGTGATTTCGCAACTTGGTTTTCTGTATATCGTTCACACTCATATTCCTTGCAATTTGGTATCGGAGCTGGTTCGTGATCGCCGCTTACCTGGCGCTGGTGACGCTTCATGTGCAGTAAGGATGCTTTGACACTGGCTTGTTATAGCGGGGCCCAGGTGGAGGGGCCAGCCGCTGGAAGGCTGTGGCGACAACGGGTGTATGTATGATGATGAGAGTATGCTGACATGGCATTTTGGCTGAGGTGGCATTGCATTGCGTTGTGGGTGGTACCAAGGCTATTGACCGGTCATCGAAATGCACGTCGGCCCAATTGGTGAGAAATCTGTGGTTGGGGGCAACTATCTCCAGGTACGTTGTTCCCATTCCTTATCTACCCTCTCAATCTCTTCTTACCGTGAGGAAGTGAGTCCAACTCGAGTGTCCTCTCTTTGGTAAGGAGTCGTGTGCGCTCTATCTTGAGAGACAACATTCTTCCCGGTGGCGCATCTGGCAGGAGAGGGCGGTGCCTCTGAAGGGCCCTGGTCGAAGCACGGGTCACAGTCACCATGCCAACCCATGGGAGTAGTACACGCAGGCTATGCTGCTTTGTCCATTAAGGCTCTTTGCTGCGCTGATAGAAGGGGTGTGCGGACTGACCAGTCCTAAGCAGACGCTCCCAGACCGTCTATAAACATTTCTGGTTGGATTCTGAATTGTCCACTGGCTGTGATCGTCATCCTGATTGCGACGTTAAATAATTCCTGAGGACTCTTGGGGGCGGTCCTTAAATTGCCTCTTAATCAGCCAGATCAGTCAGGCGTAAGGCTCGTTGCCCGCGGGGGTAAATAACGGGCAGGCTGGTCATAAGCATACGTCTTGGGCACAGGGGTGGGTCGTGGTTGCACACCTTAGACACTGCCGCTCGATGATGCTCATAGATACGATACAGGGGAGGGGATTCCAATTGTGAACTCAACTGAACATCACTGTTATACCCATTGTGCATACATCTGCTCGCAGTAGTTTATTTTTATTTTGATTAGTTGGTTGACAAACTGCTGACACCTAACAGACAGCCTAGAGTAGGACTGTAATCTACCATAGTCAGTTCTTCGCAACACTTTTGAACAAAACTAATCGAAATTAAAAGTAAGCTACATGTGTACAGTCTGTGTAGGTGTTGTTGATGCTGCTTGACCGGTAGCCTAGGTAGCCCGCCGGATATTAATTTATTTTAATTATTTCTAGAACCGGTCAGACACATACTGCGATAGGTCCTAGACAGGACATTAGCGCAGACAGCGTCTGCCTAGCCCATGAGTGGATCAGAGGGTGCTGAAGATACATCTGACGACAGGAGGCAGACATGAAGGGATACCGGTAGGATACCCTTAGTGTTCAAGGTCCTACTACCAGGAGACGAAAGGAGACTTAGGGTCGAAGCTAGGGCCCGTAATCTAGAGACTGCGAGAGAAGTAGCAAGAGTTGTAGAACGGACATTGGCATCAGCAACAGCTAGCGCAGTAGCAATGGCTACCTCTGCAGCAACATCTGTTGTGACCTCAACTGGTCAACAGACCAGCTCGTATGTCATCTCCAGTACGTCAGGAGTTGGCACTGGTCAGATGGCGAGCTTGCAGTACAGCTCGCCGCCTCCACGCACCCGGGAGCAAATGGAGCTCCAGCGAGTGGAAACGATTCGCTTAAGGGTAGAGGAGGAATTTAAAAAGGCTACCGACAGGGAGAAAGAGATTAGAAATAGAAGTATCAGACTAGAGAGCAGTGAGGTAGACAAAGCTGCACTAGAGGGATTAGATGACTCTACCCTGGACAACAACATGAAAGTTGTTAAGGCAAGCATCTTGTCCATGCATGCATACATGGACAACAATCTGGATGCAATCCAGGACACCCTGGACCAGATCCTGAATGCCATGCAAAGGCCAGGAATCAGGTCAGCAGTGTTGCCATCGCTGTCATTCTCAACGATGACAGGCCCCTATGCCGCTCAATCAGGATCAACACCAAGCGGTACTTCAGCAGCAACTCTATCTCAGACTGTTGCTTCTTCATCTTTTGGTCCAGCGACTGGAGCTACACCACAATCGCCACTTATCCCGCCAGCGGGACAACAAATACCTTGGTACCCCAAGACCCCCTTGAAATCACCTCCAACCTTCTCAGGAGACAAGAAGGATGAGGCTCTCGACACGTGGTTGAGAACGGTGCCAGTATGGGTGAGGGCAAAGAGGACATCGGTAGAGGAGAAGGTGATAACTGCTGCATCCTACTTAGAGGGTTCAGTAGCTCGCTGGCTTAATGGATTGGTTGCTTCAAAGGGGTTCGGCAGGAACATGGGTGATTGGGCGCAGACCCACACCCTAGAGAGCTTCATGGACTTAGTGGAAGCACGTTGACACAACCCTCAGCAGCTACAAATTGCCACGGATGGGTTATTAAAGCTTGATGCTAGAAAGTGCAAGTTTGTACGAGAGCTTCCCACAGACATCAAAAACTTACTAGCAAGCGAGGCTCGACTCGAGTATCACACGTTTGAGACATTCAGCAAGAAGGCCCTAGACTTAGAGGCTACGCTGGGTGGTGCTCAAACCCTCCCTACGGACGGGAGAAAGAAGAAGGCTCCACAAGAGCGGAAGAAAAAGGGTAGTCGATTGATGCTGGTTGATTCCAATGCGAATCAAACTGAGATCGATGATGTTTTTGAGCTTGTGGAGAGTGCAAAGCTAGATGGCGAGGATAGTGCTGAGGGTAGCAACCTCGCCACCACAGTTACGACTAAGGCAAGTGGTTGCGGCAAGGGCGGTCAGCAAAGGAGTCAGGGGCAAGTCGCCAACCTGAACAAAATAGTTGTTTGGGTTAGGGTCGATTTGAATTAAGAAGTGTGGCGGGACCGTTGGCAGCGTTGTCAAGCGCATGGTCCCCGCTAGCGGGAACCTTCTCGGCCACGTCACGCAGGATTCGGCATGTCGGGTAAAAACTAGGGAGCTTCACCGCTCCGACCGAGTGCGCCAGCTATACCTCTCACGAGTCCCTGCGACAGGATAGGGTCCCGCGAGGTACAACTTACCTCCACCTGCGGGAGCTGTCACCATCCCTTGGGTGGGCGTATCCCCCCCGAGCTACCAGTCCACAGTACGAAAGTTTTTACATGCAATCGCAGAGGTGGGCCAGTCGAGGGTGTTTTCTCGTATGCTGTAGCATAGGAGGTACGTGCGGTCACGCCTGATCGAACCCACACGCGAACCGACGTTTGGGGCGCTGATCTCCCAAGCGCGGCCCTACGTGGGTCAACTAGGATATCACAACTACCACGCGTCTCAACTTCTCAAAAACGTAAACTCGACACATCATCTCTCTATGCCTAGTCCCTTCTCCAACCCATAACTCGAAGTCCGCACGAATATCAGGATGTGGCCTGCGCAAAAATGCATAAAAGGAACGCAGGCGCAAAGGAGGTTACAACATTCAACTATGCGTACAGACACGTCCGACTGTTATGGCGATGCTTCACAAGTTACCCACAATCGCACGACCTTTCGTGGGTTTCAGGGTTGCGCACGATACCTAAATGTCGAGCACAAAATGTCGTGGAAGAAGCCTCCTTTCACGATAAGAATGGCTAAAAGATAAGTCGCTCAGCCTCGCGGTGTCTCTGGCCTTTAGGCAGAGCGCGACAATGGGCAGGGAGTAAGTGTCCAGCGTGTAGGGGAACCTGGAATGTCCTGGACAAGGACCTCGAATTCCAGGTTCAGGACCAACGTCCGACCAGATCTCGATCGATTGGAAAATATGGATACATATGGACCAACGTCCGACCAAAAATAGTAAATCCTTCACAGATCTTCTGATCCAGATCTCGATCGATTGGAAAATATGGATACATATGGATACACATCAAACTCAGAAGAAAGGGAGAGGTTTGTGTGGGAACCAGGGGACACCATCTCTCACAATCACTTGTGCAACTCACTCAATATTGCGCAATCATTCACCATCTCAGCATGAAAGACAAGATCAAGCTCCAAGATACATACCTGCATACACACACATTCAACCAAAACACGTTTCATGCACTAATGGAGTCAACCTTACCATTTCCTATAACTCAAGCCCCCTTAACTCACACCAAAAAGCCCCAGCCATTGTCTGATTCCCCTTTGAATGACATTCAATCCATTTGAATGGCCCCTTTGAAACAAACCGGATAAAATCCCAAGGAACCTCCCAATCCCGCAGGGCTAAGTTTTTAGGTTTGAGGTACGGAAATAGGTAGAAGTTCAGTCACAAACCGACCTACTATCAATTCGATAGCAGAAGTTGATGAATCTTAGGATCTCTGAGACCACTCGTAGGTAACGGTGACCTGCGTCACAAAATCAAGGTAGGCATCGCATGTCGAGTTAACGGAGTTCAACTCCGTATCGTACTCCAAGCTACTTAGCAGTAGCATCTGGTAACGATATGAAAATCACGAAACTTTCGGCAACACTTCCTTTAGGGAAGTGTGCTCGAAGAATATTTATTAGACAAAATCTAAAAAACTAACTCAATACTCAGGAACTATCTGAAAATAAACTAACTTTTTGGTTTCAGTAGAAATTTCGGCAGTACTTCCTTTAGAAAGGAAGGCGTTCAAAATTCCTACAAACTCCAAAGACTAAAGTAATCCTAACCTACTTGATATTCATGAATCTTGACTAACTTTGAGTATTTAGTAAAAAGTTCGGCAGCATCTCCCCTAAGGAAAAGAGGCTCCCATAATTTCTACTAACTTAGAGGTTAGCAAGAGTCCTATCAAAGCAATCATGCATGAGGAGACAATGTG
>BFEA01000289.1:1176689-1189644 GCA_003427395.1 Chara braunii
AAAAAAAAAAAAAAAAAAAAAAAAAAAAAAAACCTACATCTACTTGCTCTCCCGCTGTTGCACGGCCTGTATGAGCAATACCCGGGCCATTCCTCTCCCCCGGTACGGGCTTGGCCAAAGGCTGCTCCAGTTCCATTCGAAACAGCGCTAGTGAAAATGAGCTCTTGCCTCGGCTATAGTCCCATCGCTAGCCCAACTCAAGCTTGGTTCAAGGTGCGCACTGGTTCCTGCACATCCGACGGTTATGCCACGTCCGTGGGGGCCCTGCTAATCTTCTTTGTCTCTTTCCAATTTTAACAGATGTCCCGAAGGACGGGGCCAGCGAATGGCCCTGAGATACTGTCATGGGACTGGTCAGTCCGGGGTATTTCAGAGTGATATTATTCTAGTCATCTGGTCGCATCTGGATTCAAACTGAGTCTGTATTTCAGCAGTTCCCGAGGTGTACCAACTGAGCTAGGTCTGCAGCTGCTGGTTTCACAGGCCTGTTCTCAACAGTTTGCGGGTGTTCCAACTGAGCTTAGCCTAGGTCCACAGTTGCTGGCTTCACAGGCCTGTTTTCAACAGTTCACAGGTGTACCGACCTGAGCTAGGTCCGTAGGTGTTGTTCCACATGCCTGTTTTTCAACTGTTCGTGGGTGTGTCAGTCTGAGCTAGGTCCTCAGGTGCTGGTCCCACAGGCCTATTTTCCACAGTCCGCGAGTGTACCAGTCTGAGCTAGGTCCTCAGGTGCTGGTCCCACAGGCCTGTTTCACACAGTCCGTGGGTGTATCAGTCTGAGCTAGACCCGTTGGTCACGGTCTCGTGGACGTCCCGCGGGCAAAAAGGGAAAAATCAAGGAGTCCACCACTCCCTTGGTTTCCCGAACTTGGACCCCTTTGCTCCCACTGCCGCGTCCCAGTTTCGAACCCGGGTTACCTGTTGTGCCAAGCATATGCCCCACCTATTGGGCCAAGCCCATGGTTGGTAGGGCTCAGAACGGAACCTGTTATAAGCCGTCCCACCTACGGAATCGTGCCCACACCGTGATCGTACCGAGATGTACCAGCAAAACCAAGGCCTGCGGACCCTCGATACTACGATAGGAAAGCCTGAAAGAGCCATGCCTTCCGCTCGTGGTAAAAAAGTCAGCCTTTTCCCAGGGTGGTCGGGCAAGGGCCTCGCTCTCACCCACGGCGAGCCCCACTAACCGGACCCGGTCCCATTGCGAACTGAAGCAAAAAATCTAAACAAAAATAATTCATCCGAAAAAAAAAAAAAAAAAAAAAAAAAAAAAAAACCTACGGGATTCGCACTCCGCGAACCCAAGTGACTGTCGCTTCCCATCTAGGCACGACGCGTACCGGTTGCGCGTCCACTCGATATGGACTACCGAGGTGCCCTTAACCCAAGTCATCGAATTATGGTCAGTCTCGTGGCCGTGGACTATACGTGACATCGCAGACGTCTCAGCACCATGGTAGGGGCTACCTCGAGCCACATGTCATGACGACCCGTTGTGGCAGTAACCCGCCTGGGTGCTAATGTGCGCGCCCCATGCATGCGGTAGCCTAACCAACCAATTTCATAACGTACTTTAATCGCTGCTCAAACCCACGGACCGGCTCACCAACCGCTAAGGTTGGCGGACACTCGGCCATCTACTGTGCAACGCAATAAAGCGCTTATACACATTACTCTTGCACACTCTACACATTACTCTTTAACGCTCTCTGCCATGGTTGAAGTCATCGATGCGCGCGTTCAAACGAAAGTTGATGCACCGCTCAACCCTTGCATCGTCACGACCGCACTGTGTGCGACCTGCAAAAAGCACGACAAACACCCTTGTAAGGGTGTTTGTCACGACAACGTGGAGCTTGCATAAACTGCGGCGAGTACGGCCATCAGCAGTTGAAGTGCAAGAACGCGAAGATTTCGCAGAAGATCCTGCCTAAGGGTGGGTATCCTTCTTCTCAGTCTGGGGCCTCTACGAGCTACAACTCGGGAAACACTTAGGGTCAATAGAAGTTATAGCTGTTTCTACTCTCGTTGAAACGGGTGATGTACCCTCCCCGTTTCAAGAGTTGGCCAAAGTTATTCACTCCTTAGTCACCTTGCAGATGCATCCGAACCAAACTATATTCCGTATGTTGCATGTGTTTGAAGCCTTAGAGGACCTTCAAGGTGAGTGGTCGGCAAGGGACCCTCATGAGTCATGGGTGGCACTAAGTAGAGGTCCTAGGGGGGAACACTTCATTGTGGAAGTTGGTGTGGGTGGTCCCAAGTGAGGCGCCTTTGTAGACATTGGCTCCACACGAAACTTCATAAGTCGCGGCTGCGTTGAGAGACTGCGCCTAAAGGACGAGGTGCAACACCTTAGTAGACCGGTAGCATCTACTTTGGCCAGCAAAGAGCGCATGATGGTGGAGGACGTAGTTTGCACTTTCTCCTACCCAGGAGGAGAGTTAAGTCATACGATATCATTCCTGGTGAGCGACGAGTTGCCCTTTGACATGTAATTGGGCATGTACTACCTCGAGGTTGTCAAGCCCCAGTTTGACTGGGACAAGAAGGTGTTGAAGCACGAGTTGCCTAGTGGGAGAACCATTAGACTGGCCAAGTACAAAGCCAGTAGGTTAATAAACTCTTATGGGTGCTTATGTGCATCTGCCTTCTATAACTATTATAAACAGAACCAAGAGGAAGGTATGTACTAAGTCTATGTCTCTGCAAAAGGGGAGGCCGTTAAAACACCCCCAGAGATAGAGACCATCGTCACTAAGTACCCTGATCTGTTTGAGGAGCCTACATGAGTCGTAGACAGGGAGGTTTTCCATGCCATAGAGATCATCCCAGGTAGTAAGACACCAAAAGGGAGAATCTGTAGGATGGGTCCGACCGAGTTGCACGAGCTTCGACGACAACTGAAAGAGCTCACAGAGAAGGGATGGATTCGGCCTAGCACCTCCCCCTTTGGCTCACCAGTCTTTTTGTTCCAAATAAAAAAAGGGGGAACACTGAGGGTGTGCATTGATTATAGAGGCCTCAATGCCATCACCGTTAAGAACGTAGAGCCTCTACCATGCATCGACGACCTATTGGATAGGGTGCAGGGGTGTAAGTACTATACAAAGATGGACATAAAATTTGGCTACCATCAGATTGCCATAAGACCAGAGGACCAGCACAAAACCACATTCCAAACCAGGTACGGTCTGTACGAGTTTGTGGTGATGCCCTTTGGCCTTTGCAATGCACCGGGTACATTCCAGTACGCCATGAATAGGATCTTCCATGACTACTTAGATAAGTTCATCGTCGTGCACCTCGACGACATACTTATCTTTAGTAAGACTGTCGAGGAGCATGCTCAACATGTAGACAAAGTACTTCACTCCTTCGGCAACACAAGTATAAGATAAACGCAGAGAAATGCGAGTTCGAACGCACTCGAATCTTGTACTTGGGTCATGAAGTATCTGTGTATGGGATTAGGCCCGAAGATGCAAAGGTGGCTAGCATACATGACTGGCCACGACCCCAGTTTGTGACTGAGGTCAGATCATTCTTGGGAATGTGTGGTTATTATTGCAATTCTGTGAAGAATTATAGCACGATCACATCTCCCTTGACTGATCTAACTGGACTTGATACGCCGTGGGACTGGACCGACGAGTGTGAGGCAGCTTTCAAGCGTTTGAAGCATGCACTCACACACCATGAAGTTCTCATGGTACCCGACCCGCAGGGGCCATTCGTTGTAACCATAAACGCAAGGCAATATGGCATTGGCGCAGTGCTGGCTTAGCAGGAAGGGAAAAAGTGGAGACCGGTTGAGTATATGAGTAAAAAGATGCCATCGAAGAAGTTGGCAAAGTCCACCTATGAGAGGGAAGTCTACGCTCTCTACAAGGCACTTGTCCACTCCAGCGAGATGTGGAAGAAGGCCACTGAACAGATGGGCAGCCAGCTTCAGATGACTTCTGGGAATCATCCCAAAGCAAATGGGAAGGCTGAATATTGGAACTGTGTGGTGCAGCATCTGATGAGGCATTACGTCAAGCCCAGCCAGGATGACTAGGATGAGAAACTACCTCTCATTGCCAGTTTGTACAACGATGTTGTACATAGCACCACCGGCGTCAATCCTTATCAATTGCATCTGGGATGGAAGCCTAGATCTGCTCTAGACTTCCTCTTGCCTGAAAACCGAACTGCTGCAACTCCTGGAACCATTGAATTTGGTGTCCAATATGAGAAATTGTTGCAGAAGACTGTCGAACACATCAAGAAATCTCAGGAAGCCATGATTGCTTATGAGAACAAGCATCGTCGACAATCCACATTTCAAGTAGGGGAACGTGTTTGGGTCAAGGCTAGTGAGTTGGGACAGGAGTTTGGCATCTCTAGGAAACTAATGCCTCAGTATTTCAGTCTCTGGGAAGTCTTAGATATTGTGGGCAATGATTTGGATGGTTCCTCGTACGTCATTCGTATCCCTGGTCACCTACGCACTTAGCCTGTTTTTCACGCCTCCAAGTTTGCACCTTTCGCTGAGACAGCACAGTTCCCATCATGGAGATCTATGCTGCCCCCAACCATGGATGGCCACGTGGACGTCGACGATATCCTGGACCACAAAGACATGCCTGTTCCCAAACCAACTGGCAGGGGTTGACCTCCTAAACCTGCAAGGGAGCACATAGTACATTTCAGGCATCATACTGATCCTAAGGAAGATCGATGGATTCCAAGGGAGGAACTTGTCAAGACAGCTCCTCAAATCGTGACAGAATATGAGAAGAAACTGGAGGGGAAAGCACCAGCATGAAGCATCTCAACGGACTTTCGAAGCTAAGGGGGATGGAATGCGAGGAACAAGCCCTCACGGGGACCTATCAGACATCACTTGTTGTGGGCAAAGGCCCCCAGCAAGCCAAGTGCCCGCCCTAAGTGAAGGCGGGCCTGAATATTCGTCGAAGGCCAAAATTCAACACTTTCATATGTGGCTATTCAGGCTCTTGCAGCACGCCAGTTGAATGGACGCGCGAGCCTCACTAAGCTGCTTCGTACAGTTGGCCCAGGCCTTGACAGTTGCGCCTGGGCACATACACACAAAGCAGGGCCGATACTTTGAGAAGCAGGCCATCAGCCTATGCAAAAGCAGTACTGTCGACGCACCTACCGGGGAGCCCTGCACAGATGCAGCAAACAGCCCAAGTCCGGAGACTCAGGCCATGCCCAACTGTAAATGGGGCCCAGGCCCTCAACTGTAGTCTCGGACCTGGGCACAGGGACTGAGGCCCAACCGGAAGCTACTGGAAGCTTCCAGCCAGGCCACACTCAGCATCCAGGAGGCTGTCACTTCCATATAGGAAGTGAGGCAGCCCAGGCCAGGCATTCTGGCCTGCGTAGGCAGTGCGGAAGTGCTGCTGCGCTACTGCTTGATGCTGCGCTGTGGCCAAGGTCGCTGATGGGGCGCGTAGAGGTGAAGTGGGGCGCTGCAGGGCAGCGGGGCGCAGGCAGCCGTAGCCGGGCTGCTGGGCGCCAGGGGGTAAGAGGGTGATCTTGTGGTCTTCGGGGAAGGAGGCGAAGTGTGGGGTATCAAGGTCTGATGAGGGTGACGAGATACGTACCTGGTGCATGAAGAGATGTCGGCTATGGTGTTGACATCATGTACATTGGTCTTGGAGAGTCGAAGTGAGCCTGTTGCGTGAACACAGCTGTAGGTAGGATAGGCAAGTAGAGTAGGCTGGGCGCTGGGCGCCAGACAGAGAGGAGCGACTTTGGATACTGTGTTGGTGTGGCCTACGGGCTTTAACATTGGCTCATTACTTCATTGTATTGCTCTATTTGGATGGATTCTCGGTGTGTTTGTGCTCTCTGCTTGTACACGACTACCCAGACATCTGTGTGATTTCGCAACTTGGTTTTCTGTATATCGTTCACACTCATATTCCTTGCAATACTCTCGTCTGGAATATTCCGGATTTTATTTTTTTTAATTCCGAATTACCTGAACTGGAATTTTTTTTTTTCGTTCCTCTTATTATATCAGCAGTCTGAACTCCGAAATATTTTTTGTACTGATTTCAATTTGGGGATTTTGGGGATTGGGAGAACTACCGAACTTTCAATTTCATTTTTTTTTAATATTAATTTTCGATTTTTTTCTGACAATGTAAAGTTTGACCTTTTCAAATTTTGATTAGTGGCTCCTTGTCTGGGCGATCAATGTGACCCTATGAGGGGGGGGAAGTGTTAGAATCTCATCTTCTCCCCTCTCACCCACCTCATTTAAGCTGCTGTGATTCTTCTTCTATTTGTAATGAACCCAGTCTGTAAGATACTCGCCAGATGTCGGAATACAAAGTAACTCAACTCTGAACAATGTCTCCAATAACCATGTATGTGATCTCTGATACAATGTCTCGTTTCCAGTAGACGAAGAGAGTGGAGGGGGAATAGACAGATTAGAAGGTGGAAGAGATAGTAACCATCAATGGCCACAAAGCGAGTAGCCCAACAGTTCCCACTCCTTCTCCGGGCTTCCCTTCTCCTCCACGTCAGCAAAACAGTATCCAGTAACGAGCCTGACAGGTCCTGATCACAGCGAAGTGCCACGTGGCACAGTTCTCTCGTCAAGACATCGGAGACAACCAGCAGCGCACAGCATCGACATCAGCCGCAGGTAAGTATCTCATTCCCTCGCAATCATCCACAGATCCCGATCTCCCTCCTTGTCGCGTCCAACTTCAGCAATCTAGACAATGTGGCAAATGCCACGTCAACAATGGAGACAGGGTGACCCTGCGCCACGTCAGCATAGGCTGGCGCCAAAGCAGAAGGCGCCAGCGTGCAGCAGCAGTCTTGCGCTTTTGTCCACAATGCCAGCGTACAACCAGCGTCAAGCGAGTGTCAGGCCAGCGTCTAGCCAGTGTCAAGCCAGCGTCCAGCTAGCGTCAAGCCATCGTCAAATCACCATAGCAAGACTGAATGTTGACTCCCTGGAGGCAGGGTCTTTTGTAGTGATAGACTGAGTTGACCTGCCTCAGGTCTCCCACTCACGGTGGCTCAGATTGACTCACAGCCGACGGTCTGGATCGCATACAGTTGCAGACTTCCACTTGGTCCGAATGCTGTCTTGGTACCTGCATACAAACAAGTGTGTGTGTCTGACCAGCGGCCTGGGCTGGGACCATATTGACTTTGACTGTTGGGCCTCAGGCAGTTGACTGAAGTCAACTGTCGGGCGCTCAGGCCTTGGCACCACTTCGGGGGGGGTCTTTTGCCCCTTCGGCCTGAGGCCGGGTTGTGGCCTGGCCAGGCCCTTAGACGTTCAACAAGGCATATGAAGCGGGTCACTGCATTCCTGCCAGCCCAAATTTCGAGTTCCATCGCAGAAATATATTAATTTCCTCTTAAGTCGCGCTCATATGTAGAAACAATGTCAGGAGCAGTAGGTAGGAGTTCTTTCTTACTGAACCATCTAGCTTCAGTTGGGGGTTGAGACTTGAACTTTACCTTATACTGCTTTGGTGGTTGTCCCCTGCCGCCGGTAGAGAAGTAGCCATGTTCCAAAACCTTTCCAACTTTGTAGCCTCCATTCATGGAGGGGGGGGACATAGATGGTCTGTTAGGAAACTCAAATCCCTCTACATATGGCAAGAGTTTAGACCATAGCTACGCCAGACCGGACCCCGGACCCCGGACTTTCCAGGCCCATCCGGACTTTCGAAAACCCGGAATGTTTCGGGATATCCGGACAGATCCGGATCCCCGGTCCGGATCCCCGGTCCGGATCCCCTAGGCTGTCCGGAAAAAAAAAACAAAAAAAAACAACGAGGGTACATGGCAACATGCTTACAATACCTGAGTGACTGCTGTGTGGCATGCTATCAAAGCAGTGCGCACACTACGCACAAAATCTCAGATGCATAAGCAGAAAGTCATCTCTGTATCATCCCAATTTTAACGAATGTCCCAATGGACCCTCCTCCTCCTTCCCGTCATGTCCCCTTTGTCCTCCTCCTCCTCCTCCTCCTCCTCCTCCTCCTCCTCCTACTCCTCATCATCAACTCTCACCTCCTTTCTAGTCCTCGTCATCATCAACTCCACCCTACGTTCCTTTCTCCCTCTCTTCCTCCCTCTCCTCCTCCCTGTCCTCCTCTTTTTTTTTTTGCCAAATATTGGACCATTTCGCGATTTATGTGTGTCATCTTCGCGCAGGGGCCATGCTAATCCTCTTTGTATCGTCCCAATTTTAACGATTGTCCCAGTGGACCCTCCTCCTCCTCCTCCTCCTACTCCTCGTCATCAACTCTCCCCTCCTTTCTAGTCCTCGTCATTGTCAACTCCGCCCTACGCTCCTTTCTCCCTCTCTTCCTCCCTCTCCTCCTCCCTCTCCTCCTCCCTCTCCTCCTCCTCTTTTTTTTTTTTTGCCAAATATTGGACCATGTCGCCATGCCAAATATTGGACCATGTCGCCATGCCAAGCATGCTTATTTATATCACCGGTCGGGGGGCGCGTGCCAAGCATGGCTGGACAATATGCTGTCCACGCACAAGGTCAGCGTCTCCGAGCTGCACACAAAGATCAGTTGGGCTGATCTCAAGGCAGCATGGCACACACGGTTCCAAGTGGAACCACCCGAGCTTCAGGCAATAGAAAAGTTGCAGAAGTTCCATCAGAACGCCTTGCCAAGCATGGATTGGATCACCGAGTACCAACGTTTGGCATCCACGCCCGACTTGCCGATCACCTTTACGGGCATCAAACACTACTTCATTACGAGGTTGTGCCCGACATTGCAGAATGCATTGACGCAAGTCGTGGAGACACTCACCACGAGTGAATTGTTATTTAGCAAGGCCTCGCAGATTATTGTGACGAATACGGAAGCCCGCAATGCTGACCGTTCGTCTTCCGCAGGCCAGGGCGGAGATCCACATTGGCCGAAAGTGGCCGTGGTCGCAGCAACAACGCCAAGCGACTCTTCTAATGAGGCTGCTTCATCTAACGAGGGAGAAAGATTAGCAGCCGCCCGGGATGGTGGCCACCCCGTCAAAGGTCGAGGACGCGGCAAATCGAAGACAAACACCTCTTCAGTCCCCGGGCCCGGAACAGCAGCTCAAGAACCATGGCTTCATTACGGTCTCTCGGAAGGCTTCTACAAGATCCGCACGAGACAACATTATTCTTTGTGGTGCAACAGCGACGCGCACGAAACCGTCGGCTGTCCCACGAAAGCCAGGGGGAAATCCCTTTCGGGAGAGTGAGCACCGCTGAGAGTGATACGGCTGCACTCTCGACGCCTTCGGAATCGGTTGCTTCGCGAGCGACCGCCCTTAATTCCGACGCACATGCGGAAGTCGTAAGTCCACCTATTCTTCATTCTTTTGAGGACTTCACTGCCTGGCTCGTTCCATCGCTTGGTTCTCTCGCTCAAGGACAAGGTGTGTGCGCTGTTTCTTCTTCGTCCAAAAGCGGCGAAATTTCATCGTCTTCAAGTGGTTCTTCAAGGGATTCGGTGTGCGAGTTCAACTTAGAGGTCTTCGACCCGTTGTCGCCTGAGGATTTTGCATGGCTTCCTCTCCCTTCCACGAGCCGCTTACCGGAACCGCAATGCGCAACACTATGTGCCCATCTCCACACACATTTGTCCTTCTATGCTCCACCAACTTCGCCGACGGATGACAAAGTCGTGGTGGGGGACCTCCTTGCATATATCACCGAGGTGGCCCACGAGTTTCGCACGCAGCGGTACGACGAGAACAACGCACCGCTCCCTTATGTCTGCGTCCAAGTTGGACAAGCGTCCTGCAGCGCTTTGCTGGATAGCGGTGCGACTCGCAATTTTATGAGCCAGTCCTTTATACAAAGGGCTGGCCTTGGTGCACAAGTTTGAAGGAAGTCACATCGTACGGCAATCAAGATGGCGGACGGTCGGACGCAACAAGTTCTTGATCGTTACATCGAAGCCGTGCTGGTTTATTTTGCAGCACATGCATGCGAGCCGGTTACGTTTGACGTCTTGGACACAGACTTCGACATTATTTTGGGGATGCCTTGGCTCGCAAGTGCGGACCACACGGTCACTTCCATCAGCGGATACTTACCGTCCGCGACGCCTTTGGCGCCGAGGTGCCGTGAACCATTCCTCTTTCGTACCCTTCGATCCAGTGCCAAGTTGTGACGGCCAAGTCTTTTCGGGCCACTTGTGCTTACGAGCGGATTGACAAGATCGGCCTTTGTTTTCTTAGGACCGTCGCTGCGACCGAATCTTCACCTACGAACGTGTCTTCGAACACACGTGTGGTGCGGTTGCTTGAAGAGTTCGTCGATGTCTTCGAGTCTCCTACCAGTGTGGTGCCGGATCGGACGATCTCCCATGAGATCATTCTTAACGTCGGTGTCGTGCCGCCGAAAGAATGCATCTATCGCATGAGCGAGGAAGAGCTCGCGGTTCTCCACGCGCAACTCGACGACTGTCAGTTCTCTTCGTATAGAAGAAGAACAAGGATCTTTGCTTGTGCATTGACAATCGCAAGCTCAACGCGCAAATCGTCAAGAATGCGGGGCCTCTTCCTCGTATTGACGATCTTCTTGAGAGTTTGGGCGGCGCAAAGTATTTTTCCAAGTTGGACTTGAAGTCGGGCTATCATCAAATTTTGATACGTCCACAAGATCGCTACAAATCCGCATTGAAGACACGGTACGGGCATTTTGAGTGGATTGTCATGCCTTTTGGCCTCACCAATGCTCCATCGACTTTTCAAGCGACGATGACCAACGAGGTCCGCACGATGTTAGACCTATTTGTGCTGGTCTACTTGGACGACATTCTCGTCTATAGCCGAACCTTCAAGGACCATCTTGAGCACCTTCGACGTGTGCTGGAGACGCTCCGTCGCGCCAAGTACAAAGCCAACCACGACAAGTGTGAGTTCGTACCTCAAGAGTTGGAGTACTTGGGCCACTTTGTCACACTAGAGGGCATTAGTCCGTTATCGGACAAGATTCAAGTCGTCCAAGAGCGCCCGGAGCCGAAGAACATCACGGATGTCAGTTCGTTTTTTGGCCTAGCCGGCTACTATCAACTTCTTATCAAAGGCTATTTGAAGATCGAGGCTAATTTGACCAAGCGTCAATGCGAGGATTGACCGTTCGACTTTGACGATGATGCGCAAACTTCCTTTTTGGCCCTCAAAGGCACCGGAGTTGGCCGAGGTTCTTTACGCCGGTTGGATTCGTACCAAGGGTTACCCCAAGGAGATCGTTTGCGACCGCGACACTCAGTTCATGTCCGACTTTTGGTTGGCGCTCGTCAAACGATGGGGCTCATCTCTCAAGCCAAGTTCGGCTTGCCACCCACAAACCGATGGCCAAACGGAGAGGGTGCATCAAACCGCACAGGTTCTTCTTCGCACTCTCATCAGCCCCGACGAAAAGGATTGGGTTGATCGGCTGTCGGACGTCGAGTTGGCTTACAACTCGTCCATTCGTCCGACTATCGGGATGTCACCCTTTGAGGTCGAGCATGGCTCGTCAGTCACATCGCTGTTGGATACGATCATCCCACGGACGACGGAGAGCGACGACCACCTTATCTTCATTCGGTGGATGCAAGAACTCCTTGTCAAGGCACGCGACCAGATGTCGAAGACGCAGCAACGCATGAGCCATCAGGCCAATCGTCAGCGTCTTCCTTGTGTTCCGCAGCGGCGACCTTGTTTGGGTCTCCGCCGTGGAATTAGCCTCGAACAAGATATCTCTCGCAATCTCCTTTCGAAATGGATGGGGCCTTGCCGCATTGTAGTCCCCGCTGGTGACGCACCCGAAGGGCCATCATTTGTCATTCAGGCGCCCGCCCACTTGCCCGTCTACCCGGTTTTTCATTGTTCAAAGTTGGCTCTTTTCGTTTCGGCGGAATGCGACGACTTTCCCGGGCGACGATCGCAAGACCTACCCTCCATGGACGATTTTCAGGAGGTTAGCGACATCATTTTGCAGCTGCGCTACGACACCAAGCCGACGGAGTACTTAGGACACTTTTCCGATTGTAGCCCCGATGTCCACGCATGTTATGAACGCAAACAACAAGGCAAGCCGGCACCTTCGGCTCCACGTCGTACTCGCGTCCAGGTTCCACCATCGGATAGTCAGCTTTGCCCTCGACCCGGCTTGACTTCGTAAGGAAGTGGGGGCGGTTACATGCTGAGCCTGCACACGCGCCCCATTTCGGGGGGCCGATGGTTGCTGGGGGGGCCCAGGCGGCACGCCCTTCGGACATGCGCCCTGGAGGCCCACAGCCGGCCTTAGGGCTGCAGGATTCGATTTGAGGCAGCATTTATTTATTTATTTGCTGTCCTATTTTTGTCTGTTCTGGCGTCCTTTCGGACTTGCAGTTCTACGTTTGCAGGCAGGCCCTTGTGGGCCAGGTTCATGCTCGTCCAGTAGCGGACGTCCCTGCTGCATCAGCAGGGAGGGTCTGGACATCCGGTCGGGACCCAGACCAAGTAGGCCGTTCAGGCCAGGACCAGGGGCACACAGGCGAGGCCCAGTGCTACATATGGCTGGGCCAGGCCAGGGCAGACACACAGTTCGAGTAGCTCACTTCTTGGGCGACACGCTGCTGGAGCACCGCAACAGCGCTATGCTAGAGGTAGAGGTGTGGGTAGGGAGTGAGGCGGAGGCGACACCTGCGTCGACGGAGATCTTACCTGGGCGCCATAGCTGGTCTTCGCGCCAGCGCCCAGCAGCACAGAGAAGACACGCGGCGACAGTTAGTACATGGCGGCAGTTACCTGCAGGTGAGATAGCGAGGAGGATGACATTTCTTCTTCTTCTTGCTCTCGCCCTCCATCTCTCCTTCTTCCTCCTTCCCTCTTCTTCTTCTTCTTCTTCTTCTTCTTCTTCTTCTTCTTCTTTCACACAGAGAGAGAGAGAGAGAGAGAGAGAGAGAGAGAGAGA
>BFEA01000289.1:1189684-1213992 GCA_003427395.1 Chara braunii
AGAGAGAGAGAGAGAGAGAGAGAGAGAGAGAGAGAGAGAGAGAGAGAGGTTACAGGCAGAGGTTACATCGGGCCATGAGGCCCAGGATCTGATTCACCATTTTTGTCGCAGACATTGATTGGACATTCGGCAGGGAGACTATTTTTGGACTTCGCTATCGCGATCTTGGTCTTCTCCCTCATCTCCATCTTCGTCTCGCTTCCCCCCCCCATTTCCTCATCCGTGATATCTCCCCATGTGCGTGATCAAGGAGGGACCTTTCTTCTATGTATGCGGTCCCTCCTCTCTCTCTCACATGTTTGGTGTATGATGGGGTGCCGCGTCAGTATCTGACAGGTCAGGTCATATCTGTGAGTCTTCCGCTGCACTACATTGTGCTATTTTCATATGTATCTGGCTGTACATTGCTTGTTGATGCTTTGCTGATGCTACATTGTCTTTTTCACCACTTTGCGGATCCTTGGCTCCACATACATCACTTGACTGAGCATGTAGCACTCTACCTCATTTGCGGTATGCAAGTTTGGGCGACATGCTGCTTGAGCGAGCGCCAGCATTCTGCGGCTGGGAGCTTCCTCCTCGGCTATGGTGGAGCTCTACCGGTAGGAGGAGGAGGAAGAAGGGGACTAGGGAGGAGAGTGGCGAGGTACCTACCTGGTTATGGTGGACACCATCTTCATCACCTTGTTAGGCGCTGCATCTGGAAGGCCCCAGACTGAGTGGGGGTTGCGCCGCACCAAGAAGGCTTCGAGGCAGAGTCAGGCCTGGTGGCCTGAGCAGCAGCGGACATAGCTGCTTTGCGTTGTCTTTTGCACAGCAGGGCTAGGCCCTTAGTAGTCCGCCATAACCTCGGCCTGACTGAAGAGGAGGAATAAGGTCTTCTTCTTCTTCTTCTTCTTCTTCTTCTTCTTCTTCTTCTTCTTCTTCTCCTCCTCCTCCTCCTCCTCCTCCTCCTCCTCCTCCTCCTGCTGCTGCTGCTGCTGCTCTTCTTCTCCTCCTCCTGCTCTTCTTCCTCCTCCTCTCGAGTTCATTCATTTCTTTTGCAGTTGGACGGCCTTGTCCCTTCTCGTGAATTTTGCACTTTGAAAGTGGCCAGGATCATAACAATAGGGATGATTCAACTACAAAGTCATGCAACATCAACGGGCCATCTTTCAACGAGTATCAAAGTGCGCACTGCACAGGCAATGATGACCATCTTGGACGCCGATTGCCAAGCCAAATGTGAGCTAGGTCCTTAGGGACATCCGCTAAAATTGGAACAATACAGAGAAGATTAGCATGGCCTCTGCGCAAGGATGACACACATAAATCGAGAAAAAATAAATAAAAATAAAAATTGAGTTGGGATGCTTTTTTTCTTTTTTTCTTTTGTTTTTTTATAACAAAAACAACGGCTCCATCTATTGGTGGGTAGTGGTGGACAACTGGAAATTACTGTCAAACAAGACGGTAGGATCCACATGGTTGCATCATTTTTCAGCCTTTCACTGTCTGGCGTCCTTGTGCAATTCAATACAGAAGCTTAACCTTGAATGGACAGTGGTGCAATTCAATACAGAAGCTTAACCTTGAATGGACAGTGGTATAGGGCGGAAATGAAAAGCTCAGCGCGAGCCTCATTCCTTGACTACTTGGTGGCTTGGTCTTTGTTGCTGTTCATGTGGCTTTTCAGGATGACACCTTTGGTGCGTCCATAGTCTGCAAGATTGCAGACAATCCGGATGTTGTCCTGTTCAAACTTTCATGCACAGGGTCGGTGCCAGAGGTTCAGGTTGATCCAATGGAAATCAGTTTCGCGCGACAGTTAATTGACCGCCGCAGTACAAAGTCCTTCACAATAAGGTGCAGTCTTAATTCTCTTTTTGTTCTTTGGAGAAGACGCCCTTCGTTCCCATCATCCCTTCTTTATGTTGATGCTCCCAGACCCTCCTCCTTCCCCTCTTCTAGACTCCCAGAGCCTCGTTTTTTTTACTGGTTGCGACCCCCATTTACCACGATCGGGGAGTTTCGTTTGCCTGTTTTTGTTTTCGTTTTCTTTAAGAAAAGCATCTTCAGAGGGCTGACTTTTGGGGGCGATCCAGCAGCATCCATTTTTATAGCTCCAGTCTATTGGTACGGAGCTGCACCTGCTGGAAACCGCTTCCAGCACCCCGTTTATCTCTTTGTTCTACTTTTCCGGCCTCTGATCTATTCCTGGGGAGCTTCACGTGCTGGGAAACAGGCCCAGAGTCCCTTACGCATGATAGATGAGACTATTAGATGCTAGAAGGAATGTATGGACTGGACAGCATTGATAACCCTTGCATTTATACGGTGGGGATTGAATGTCCTTCTACGAGATCTGAGCTGATCACCTGCGGACAACGATGCTGCAGCCGTGGAATAGATTGGCCTGGTATTCTATACATAGAGTGAATGCACCAGCAAAAGCATGGGGTCAGAACGGAACAAAAAGCCTCTTCAGCCTTTGCCGAGCCGCCAATACAACCTGCTTTCCGAGCCCCATGTCCTGTTTTAGTACACAGTCCCATCTCCTCCTATCCATCCCAAACAATACAGTTGTGAGACGGTGGAAATGGATCTGCAAACTTTGCAGCAAGAATCTCCGCTAGAACTTGAGAGTTCCTTGTAAAATTTAAACAAAAAGAAAGCGAAAAACTTGAGAGTTCCTGTAGAAGGATGTGGAGTCCGCAATGTGGTCCAACACAGACGGTCAACGCAATAGAGGGACAGCGATACTGATCCCAAAAACGTCGAAAATCCTGACCGAAGAACAGATCCTTAACAGCGAGGGAGATAGAGAGGAAGGGAGATGGCCGTGGATGGACATCACGTGGCAAGGTGAGGATCTGCGAATTCTCAACCTGTACGCACCCAACACGGAATCTGACAGACTGATTTTCTTTGAGAATATCAAACCCCTCATCCCCAACCCACAACCAGTAATCATTGCAGGGGACTGGAACACAACCCTGGACCCGAACCTGGATCAGATCTCAAGAATGGTACTAATGGGACCCACTAGAGCGGGCACCTGGATTCGAAACCCAATGACTGAATTCGAACTCTGCGACCCCCTCAGGGCACTGCACCCGGACAAGAGAATTTTCTCCCGGATAAGGAGAAACCAAGCCAACCGGACTTCGCTGTCCAAGATTGACTACTCCCTCATATCCGAGAGCTTAGCTTACTCGGAACAGTCAAAGAGGCCGAAATCCTCCCATCAGCAGCCTTCAAAGGACTAGATCACAAACCCATCCAGATGCTGCTCAATTTCAATGTACCAGTTCAAACAGGCCAAGGCTTCTTCAAGCTTAACAACTCATTATTAAAAACCGAAAGAATGAAGGCGACAGTCCACGAAAACTGGGCTATCAATAAGCAGCAAGAATCAAGGAGAACGAATAGCCACCAATCGTTCATTGACAACTACTCAGAATTAACACGATCAGTATCAGCGGAATCAAGAGATATTGCTAGAGACCGAAAAAGAAGAAGGGAAGAACTCCAATTCACGATGGTCGTCGCTGAAGAAAATCTGGCGGAGGACCCAACTAGTAGTTTCTACCAAGAACTACTAGACGACACCAAAGAGGAACTAAACGAATGGAGAAGATGGGAACTCAGAGTAGTTTCTGCCAAGAACTACTAGACGACACCAACTAGTAGTTTCTACCAAGAACTACTAGACGACACCAAAGAGGAACTAAACGAATGGAGAAGATGGGAACTCAGAGGTTTACAAATACGGGCGAGGATGACAGACTATGCACTTAACGAGTCTATGACAAAATTCTTTTTCTCCAAGATCAAGGCGAACGCCAGGAACAGCATGATAGAGGCACTCAAAGACCCATCGGACTCAGGAAGCACAAAAACAACAGGCCCGGAGATGGTAGGGATAGCCAGATCCTTCTACGCAAATTTGTACGAAGCCAAGACCCCCTCATCCCCGACAACAGCGAACCTAGCAGCCCGCCAACTGATGCTATCGTACCTCGACAGAACCATCTCGATTAGTCAAGCGGAAGGCCTGGATAGACCACTGACCCTGGCCGAAGTGCACACAGCCTTGAACCAGATGGGAAATGACAAAGCCCCGGGCATCGATGGCCTCTCAAAGGAATTCTGGAGCTCCTTCTGGCCGACCCTGGGAGAGGACCTACTCGACTTTTTCAACGAAAGCATGCGCAAAGGAGGCCTAGGTAAGGAACTGAGCACCAGCGTAGTCTCATTGCTATACAAGAAGGGAGATAAAGAAGACCTGAAAAACTACAGACCTATCTCCCTACTAACCACGCCATACAAAATCCTAGCCAAGGCGCTTGCAAACAGAATCACAAAACTAACTAACAGCTGCTTCCACATCCATCAAGCAGGCTTCATCCCATATCGTTACATATTGGACAACGTGATGACTCTGAATGAAGCAGCAAAAAAGATCACGGAGAAACGAATGAAGGCAGCAATCCTGTTTTTCGACTTTGAGAAAGCCTACGACCAAGTTAACTGGGATTTTCTCCACGCATGCATGGAAAAAATGGGGGTAGGCCCATACTTTAGAAGTTCGGTGAGAATCCTGTACGCAGATGCAACAGGAAGAGTCCAGGTCAATAGAATCCTATCAGAAACCTACCCAATCTCACGGTCAGTCAGACAAGGCGACCCACTGGATCCCCCCATTTTTCTCTTCATAATGGAAGCCATAGCCTCATTTCTCCGCAAAGACCCGTCAATTGACCAACTCACAGAACGAAACTTCAACCCGTTACACGACTTCGCCCTACCCACTGCACTCATGTTCGCTGACGACCTTACGGTACTCATTAGAGCAAACAATAACTCCTTCCAATCACTGGTAAGGGCAATGAAAGCATTTAGACTGGCATCAGAAATAAGGGTCAATTGGAATAAAACCGAAGGATGGTGGTTAGCAGACGGCACCCCTCCCCAACCTCCGGACACAACCACACCCATAACTTGGACCACGGGAGAGCAAGCACTACGATTCCTGGGAATCATGATCAACAAGGAAGGAGTTTGGCCGGGAATGGGCCAGAATCTGATAGCAAGAGCGATCACCCGCCTGGCCCTGTGCAAAAACGCCCAGGCCTCACTAATCGGACGGGCACTACTTATCAACACAGCGATCTTCTCTACACTGTGGTACATGGCATCAATCTGGTCCCCCCCCGACGACGACCTCAAGGAGCTCAAGAACAGGGTGAGGTGCTATTTGTGGACAGGTGACCCTAACAGGACCACCTGCATCAACAGGGTCGCATGGAGCCACATCACTAGGAAGCCACAGGAAGGGGGCCTCGGGATAATCGACCCAAAACAGGAATCGATAGCACTACAGATGAAATGGATAATCAAGATTCTCACCAGACAGTTCCTCCCGTGGACCCAAATGGCGCTGGACAGCATCAGAAACTTAGCTCCCATCAACTCCCCTAGAAACATGAACGGCCTGTTCTAGATTATGGCAAAGGACTGGACAATTAAGTCCGACAGAACACGCAGAAGAAACCCCACACAACACATTCCTGCACAGCCCAACACAAGCCCAACGCAGACAGTCAGCAATTATTGGAGCCCCACCATCAAAGCATGGCGCAAAATGATGCCGAGCAAACACGGGGCACCTGGTAACAGAGAAGACTAGGGTGACAGCCAGGAACACAACTTGGACCCTGGATCACTACCTGGAGCCCGTTCCAGCACCTCGGTAAGTCTGTACTAAGGTGACAGCTTTCCCAGGTCCCCAGCCACGCAACTTGAACCCTGGACCCCCGCGTCGGCTGAAGAACACAACTGATTGACCTCTCAAGATAGTACAGTGTTTTTGTTCTCGCCTACCTGTGATTGTCCTCTCAAGATATTATAGGGAAGGTATGCTGAAAATTGACAAGCAATTCTATGACGAACTGCAGCATTCCAAAAAGAAGGCAAACACTAGTTGTAGACTCTAACTTAGCAGAACCTTTCAGGCCCCCAACAAGAGAGACCACTCTCTGCCAATATACAGCTTTCCGTACAATTAGTGGCCTCACCGATGAAATTAGCCAATAATTGTAACATTCATGATGGTACTCTCTTGCCAACATACAGCTTTCTGTACAATTAGTGGCCTTACCAATGAAGTTAGCAAATAATTGTAGCATTCATGATGCTGAGGCGGTCAGTACAGAAAGCGAGAGAGAGATGGCAGAGTCAGAGGACATATTATGTTGAAGCCTTGAAGGGTTTGATAATTACAGGACGCAGCAGGAGTGACACATAGCTGGAGTTCCACGACAAGACCAAGATTGGTGTGGTCCATCCCACTTCGCTCACCAGCAGAGTTCCCAGATCTGTTCCCACCGAACCACCTCGCACTGGTGGAACTGCAGTGGTTTGGCAAGGACTGAGGACAGCATTCTCAAGATCAACCGCACCCGAGCAATTGACAACGAGGCAGGGGGGGGGGGGGTGCATCACTCCCCATAGTTAGACCCGAGCCGGCTTTCAAAAAAAAAAAACAAAAAAAAAACAGGATAAATAGAAAAAGACAGGGAAAATGTCATAAGCCAGGTATGGAAACTTGTGTGCAGACAAGGACTGAGGCCACCTTCATTGGCAAGCCAGTCATAGAGGTTTTCATGCGAGTCCTGGAACTCTCAAGGTTTTTTTTTTTTTTTTTTTTTAATTAAAACAGGTCCTTATGGTCCTGGCTCCATATCCATTCTGGGGAGCGTCAGTCAGGTTCCTTTCCACTGGCAAGTCGAGAATGAAATACATGGTGAACACCCACACGCTTCCTTCCGTCTGGCCGAAGGAACCCTGACCAGCATTGATTGCTCCTTATCAGGAGGATTGACTGTCAGCTTGCCCTACCTCTTTTCCTCTCAGAATCTATAATGACTCTGCCAGATACTACGTATAAAGCAAGAAAAGGGGAGAGTTGTCTAGGCTGTTGAGATTATAATCTCAGKTAGTTCTTCAATGGGACCCTGTTCTTGTGTTGTGCCACTTCTTCCACACCATTCTGTTGTCCACCACTGTAGCGATCTTTCCCTGTAGAAGCCAGTCTCTTATGAATTTACGTCTCTTTGTGGCTGTCCTTTCTGGTCTGCCTTTCGTCGTCATGGATATTTCTCGCCATCTGGAACGAATCTCTGTTTCCGCCATTCTCAGCAGTAAAACCCACATTTCCTCTCTATGCAACTCTGTTCCTTCGATCGTCTTGGAGCATCTCCTCTTCCAGATTCCCAAAGCGCCAGCTTTCTGAGAAGGTGGAACCACACATCCTTGCCWCCTCTGAGATTGTTAGTGTCGTTAGATAGGAGCAGGATGTTCAGGGGGGTYGTGGCCGGGGGGGGTGATGAGAAAAGAGAGGTCCATAGGATGCGCACTTTGTTCCAGATCCATGTTGCCTCTGTGCAGTATAAGAGGCAGTGAAGTGTGTCCTCCACAGCGTTGTCCGTGCACAGTCTGCATATATCAGTGCTGTCGGGGTCTGTATATTTTCTTCTCTTGTGGAGCCACTGATTGGTTGGCAGAGAGGCGTGAGCTAAGAGCCATTGCATGCTTCGAATCCTAGCCGGTCTAATGGTTAGGAATTTAGTCCACGGGATGGTTATGGGGGTTGAGGGGTCCAGACTCAGTATGTCCCTCCATTTGCTTTTGAGTCTGCGGTCTGGGTCTGAGGTCTGCAGGCCTAGATCATAGCCGAATTTGACATCGTATTCTGCTATTGTTCTCATCTTCCCTGAGTTTCCCTGTTTCCATATCCATTCTTTCGGGTCGAATTCTAGCTCTGAGATGCAGAGATCCGGTCGGAAGATTTTCCAGGGTTTGGACTTTGACACCCTCACTTTTCTCAGTCGGAAAGTCTCCAGCATCTCGCTCTGGGGGTCGTTGTTTTGGACTTCCATTTCATTTGTGCTGTGTTTTACTACCGGGTAGGAGTAGAACTTGGATAGGTAGTGGGGTGGGTTTGTCCTAGCGACGAATCTGTATGCTCTGGTAGGCTGGGTTTGGGAGACTGGTATGCCCCAGTCCCCGAACTTCCACGAAAATTCCTCTCTTAGGAGGGGGATCCACTGTGTTGGGATGCTATTTTGGATCATTGTTAAGTTATCGGAGAGGGCGTGGCAGCCATTTAGTGTGGTGCGTAGTTCCTGATCCGTCGCCCATCGTCCTTGGTCTTCAACCCAGATGTGCTTGACCTGCCACACTCCTTTTTCTACCCACGATAACCATCTTCGGCCCCTACGAGGGAACAGAGGATCTCCAACTCTCTGTCTCATACTGGAAAAAAAAAAACAGGCTATCAATTAGGCTATCAACTAGTCTATCAACTTGCCTATCAACTAGGCTATCAACTAGGCTATCAACTCACCTATCAACAAGGCTATCAACTACGCTATCAAGTTGGCTGTGCTAAATGGGAGTCTTCAGGTTGCCCGTGGTGTGTCGTAGGTTAGACCTAGGCCAGGGCCAGGCCATNGTTGGCTGTGCTAAATGGGAGTCTTCAGGTTGCCCGTGGTGTGTCGTAGGTTAGACCTAGGCCAGGGCCAGGCCATTAGACACTGGCTGCGATACCTAGAAGTGTATGCTAAAGAATTTGTGCTGCCCCAAACAGGCTCGAAACGAAATGGCACTGGCCCAAACGGGAAAGGCTGGACGGTGCCCGCCACCACTATCAAAGGACCTCTACAACAGACCGTTGGTCGCGCGCATTCCAAGCTCTGCAATGACCACTCCACCGACCGGTCCATCTCACGAGGGCGACCACACTCTTCCCCTCGACCTCTTCTGCCCCTGTAAACCCCGCTTGCCCTCAACAACATTTCCCGAAATGGTGATCCCGTTACGTGGCAAAACCCAAGCGGGATAAGCGCAGCCTCCTGGCTGCAAACTGGGAGTAGCCGGGTCTAGTTTGGCGGACACTCCGAACCCCCTCATGAAGGCCTGCGGCGGTATGCTCATACCTAGCTCCCGAAGTACATGTACAACGGGCTTGTGCAACTCTGCTTCAACCAGGGCTGAGCAGGAACCGGGTGCCTGCAACCACTGTCTGGTCAGGTCACCCTGCCATGATGGTGATGGGTGATGGTCCCAGGTGTTTAAACACTAGGGTGAGACAGGGGAGGTACAGGTGTGCCAGGGAAAATTGATGCGAGGAAGGGTGCAGGGGTTAAAAAAAAAAAAAAAAAAAAAAAAAAAGAAACATAAGACTATGACCTTTTTTCCCCCTAAAGAAAGGCCACTTGCTCCCAAGTGGGAAATGCAGGTAGCTCCACAGAAAAATATGACGTGGTTTGTTGATAGTGCTGGCTGTTGTTAAATTGTGTGTTCGTCTGATTTGGACTGTATCAGAAACATTTCTCTGTTACCTGTAAGATGGCGTATAGTTGGACTCGACAGCCTGCCTCCCAGCCTTTTGTTGTCGGATGCTCAAGGCAAGCTAGAGTTTGGCTCTGAAGTCTCCGTATCGGTTCATTTTCATGCTCAACAACCAGCCGTTATAAATAGCACCTTGGCACTGGAGGTAACTCCCTTCCTCATCAACTATCCCCTCTGCAGCCCACTCTCTCTCTCTCTCTCTCTCTCTCTCTCTCTCTCTCTCTCTCTCTCTCTCTCTCTCTCTCTCTCTCTATGGAAAAGGACTCCCTCCACACCCAAGAAACTCAAAGAGAACTGGTCGCACATCCAAGGTAGCTTGTTTGCAGCCTGTTGGCTGTGGCTTTCCCGTTTCATTTTTTCATTTATGTCACAGACTGCAAACTGGTCATCGGTCGTGTACCGTTCGTTGGAGGAGGGAGTGGTGGTCGGGAGGGAGAAACAATGGGTGGAAGGGGTAGAAAAAAGTGGAGGTTGGTGGGTTCCGGGAAAACTGGCGTGGACATCGCTCCACGTTTTTGTCAGTGGAGCTGCATGAGTGGTAGCTAAGGCAGGTGGCTCTGATGCGGGGCGATTTCGGAGTTTTTTACTTTTTGTGTGTAGTTGATGAGCTCTCCTCTTCTGTCCTCCTACGAAAAGCAAACCCGGCCCCCCCATGATGTTTCCCACAGGCCCAGGAGAGTGCCTGCGTGATACTCGCAACGATAGGCACACAGAGATCAAAACAGTGCAAGTGAGACTTCAAAAAGCAAACTGACGAAGGCACATTAGAACAGTCACAGTACCATGGCATCCAAGAACCCGGGGCAGAAAAACGTGCCAAACCATTCTACCCGAAACCTGCGGGGACACCTCAGGACCAAGTACCAGGGAACCCAAAAAGGAGTCAACCGAGACCAAGCTGAAGTACCGAACAGAATAGGTACCGGAGCAAGTGGACAAGAAATGTCTAAAACATTCATATTCAGATACCTGAAAGGCTGAAACGGTATTCAGCTGTTAGCAGTAACGAATGCAGATCCCAGGGCTCGATCCCTAGCCCTTACCTTACCTGTGTACAGTACCTGTGTTGACCCCTAGAGTTGAACCCGTGACCTGTGTATTCGCAGTAGTTGGTAGGCTGTCGTAAGTCCGTAGGTTGTAGGGGTTCGATCTGTAAACCTGTCGGGTAGATGTCTTAGCGAGTTCTAGAAGTCGTAGCTGTAGCTGTTCTGAGAGGTCAAGGTCGTAGCTGCTGCAGTCCTGAAAGGTCAAGGTCGTAGCTGCTACAGTATTCCAAAGGCCAAGCCCACAGATTTCCGGAAGGTCCGGAAGTGGCCTTTCGAAGGTTTCTCACGTTTAGACAGAGGCAAGTGGGCAAGTGGTGAGCCCAACTGCGGTACGTCGGCAGTGCGACTGCATCGAGTTGGCAGTGCAAACCCATGCAGTCAGCAGTACCGGTCCCAGTCAGTCACAGTCCAGTCAAGCAAGTACCGTGTGGGACTGTATGCACCAGGGGCATGGGAAAGGGGCCGACCAACGAGTTACAGAAGTATAAATCAAGAGGCAGCGCCCAGCCCTTCATTCATTCCTGCGTAAGCCATGCGGAAGCGCTGCTTGAGCGACTTGTCCAAGGTGGTCTGCAGAGTGCCCGAAGACGAAGTGGGCTGAAGGGATAGTTAGTCATAGCTAGTGAGGGACAGCGGCCATAGCCGCCATAGTTGATAGACGAGTGTGTTAGTAGTGTGTGTGTGTGTGTGTGTGGGATATCCAGGGTGATCCGGAGTTGAGTGAGTGCGAACAGTGGTGTTGAACAGAGAGGCGAGAGTTGGGATTTACAGGTGCGGATGCGCCATAGCCTGTTAAAGCGAGCTTGTATCTGAACTGTGTTTTCAACTTCCATATCTCTGAGCTTTGAGTGGGCGCTGTGCGCCAGTGTGACTCGCCATCTGTTTGCATGAGTGCGGAGTGGAAAGAAAGTGAGTCTGATTGCATTGGTATTGGAGCAGGTACCCGCTATCTCACGCGCTGTCATTGCCCGCGGTATGCTGGAACTGGGCGCCATAGCTGAAGTGCGCCATCACCGAAGAGGAAGGTGTTGCGTACCTGCAAAGAAGACAACGACGAAGAGAGAGAGAGAGAGAGAGAGAGAGAGAGAGAGAGAGAGAGAGAGAGAGAGAGAGAGAGAGAGAGAGNGAGAGAGAGAGAGAGAGAGAGAGAGAGAGAGAGAGAGAGAGAGAGAGAGAGAGAGAGAGAGAGGAGCGATACAAGATTGGTTGTGCGGTCCAAGAGAGAAGAGGGCGGCCATAGCCGCGGAGCTCGGACACGGAGAAAGGAGGCAAGAAGATGAACGAGAGAGAAGGAGGGAGCGACTGAGAAGTGGGAAGAAGCCGTAGCTGAGGAAGAGGAAGGAGGGACGAAGAAGAAGAGGGAAAGACATAGCTGGGGTGAAAGAAGAGTAAGGCGAGGAAGGAGAAAGAAAGGAGGAAGACGAAGAAGGGCGGTGAGGAAGAAGAAGGCGGCAGCCATAGCCAAGTTGAAGGTTGACCGAGGTGTTGACCGAGGGGTTGACCGAAGCTGGTTGGGCGTTGACCAAGGCGTTGACTGGAGGTTTGACCAGAGTTGACCAAGGCGTTGACCGTAGGTTTGACAAGTGTTGACCAAGGCATTGACCAAGGCGTTGACCAGGGCTGTTGACCACGATTTTGACCAAGCTAGAGCTGGTATATTCTCGCCAAGCCCTTAGCCTATCCCCTCGCCCTATGGATGTGCACTCACCCTATGGTACTTGCTGAGTCTGTCTGTCTCTTCTTTCTGCATTGAGTCTCTTCTGTCCAGGTGATAGGAACTCCGTGTATGAGGGATAGAGCCTTGTTGACCAAACCCCTACGGGCTTAGTAGGGCTAAAGGCCGTGTTTGACGACTCGACTGTCCCGGAGGACACGAACCCTCCCAAGGACCGGTACTGACCGGCGGGCTGCTCGGTGTGGCACGATAGGCCCAAAATCCGAGTTGTGGGCTGCACAACAGGTTGTCTAAGTCTTGAGAGGACTTGCTGATCGCGTCGTCCTGTCTGCGACGTTAAATAATTCCTGAGGGGTTAAGGGGGATCTCCTTAAATGCCTCCTGATCAGCAACAAGTCATGTAGTGACGGCCATAGTTTAGGTCCAAGCTAGAGACCCTAGTTGACAGGATCCTGCTTGGATTCTGTGGTCCTTAGATTGAGTCTAGGTTTAGTCAGTTAGGTGTTGAGGTCTAAGTGGTGAGGTTTGGAACTGTTGTCCGGTTGTGCACTTATCACCATGGTTGACACTCGCACTGGGAAGAGCACCGTGCCCTATAGTAAGGCCCAAGAGGAGCAAACCGCCGCCATCCTCAGAGAGAGAAAAGAGAAGAAGGAGCTCCTTAGACAGGCAAAGATGAAGATAATAGCGGAGGAGCAGGCGGCGAAGAAGAAAAAGTTGGAGGAAGAGATGAAAAGGTTGCAGCAAGAAGAGGAGGAGAGAATAAGGGCTGAGGTAGAGGAAGAGGTTGAAGAAGAGGAGGAGCAGCCGAAAGAAGAGCCCCTCAGACAAAGAAGATTGGGGGAAGGAGCAGAGAGCAATGGCACGAAAGAAGACTACCCATGGGTGGAAAGGAGGATAAGTGAGTGGGTGGTTAATTTATCTCTGGGAGAAGATGAGGAGGCAATGTTGTATATACCTCAGGAGGAGAAGGAAGCAGGAATTAAGGAGATACGAGGCAACGAGTGATCCCCTAGAACGCCAGGCCATAGAGACTGAGAAGAGGTTGGATTGGAAGTTGTGTCTGGCAAGGAAGAAGAAGAGGAGGACGGAGGAAGCCAACGGGATGGCTAGAAAAGTGGAAAGCTTACAGACGCATAGACAAGCAGTAGAGGCCCAGCCTAACATCCAGGCTAAGTTAGACAAGATCCTTGGGAGCATCAAGCTCCTAGGCAGAGCCTGGACCGAGCACCATCAGTCTGTTAAGGGCCAAGACATGGCCCTCCACTCCATCCGGTCTGGTTTCAAGGACTTCGCGCGGGATGTAATGACACATGTTGGGACAAAAGTTAGGAAGCTAAAGGACCGCGCAGAGAAATTCTGCGCAGGCGCCAAAGTAGTGGCCGCTGTAGAGGCCGAAGCGCATCCCCGCAAAGAGTCTGTCAAGCTCAAGTTTCCTGACTCGTATGGCGGGAAAAAGGACGAGAACTTTGATAACTGGGAGACCAATATCAACACGTACGTGTACTTGCAACACATTGCGCCCGAGGAACAAGTCCTCGTGGCCTTCCACGCACTACGAGACGAAGCGACCAGTTTTGTTAGGTCCCTCGCGCGAGCAGCCGATTGTGAACACAATATGGTTGCATACGCCAAGCTCACCCCTCTTCTCAAATTTCTCAATCTCCTGAGAGAGAGGTTCGTTGACGTCACGCGAGGCGTCCGGGCCTCTGACAAACTGCAGACAATCCACTCAAGACAGTGGAAGAGTGCGAGGGCACTCAAAGTAGTTATGGATGATCTGGTAGCCATCCCAGACCACGGGGTCATTGAGACCCAGTTAGTTAGCTTATTTTATCGTGCCATGCTAGAGCCCTTACGAGGGCATTTCTTTGAAAAGACCCAATAGGCCACCACCACATATGATGCGTTGAGTAGAGAGGTGGTCCTGTTCAAAGCCAAATCCATGCTAGTTTCCACTTTTTAGCACAAGGATTTAGATAAGGGAAAGAATTGGAAAGGTCGGACCATCTCATGACATGTCAGGGCTAAGGATCACCTGATCCTTACTTTAGACGAGGGTGGTACTGACGAAGTCCCCTATAGCCAGATAGAGTGAGGGCTGGAGGAGGAAGACAATAGTGTGGGCCAGGGGAGGACTTACGTTGTTGTCGCGGCTGGAGGGAGGCCACAAGGTAGAGGAGGAGGCCAGGGGCAAGGGGGTCGGGCCATTCAGGCTGTGTAGAGTAAAACCTGCTTAGGCTGGGTACCGGGCGCAGAGGGGGTTGGCGGCCAAAGGAACCGCCAAGAGGGAGGTAGGGGTCAAGGTCCCCCGCCGAATCGTTCAAGGCCCAATCGATCACCACAGTGCAGAGGTGGAGGATCACCTCAAAGGAGAGGAGGTTGGCACCCAGGTTGGCCACAAGGCCGGCCTTGGGAGGATTTGGGTTTGGACCAAAGAGTGTGGCAACAACGGATGGAGCAGAGGCCGTGCATCTATTGCGGTGACCCTGCCCACATCATTAAATATTGTCCAAAGTACAGGGAAGCCCGATTTGCTGCCCAGGGGTCAAAAGGCAGCCGCCGGTAGGGGTTGCAACTGCCCTTACCATTAGGCCATGTGGGGAAGTGTGCGCGCACCACTAGGAAACTCCCACACCACATGAGCCTATGGCAGAGGTTGCAAGCCAGTGCCTAATTAGTTGTCCAGAGACTGCTTGTGTTAGAGTCTCTCTAGGCACTTCCCTCACAGGTCTGGCTGAGGAATTGAAAGAGAGGATGTCGGCCTGCGCCAAAATGAAGAAGAAGAGTAAAGGACAGTTGATGTTAGTAGATTTGGAAGTTTTTAGAAGCCGAGTAGAGGCCCTTATAGACACAGGGGCTACCCGTAGTTATATTAGCCACAGGGCGCTGAAGAAGCTGAGGCTAGGTTTGAAAGTCCAGAAGTTGGAAGAACCCATAGTTAGTATCCTCGCAGACAACCGCACGATGTGTGTTGAGGATTATGTAGAGGGAGTCCAGACATATTTGCGCTTAGAGAAAGATGGCAACGTGGAGAAAATTCTTCACTCTCTGACTCTCCTCGTAGAGGACAACCTCCCTTTTGACATAGTCCTAGGTATGGACTGAGGAGAGGCAGCAGGGGCCACACTCCACTTAAGAGAGCATGAGTGTAGGCTCCCTAGTCCATCAGGCGAAGTTAAGACTGCTCGCCTGTATCATGTGTCAGGCGTGGATAACTCCCTGGCACATTGCTGTCTCAGTGCTCTCACGTTCACGCGATTAGTTAAAAAGGAGCAGTTAGAAGAGCAGGTCTTCGTAGCCTACGTGAGGCCTGACACTGAGCCTAAAGAGGATAAGCCAATGGACCCAACTATTGCCAAGCTACAGAAAGAGTTTCAAGACTTAGCAGAACCGCCGACAGGAGTAGTGTCGCGGTCGATCCAACACCGTATAGAGATAGAGCTTGGCAGTAGAACTCCTAAGGGTGCGATTTACAAAATGTCCCCAAGGGAGTTAGAGGGGTTGCGTAAGCAGTTAGACGAACTCCTCGAAAAGGGTTGGATTATGCGCAATTCGTCTCCTTTTGGAGCACCAGTTTTGTTTGTCCCCAAGAAGGAGGGAGAATTACGTATGTGTAGCGATTATAGGGGTCTGAATGCCATTACAATGAAGAATGCTGAGCCACTGCCCAGGATAGACGATCTCTTAGATCGAGTGCAGGGCTGTAAGTATTTTTCAAAGATAGATTTGAAGTTCGGATATCACCAGATAGAAGTTCATCCTGATGACCAGTACAAGACTGCTTTCTGGACTAGATATAGGCATTATGAGTTCATCGTGATGCCCTTTGGACTAACCAATGAGCCAGCCACATTCCAGCGTTGTATGAATGATGTGTAATGACCAGTACAAGACTGCTTTCCGAACTAGATATAGGCATTATGAGTTCATCGTGATGCCCTTTGGACTAACCAATGCGCCAGTCACATTCCAGCGTTGTATGAATGATGTGTTTAGGCCGTGGTTGGATAGATTTGTCGTAGTCTACTTAGACGATATTCTAGTTTTTAGTAAGACCCTCCAAAAGCATCAGGGTCATTTGAGGCAGTTCTTGGAGAAGCTAAGAGAGGCTAATTTCAAGATCAATGCAAAGAAGTGCAAGTGGGCCAAGACACAAGTCTTGTACTTGGGCCACGTCTTAGACGGAGATGGAATTAAGTATGAGGATAGCAAGATAGCGGCGGTTAGAGATTGGTTGACGCCCCGCACGATGACAGAATTGCGGTCGTTTCTAGGCATGGCTAATAGGAAGTTCGTAAGGAACTTTTCCATTATCGCCGCTCCCCTTTGCAGGTTGCTCAAGAAGGATGCAATCTGGAAGTGAGACAAAGATTGTACATCCGCTCTTAAGAAGTTGACGCGAGCCTTGATAGAGTACCATGTCCTCAAGGTGGCAGATCCGTCCTTGCCATTTGTCGTCACCACGGACGCAAGTCAGTATGGTATAGGCGTCGTGTTGCAACAGGACGACGACAATGGCTATAGACCCGTAGAGTTCATGTCAGCGAGGATGTCGTTAGAGAAAGTAGCTACCTCGACTTACGTGAGAGAACTCTACGCTCTCAGGCAAGCCTTAGAGCACTGGAAGCATTATCTGCTTGAGAGGCACTTCAAGGTTTATTTAGACCACAAGACTCTTAGGTGGCTGAAAACGCAGGCCAAGATGACACCTAAGCTAACTAGGTGGGCAACTGAAATAGATCAATATAACTTTGAGCTCGAACCGGTCAAAGGCAAGTATAATGTAGTTGCGGATGCTCTAAGTAGGAGATCAGACTACAGGCGTATGCGCAGGACCCTATTTATAGTGTCCTCCTCATGAAAGATAAGGTGTCCCCAGAGACCGAGCCAGATTACCGCACTATAGAGGGATTACTGCTCGAGAAGACCAACGTAGTAGACCGTCTATGCGTTCCTAATAGTGAGGAGATCCGTAGTCTGATCCTAGGAGAATGCCACGACACAGAAGGACATTTCGGTTGGCAAAAGACTCTAGCCAATCTGATGCATGCCTATATTTGGCCATGAATGAAAGCTGACTGCATAGAGTACGTTCGCAGTTGCAAAATATGTCAAAGGAATAAGACAACTACACGTGCCCCTCTAGGTCTTCTTCGACCCTTGCCTATTCCTGACCAGCCTGGAGATTCAGTCTCCATTGACGTCATGGATGCTAGTGTTAAAAGCAAACATGGAAAGAGCCAAGTCATGGTAATAGTAGATAGATTTAGCAAATATGCTGTTTTTGTTCCCTTACCCGCAGAAGTTCGTACAGAGTTAGTCATTCAGAAGTTTTTTGACTTTTGGGTTAGTGAGCACGAGATCCCATTGTCCATAGTTTGTGACAGAGATACCCGGTTTACAAGTCAGAACTGGCAGGAATTAATGAAAGTATACGGGTCAAAGTTGTTAATGTCGTTTGGCCGTCACCCAGAGACTAACAGTCGGACCGATCAGATGAATAAGGTCCTGCAGCAAGTTTTGTGCATGTACATTAGACGCGATCAAGTCAACTGGGACGAGATGTTGCCCAAGGTAGCCACTGCATATAACAATAGCGTACACTTAGCCACTTGTCGTACTCCCAATGAGCTGCATAAGTCCTTTAGACCGCGCAGACCGTTTGAAGGACTTAACCGGGACCAAATTCACAGGCTACCGCCTGGTACTAGGGAGTTTGCGATACAACACGAGAAACTGCCGTTGTTGAGAACCTCAGGAAGGCCCAACACTGAATGACAGAACAGGCTAACAAGCACCGTCGCCCGTCACAGTTTCAAGTAGGCGACCTAGTCTCGGTCAAGTCCAAAGAGTTTGCTCCTGAGGAAAACATTTCGCAGAAGTTACTGCCAGCGTACAGGGGACCATGGCCAGTTCTAGAGGTTAAGGGCGGAGAGGATGGTTCGTCCTATACAATAGAGATCCCAGCACACCTCCACACCTACCCTTTGTTCCATGCGTCAATGTTGTTGCCGTATGTCACAAGCCAACAGTTTCCATCAAGAAGATCCATGATCCCCCGGACATGGATAAAAGATATGACATTGAGGGCATTGTAGGTGAAGACGTATTCAGAATAGGAGGTAGAGGTCGTCCACAAAAACAGTATAAGGTCCGATTTGCTTATCAGGAACTCGAGGACGACCGCAGGTTTACTAGAGCTGAACTTCTAGAAACAGCTCCCAACGTAGTTAGAGCCTATGAGAGAGAAAAGAAAGGTAAAAATCCGGTTTTGGACTGAATTATTCTCGGAGGACCTCGAATTTAGGCAGGCGGGAGTGAAACGGTATTCACGTGTTAGCAGTAATGAATGCAGATCCCAGGGCTCGATCCCTAGTCCTTACCTTACCTGTGTACAGTACTTGTGTCGACCCCTAGAGTTGAACCCGTGACCTGTGTATTCGCAATAGTTGGTAGGCTGTCGTAGGTCCGTAGGTTGTAGGGGTTCGATCTGTAAACCTGTCGGGTAGAGGTCTTAGCGAGTTCTAGAAGTCGTAGCTGTAGCTGTTCTGAGAGGTCAAGGTCGTAGCTGCTACAGTCCTGAAAGGTCAAGGTCGTAGCTGCTACAGTCCTGAAAGGTCAAGGTCGTAGCTGCTACAGTATTCGAAAGGCCAAGCCCACAGATTTCTGGAAGGTCCGGAAGTGGCCTTTTGAAGGTTTCTCACATTTAGACAGAGGCAAGTGGGCAAGTGGTGAGCCCAACTGCGGTACGTCGGCAGTGCAACTGCATCGAGTTGGCAGTGCGACTACATCGAGTTGGCAGTGCAAACCCATGCAGTCAGCAATACTGGTCCCAGTCAGTCACATTCCAGTCAAGCAAGTACCGTGTGGGACTGTATGCACCAGGGGCATGGGAAAGGGGTCGACCAACGAGTTACGAAAGTATAAATCAAGAGGCAGCGCCCAGCCATTCATTCATTCCTGCGTAAGCCATGCGGAAGCGCTGCTTGGCAACTTGTGCGAGGTGGTTTGCAGAGTGCCCGAAGACGAAGTGGGCTGAAGGGATAGTTAGCCATAGCTAGTGAGGGACAGCGGCCATAGTCGCCATAGTTTATAAACGAGTGTGTTATATGTGTGTGCGTGTGGGATATCCAGGGTGATCCGGAGTTGAGTGAGTGCGAACAGTGGTGTTGAACAGAGAGGCGAGAGTTGGGATTTATAGGCGCTGATGCGCCATAGCCTGTTAAAGCAAGCTTGTATCCGAACTGTGTTTTCAACTTCCATATCTCTGAGCTTTGAGTGGGCGCTGTGCACCAGTGTGACTCACCATCTGTTTGCATGAGTGCGGAGTGGAAAGAAAGCGAGTCTGATTGCATACCGCTTTTCAGGGCAGAAATGGAAACAGCAAAGAGGCCCAATTCTGCTAGGACCTACAAAACTTTTTTTTGAAAATGGAAAACCAGATTGGGCACTCACGCCATAGAAGGTTTGAGATCACTTAGAAGTTAGATAATAGGCTCAAAGCCACAGAAACAGATTGCTCACCATCTTAGAGCTAACATCAGGTCCCCTGGTACATTCTATGACATCAGGGCGCATAAATATGCATCCCCCTCCTAGGTTAGGATAAATCTCCCCCTGTTCTTTTCGGCATCCATTAAAATTGGAACGATACAGAGAAGATTAGCATGGCCCCTGTGCGAGGATGACACACAAATCGAGAAATGGTCAAAAAACAAAAAAGGATAAATCTCCCCCAGTCCATGAACAGTCTGACCCATGGTGCCCAAAAATCCCCAAATTTCTTCAGAGGTGTGACAGACCCGTCGGGATGGCGGTCCGTCAGGATCAAGACGAAAGGGTGAGGATGAGGGAGATGGCAATGGAGCTGGAAGGTACAGCGCAGCTCCGACACAGACTCAACACGCACGTGCTCCAATTTGTGCAAATGAATCATGATTGAAAATACAGACTGCAACTGGGGTATACCCCCAAGGGATTAATTGGACTGGATCGGACTGCTACCAACGATGCTACCGGACAGGGCTGGACTGAATACTCACATGGCCTGTGGGGTCAGGCCAACAGCCTGGTCCCACAGGCCGAGCAAACAAATAGCTGAGTAGCCCTAGCTGTAGGCCAGGGTAAGTGGAGGCCCGTTGCACGATCTTAAGACCTGTAGTGGATCGGAAGAGCCATAAGCACGCTATCCGCAAAAACAACGACATTGTGCAACAATAAAGCTGAGAAATCTAGGATGTGGAGTCCATGTGATGCAGCCTAAGCTACATAATGTCATTAAGAAAAGCAAATATATGCTATACACATCCTGTCTAGCAACACGAAATGAAAACTAGCATGATACAATTCTAAGGTCCTGGAGGCAACTCCCTTAGTGTTGAAAGGAAAAGTTAGCAATATAGCACAAGATAATGTCGTGTCGCTGAACCACAAGGAGTGGGATGGTCTCGAGGGGTTGAATGCATCCTAAGAAACGAAACTCCTAGGGGCAGTTGGGAGAGGTCATCATGCTCAGGGGGGGTGGGGAAGGGAGGGGATATGCCTAACTACAGGCATGCAATGACCGACACTAGGGGTGATGATGTAGTGGGTGAGGGAAACATGCACACAACTCACCAACCGGGAGGGAGCCAGATCTAGGAGCAGGGAAGCCAAGATAATGCTACGGTCCCAATGCCTGTGAGATACCAAGGGAGAGCCCAACTCTAGGAGAACCAACTAAGTGAGAACCATCATGCGACACAAAAAAAGAAATGTATAATGTAGGGTGGTTGCATGAAGTAGTCACGTCCAAAGTAGCATAAGTTGATGAAGTCGTTGAAGTCATCGACGTTGAGTGTAACGGTTAAGGCCACGATAATCGATGCAGAGGCGGAGAATTCCGTCCGCTTTGCGAGTAAAGAGGACGCGTGCACCCCAAGGGGAGTAACTGCTTTTAATGAAACCCAGTTGAAGGAGCTCCTCAAGCTGACGCTTGAGTTTCGCCGCCCCCGGGATTGAGAGTCAGTAGGGTGCTTGATGGTGGACACGATAATCACGCACGAGATGGATAAAATGCTCAACACCGCCCATCAGAGGGATCCTGCTGTATGAGAAATATGAGGGAAAAACGTCGTGGTACGATCGAACCAGCTCGCGAACGGCGGACTCAAAGTCGGTTGTGAACCGCGTGAGTTCCTCGACGTCTGCGTCGGCGCGAGACGTATATGTGGACTCGGAAGTGAAGCATAGGAACCTGGGATGTCGAAGGGGGGTATCCACAAACTGTGGTGTGGTGGTAGAGATGGGAGCCGCAAAGGTAGAGGAAGGGTCGGGGGGATCGGGCTCCAAAAAAATGAGCTCAACGTCTGGACAGAGGGGGTCATATCAAAGAAGATCCATGACATTCACCGAGTAGAGAATGACGTCCTCCTTATGCATGAAGTGAGCAAATTGGCGAGGGGAAGTGAAGGCGATGTCTGGGTGGGATCCCCAGGGACGAGGGTCCTGGGGAGGTAGGTTAGGAGGGGTGTCGCCTGTGGTATAAATGAAGAGGACACGATGGGTTTGACCACACTTCGTTCTAAGAACGAGTGTCTCGGTGGCCAATTCGGCCTTTATGCCACAAAACTTGCAAGACCAAGGAGTGCCAAGGATAAAGTCGCACCCCGTCTCCAACACATCGAAGTGTGCAGAGGAATGGTAGTAGCGAGACGCTTGGGTACTATCCAACAGTTGGAAGGTAAGGGAAAAGGGGAGATCAGGGACCGTTTGATTGAAAAAGCACTGTGTCTTGTTATCTCTGAGGGTAACAGAGATAGGAGAGCGATACCCGAAGGTAGCTAGAGGAGTTTCCTCAACCACGCAACAATGAACGAAATCTCCCTGCGAGCTGAAGTCCCATAAAGCACGGTACACCCTCGTAGATGTCCCAAGGCGAATGAGAATGATCGGGAGGGTGCGATCAGGGTCAGAGAGGAGAGCGAGAAGATGACGCAAGACATGTATGTGTCTAGTAAGTCGCTTCTAACAAGCTTGAAGAATGCTCAGATCCAGGAAAGATGACACACCATCATTGTCAGTCGTCAGCTGAGCATTACAATGGGTTGCGAATAGCACAATGCGGAAGTCTCGGAGGGGAAGGATTAGATGTGGTGGTCTACAGGGGGGGAAACGGTACCTTGACAGGTGACGGGGCAGAGGGAACTGCGTCTGTCATGTCTGAGGAACCCCTGGTGTGGTGGCCAAAGGGGCAAGCCGCGACTGAGTGGTTGGGAAGCCGACTACAGACGAGGCCTCAGCGGTACGCTGCACTGTGGCTACCTAGATGGCGCGGGTTGGGAGGTACCCGGGGGGGGACTGAGATCGACACTGACAAGAGATGTCAGCATAGTACCGATCAAGGGCAGCATGGTATGGGCATCACGAGGAGGTATGACCATCTTGACGACAATGAGTAAAACCACGACGGGCCTTGATGGCGGCACACTCATCAGGTGTCAGGGCTCCACGAGGAGGGGCAATACCCTATGGGAGGTCCACGTGAGGAACAACGAACATGTGGGTACCGAGTTGTGCGTACCTATTGTGTGTATAACTTATAGCGGACATGACCATCCGCAAGAGATCACTGAGAGGGTCAGTCTCGTCATCCAAGTGGTACTGGATAACGTCCATGAGCTCGATATCCTTGGGTTGTATCCCCAAGGGTAGGGTCGAGCTCGGCCATAGCGTTGTCGCCATACTCAAGCGCATTGTAGCGCTGAGAGAATGGTGCTCCGGGCTTAGCCGGGCGGTGAAAACGTCCATCGAACGAGGAGCGGCCTTGAGTCGCACCGCGAGACTGGGTGGTGGCGGCAGGTCGCGAAGCAGCGGAGAAACGACTTCGCATCCTCAGGGACTGATCAGCAGCCTCATATGCCTTATCGACCGAAGAGAATGTCTGACTCCATAGCTCTATGCGGTAGTCAATTGGGAGACTGACAAAAAAACAGTCGGTGAGAGTGGCCTCTTGCAGGAACGTCTCACCACAAGCAAGGCTGGCGTCCCGAAACACCCGGATGTGACGCTCCAGGTCGGCGGGTGCGGAGGACCCGGACAATTTAGACTGGTTGACTCGATCTTGAAGAATGCTATGAAGTGGAAGTCTTACCTATACGGCTGCGATGGGTACAATAGCTCTCCCATGCGGCGGAAGGGCTGCCTCGCGATTTCGTTACCAGCACGTCGTACTACATCTGTTAATGAGTAGTCGTCAGGGTCAGTGTGTGCGTGACTATCTGCAACCACTGCGACACTCGAAATGTGCCACCGTTCTCGGGTATATCCCAGAGGCGCATAAGGGAGGTCCGTTGGGCCGACGGCGAGGGGAAAGAGGTTGAGGCACCGCATTGCGGCAACAAAAGTCGGAGTTAATGCAGTGGGAGCAGGTTATGGGCCGTGGCTATTGGCGGAAGGGCCACCAGAGGTGGAGGCAACGACTGTAGACAACTGTGACGGAGTGGCGAGGTAGGAGGGTAGAGGCGGAGGAGCACGTCAAGGGAAATGAGCCTGCAAGATGGGGGTCGAAGAAGCAGCAGGAGAGGAAGAAGGGTGAGTAGTCTGTGAAGGGTGAGATTGTCTTAGAGTAAGAATCTTCACGTGGATCTGCGCAAGGGTGGCCTGCAAAGCAACCACTCGTTGGGTGAACGAAGTGGCAGGAGGAGGAGGAGGAAACGGTACCCGAGCGGGATGTGGCATCCCGAACTGCGGGGTGCTCTAAGGAGGGCGTGATGGAATAAAAGAAGGAAGTAGTGGTGCGCGCCGTAATGTCGCAATCGGTGCGGGAAGCTGGGAAGCAACACCGGGATGGGTAGATGAAGTTGTCTGGCCAGATGCCAATATCTGGGTGGCAGCACCTACGACAATGGTCGAAGCGACAAGGGCGGTGGAGGCTGATGGAGGTGCAGCAACAGACGGGGTTGTTTGAGCGGCAACAACGCTCACCACTGTTGAGGGGGAGTGTTGGGCCTGAACCGCAAAGGAGGAGGAACCTCCACGTCTCCGTATTTGAAGTCGTGGGGAACTGGACTGTGAACCGGTAGGAGATGGAGTGTGAGAGCGGTGGGGGGAGCGATGAGGAGAGCTCTTGAGGCGGTTGACGTCAAGGGCAAGCGTATTGAGTGTGAGAGCGGTGGGGGGTGCGATGAGGAGAGCTCTTGAGGCGGTTG
>BFEA01000289.1:1280386-1294118 GCA_003427395.1 Chara braunii
TCGGTGTACCCAACCGCCCCGCCCCGGCCTCTCTCTCTCTATCTCTCTCTCTCTCGCCCCACCACGGCTGCCTGTCGACGATCACAACGCCCCCCTGCCGACGTCGCATCGCACGACGTGTCCCCGCACAGCCCCCGACAGGCGCCGCGCCTCATCTAGAAACCCGAGCCGCGTGGACCCGCTCTTGCCCTACGTCCCCGTGCACCGCCGGTCCCCGTGCGCCCCCAGACCGCCCGCCGACCGACCTCCAAACCGCTGCGCCGCTCGGGTGAAACACGGCGCGAATTCCTACCACGATACCGATACCACAATACCGGTCCACTGCCGCTCTCGCGTGTGGGGATGTGGCAGCAGCCACGGGTCTCGCATCTCTCACATCTGGGACCCTGCCACCACCACCGGTGTCTCACGTGGGCCCGTCACAAGAGAACCGCGTTTTCCTTTAAGGTATTAGAGATAATTAGCACACTCAATCGCATCCAGCAAATCATCAATCCTGGGAAGGGGGTACACATCTTTGATCATGATGTCATTCAGTTTGCGATAATCAATGCATATGCAAATGGACCTATTTTTTCCCGGCACCAATACTACCGGAAACGACCATGACCCAGTGGCGGGTTTGATCCAACCATTGGCTTCGAATTCTCGAATCCGTTCAAGGGCCGTTTTTCGTTCTGCCAGGGAGTATCTGTAGGGCTTACAGTGAATCGGGGATGGTTTCCAGTTTGGATTTCGTGTTGTATTACCAATGACAGTCCAATGTCTGTTTCCGTCAGACTAATCGCTCCCTTGTATTCTTTCAAAATTTTCGCGATTAGATGATGGATCTCATTTGGTACGTATTAGGGCATGTGCAACTCGTACAGCTCATCCCATATCCGTACATCGATGTGTTTCGTACTCACCCGCTTAGTGTTTTCGCGCGGGGGCGCGAAAATAAACGAATTGTCCGACCTCCAGGAGAATAACGTGGCCATCATTTGTGCATCCCGTTCTCGAATGGCCACGTGTTCTTCCGGTGTTATTCCGTCTCGAATGTCCTGCCAAGGCACTGGTTTCGTCGCAATTTTAATTCTGAGTCCGGTTTCGAAGCGCTCAGGGGGTTCCAAAGAATTGGTCTTCGCCCCTAAGCGTATCAATCGTATCTCTTTTGCAGGCGTCAAGAGAGATCGTGGGAGATTTGTAATGTCGCAATACTGCCTTTTGTCATTGTATCGTGTAAGCAGAGGGGAGATACCTTCGTACAAGGTTCGAGGGGGTTCCAAAGAATCGACCATTCTCGAAATTTGTACGAGGGGTTCACCCATAATCATAGCTTGCGCTCTTTGTAAACTCTGATCGGTTAGGTTTAGCGATCTTGTGTTCACTCGTTGCGTAGGGTAATAGGTACGTTGTTGTGCCATCTCCAGGATCACCGGATCATCCTCATCACTGTTGTCCGTATCCTTCTACGGTTGCCTGTCGTCTGCGGAATTACCCAGGTGATCACACGGAGGTTTCCCGCCATCATGGGAGAAACTCGCGGAGTCACGTTAGTGGTGGTATGAAGGGTCAATCTCATCTGTACAACATACGGTTTTCCTCCTGTATTTCGGAGGACAATCGATCGTGTCTCGAAATCCAGACCGGCTCTCAGGGCCACAAGAGCGGGAAGGTCAAAAAGGACGTCGTAAGTGTTTACGTGTAAGACCACAACATCTCCCAACGCATGTACCTTTCCTAATCGAAAAGCAACATTGGTCATTCGTCCCACCGTTTTAATATTCTCTTCATCTGTTGAAACGAGTTGTTTTTTTTCCGTAAGCATGATTAGATCGTTCTTGCTCCGTGCTTTTTCAACTACCCATAACGAAATAGCCAGAACAACGGCTCCCGAATCGATAATGGCATTGTATGGGATTCCCCATATCGCGATATCACATTCGGCGGATTTCCATCGTATCGGTTTAATCCATAAGAAGTGATCATCTTTCTGGATTAATCCTAATCGTATCGGATCTGAAGTTCCTGCTGCATTTTCATCTGGCGTGGGATTTTTCACTTTTGTGCTCGCTGTTCGAGCAAGGGCGAATCGTTTTCGATTCGCTTTGCAGTGTTGCAACATTCGTTCATCGGCTTGTTCCGAAATCGAAAGTAGATGACCGATCAGAAGGGGAATCCAATGGTCCAAGGCTCGAACGATGTTTGGAACATCGATTTCCCCTGTGACGAAGGTGGGTCCTCCCGACTCCATTTCTCCTGGAGAAGGCCGCCATTCCGCCACTTCTCTGTGTTCCGGCGCGGGTCTAATTGTTCCAATCATCCCAAGCCCCGGGTAGCCAAGTGTTACGTACTGATCTAATGGGATTAGTTCAGCAACTTCCTCCATCGTAGCTAATGTGCTTCCGCCTCCTTCCATCTCTTCCATCAATGCCCCTACTCGTCCGGGTCCGTTGGCGATCGGGGCCGCTGCTACTGGTGCGGCTCCGACTCGTTGCTGCGGGGGGCGATGAGGGCAATCACGGGCTATATGTCCTGGTTGGTGATACGTATAACAGACGTTCAAATTGCCAGGGATTCCTGCAGGAGGGGGTGCCGGAGCCAATCCGTGCTGAATCGGGGCGGCACGCACCGCTATTGGCCGTATTGACCTCATTATCGCCTCTATCCGAGCGTTGTGTTCCCGCTGTTCCTTTTTTGCTTTCCTTAATCAGAGTAACCAATGTCTTGGTTAATTCTAATAGGGCAGAAGACTCATTCGGTCGTGAGGGGGTTTCGATCGGGCGTGGAGGTGTTGTCATCACGGGCACGGACAAGCTCGTAATCACACTCGGGACTGGTCGTTTGGGACTAATTTGTTCCAGATAGGTGACAGGGCCCGACACAAACCCCATGTTTTCAAATTTGTTCTGCAGTGCAGCCAACTCAGCTTTATCTCTTGCCAGCTCGGACGAGTCTCCTTCCCTAGGATAGCCTTCTCCCTCTAGGGAACTCGCAACGAACTTTCATTCCATTTCTTCTGCAGCTGCCATGATCTATTGCAGCGTGTGGTTGATGGGGGAGAATTGTTTTCGCAGTTTCTCCCTCATCGTTCGGCTGCGAAGTCCATCGATGAACAAGTCTCTGCTTACCTGTTCGCCTCGTTCTGTTTTCACAAACATCCTATAGAATCGGTTTCGATACTCGGTAACAGATTCGAGGGGTTTTTGAACTCAATCTTTAATCATAAAAAGAGCTTGTTCGGGGTGGATTAAATCAAATCGGTTCAAGAAATCTCACTCGAATGTCAGGAGATCGACCCATATATAGGTGCTAAACCAGTGATGGGCATCTCCTCCTAGTCGTGCAGGGATGTTCACCTGTGCCTCGTTATCATCATACTGTTGAGCCCAGAGCGTGGCTAGCCATGCTCCAGCAAGATGATGTGCAGGGTCGAATAGATAAAGGTCGGGTGGCGTCATAGTAGCCCGTGCTCGTGGTACTGGTTGATTAGGATTCTGCTGGGGATTCGGGTTTTGTTGGGGGTTCTGTTGATTAAGATTCATATTGACTGTCCGTCGAGCCGCAGACCGACTTCTAGTGACGACGGGGTCGCGTCGATGCGCGTTCCGCGGTCGAGGTCGTCCCCTGTCAGCCAGATCGCCCAGCTATAAGTCCTAGAACCCTGCCACGTGTCGGGCTCCGTACCAACCTCACGCCCGGCGCGACTTCCTGATCCGAGTGGGATGTGGGCCTGGAAGTGCGAAAAGGGGTGTGCCAAGGATTTTTGGGAAAGTGGGGGAGGAGTCCCAGGTCGGAACCGAGATCTCCTGTGGCAAAGTTTCAGGGGCATAGATGCAATAGAGCTAAGGGGGCGGGTTACTTTCGGTCTGTTGGCGTTCGATGTCGTGCAGCAGAAGGCAGATGGCATGCGCGGTGCATTCAAGGCCGCCGATCAGTCTGTTTTGGGGGCGGCGGTTCGGGGAGAGGCCCCCCCGTGATAGTTGTGTTCCCGATGAGTCGGACCTTTGGGTGCAGACACGTGACGTCTGTCGTCGCGCGTTTGGGTTAGGCCCTCTTTCAGGGGCTCGTCGGTTGCCGCGTCGTCGGCAATTTCCGCAAGGCGTGCAGGGCCAGTACGGGGCGATGGAATTCCACAGAACCACTGTGAGTTGGTGATACGGGAGGAGAAGACGAAAGGGAGGGAAATTGGTAGAGATAACGACGAAGTCGGGGGATATGAAGTATTGCGTGTTGTCCGAAGTGGGAAAATCGGGGCACCTCGGATCGCTGGTTGTGGCAGAGTGAAACTCCCTGGGGCACAATGGGTTATGGTTAGGCAGGGGAATTTCGGGTATCTTTGCCTAATACACTCTCTCACCCAAGGGTCGAAGTACTCCGAGTCCCAGGAGCTCGGCATCTTATCATTGCAGTGTGATGGAATCCTTCCGCACGCGTCTAACCGACAAGGGGATTTTCCGATGTGATATCGGAAACTCCTATCCGTTTAGGTGCGTGGGGGAAGGAAAATTCCCGCCTATCCGATATCGAAGGTGTCAAGTTCGTCAATGGTCGCGAATCACCGCGAGTGGATACGTGTAGGCTGCGCAGTACACGCATCCCAACGAGGTATTCGCTTGTTTCTGGGCAAATAACTACCCCATCATCTAATCACTCCGTGATCCCGCACACGATCGTTCCTGAGCATGCAAGGTGCTACTACACATCAGGCATCGCAGCAACAACAGTGGATCCAAAAAAAAAGGATAAACAGCAGTGGAAGCAATAATGACGACTACGCAAAAGTTTCTACTATGCTCATGAGTGTATCAAAATAACAAGCAAAGGTAAGGACCAGACAAAAGAAAAGCAACAGACATAATATTCATTCATCCATTCATTCGACAAAAACACACAATAAGTGAGATCAAGATCAATCGCAAAAACTAGTGTGGGCTGAAACCGAGACAAGGATTTCGAAAGCAAAAGAAAACGGGCGAGTCGCCCTGATCCGAGATCAAAATTTATACACACAAGCAAAAGGGGAGAAAAGACAAAGAAAATCGCAACCCCACGTCCATCAACCTCAGTTCCCTCTTCCTCTCTCTCTCTCTCTCTCTCCGATGCGGACAGTCCGTCGTCACGCACCAACCCACGAAGTCGTCACCCCGCTTAGTTCTCCTGCACCCGTCAGGTTCACCCGCGCGCTACAATCCGTCGTAGCCCCACACGTCAACCCCGCGCATTTGGCACCAGCTCGTCGGGTCGCCCGACTCCACTTCAACTCAACTCTTACTTCGCTCGTGAGCCGACCCTCATTGATCGCGCTACCCCGAGCTTCCAACAATTGGTTAAGAGGGCTATCTAATCGCGCAGCCGGAATTTATAGCGTGCATGCATGTGCGAAGAACACGGAATTGCAAGGACTTAGAAAGGGGATTAGGAGAGGGAGCACCTACGTTCTGCATGGCCAAACCGCGGCATGGGGGACGTAGCCACTCTCCACGCATCGATCCGAGCATGCAGGTCACGGGGCAAACTAGGCACAACAAAAAGGAAAGAGAGGGCGGGAAAGACGAAGCTCAAGAAGAAAGATACAGTTACAATGGCGCCCGCCCAAAAATTACAGTTACTTGCAAGATTAAGGGCGCCGACTAATCAGAGCTCCGTTGTAGCCGCAAAAAGAAGCGTGCAAGAAAGACAGTGCGCGGCAAAAGAAATCCCGAATTCCTTAATTCCTAAATTCCTAGCTGATGCAAAAAGAAACACAAATTTCGAAAAGAAAATCCGAAGTTTCGAGAGTTGTCAAGGGCTCGACAAGATTCGAAAAAGAAATTAAAAAAGAACGAAGCAAAATTCCCGCGCGACCTCCGCGCCTAAAATCCGACAACAGAAAAGGAGAGAAGTGACGTCAACCATTATTAATCGCGCCTTTGTCGGCGCGCCAGCCACTCAATCGGCCGTCGCAGGACTTGCCTGACCTTGAACCCAGCCATCCGAAAAGAAACGACGCAAAAAGGACGAAGAAGCGAGGACACTGATGCAATTTCCCTTCGATCCCGATCTCCCGTAATTGACCCTTAGGACCCCTCATTGTCATCGCGCAGAAAATCGCGCGGTACAAAAATTGGTTCGTCACAGTCCCTTCACTCTCACCACGAACTCCTTGTGGCTCAATTGGGTCAAACGAGGCATATATACTATAGGCAGCCTGTGGGACGTGGAACGAGGGGACTGGATCACACCGGACCAATTGCAACAGAAACCGAAACACACTAAAGACGTGGCCGCCAAACTGGGAATGCTGAAGGAGGCCATACCGCTGGCCTGGCAAGTTGCCTTGAAAAGAGGGCTGTCTGTGGATCAAGGGGACTGGGTGGTCAAACACACAGACCTGCCACTGCCACTCATGGTCTATAGAGTGGAGGCAAACAAACAAGGAACATGCACTCTGGAGGCTCACGAGCCAGGGCTGCCAGGAGCGAGGATGCCACAGATTGCAAGAAATGAAGAACTTGATTGGGACGAAAATTGGGAGAACCTCATACACATAAGAGTGGTGGGTGACCACAAAGAGGGGGTTTTCGCCTATGAGTCCTCGACTCCGATTGCGGCCCTGCCCTTTGATCTTGATGAGTGGGAATGGGTGAACGTGAAACCAATGCACATGTGGGATTACACGGTCAAAGGGGGCTACAGGCAAACGACACCACATCCGACAGATTGAGCCTGCCATCACTGCAAGATGGGCTAGGGACTCGCCCATTGATGCGGCCCAAGTACAAAACCTGCCCTGACACACGTACTCTAAGATCATGCCCGCCAATCTTAGATCGTTGCAGTGGCAGATCCTGCACCGATGCCTCCCCACGCTAGATTGGCTGGTGTCCAGAACTAACCTGGGACAGAAAGGGTTGTTATCCCCCATCTGTTCCTATTGTGGCAAGCCTCACCCCCAGCCCAAGCATCACTTGAACATTGCCTTTTGGCATGCCCAATGGTTGCCCAGATTTGGCGGTGGTAGGATCCAGCCTTCCACTCCCTCACCACCTAGCACTGGGCAGGAACGATCACATCCTAAAACATTGGCCAGCGTTTGCAATCAACCTGTTCTCATACACAAGGCTCCATGTGCTGATGCTGGCCTGGCATGCAAGGTGCTAATTCAAAAGGCAGGACCACCCGTTCGGACTTTTTTTTTTTTTTTTTTTTTTTTTTTTTAGGACCAGGCTCCAATCTATTTGTGGGGACCAGCACATGCTGGGAGCCGGGCCCAGCGTCCCATATGGAAATTTACATAGAATTTTGAAAGTTTGAGATACCGGGGCCATTACCTGGCTTTGGCTAAGAAAATTTTGAGCGACTTAGAAAATTACTACGACAAACTTCAGAAAAAAGGTCTGGCCACAACAAAACACACCACCGCAGAGATCCTACAAATGCTCAGAACCCTGTGGATCCCTAACAACCCTTCTAATGCTCTCCAGCACTGACTTACTCCCTGCCGAGCTCTTCCAGGCCTCACACCCCCACCCTGCTGGGTTACAGGGCAACACAGTCACCCCAGTTCCAACCAGCGTCGTCCCAGCAGCAACCCTTGGTTGTCCCTTGGAATGCCCACCCCAAAGCATCCCCAGATCTCTCTACCAGGCCTCACAATCCTGCATCAGCAGGTTACAGGGCAACACCCCAGCACCGGCCAGCGTCGTTCTGGCATCGAACAACCGCAGATCACTGAGTATATCAGCAATGGAGCTGTCTAAGATGAGTTGCTAGGAGCCCCCAGAATCCTAAATCATTCTTAAGACCCCCTTTGGCAACCATGAACAACCAACCAAACCTTGGATCTTTTTTTTTAAACCACCAGTACTTGGTCCGTTAACGCGCCACTGCTAACGGGGGTCGCCCAAGTGAACGGCCGGTCGGCCCTACAAGGCCAGGGGGAGTGTTTATCAGGATGACACATCCCACACACGTAAAAGTAAAAGAAAAACAAAACCGAAAAAAAAAAAGAAAGCGGCTCTTTTTTATTCATGCGCCGTGGGTGTGTGTGTTGTCATATTTGTGTGTCTGTGTGTGTGTGTGTGAGAGAGAGAGAGAGGGCGCGAGAATGAATCTTCCCGCATTCCAGAGAAGATTCATTATCCTTTTATAGACTTCAAACGCATCGCGCGCGCGCGCGCGCGTGCGCGCGCGCGCGCGCGCGAGAGAGAGAGAGAGAGAGAGAGAGAGGGCCGCCACAATAGGCCAGAAGAGATTAATAGGACACCGCCACCTCCCTAAAACTTCTTGAAGGTGACTGCGTTGTGAGTAACAGTGTCAAGCCTGTCAACGTGGCCTCACAAAGAGTTCAATCCATGTACAACGATCCTCGAACAGACAGGTCAAACGAAGCAAGAGACAGAGAAACAGAGGCTGAGGTAGGAGAAGAGAAAACCCAGGGCACTCATAGCCTTCCCTCTCTTCGATATACACACTCTCTTCTTTTCACTATAACCCCAACAACCCACCCGTGCCACGTGGCATGCACTGTCACACCGATCTGCCTCGCGCCTTATGGCATCCACCACCCGCTGCCAACCATACACCCCTCCTGCCTCGCCTCAATGGAAGTCCCGCGACGCGCCCTCCACTAAGTTGTCGCGAGCACTCTAATCACTTTGTGGCTTCCAACCCAACGCGCACCCGCTCTCCGTTGCTTCGGCCCGGTTGGGGCGCAGCGACACCGGGAGCGCTGCGCCCCTGCTTCCGTGCTGTCTCGGCCAAACTACGGGTCCTAGCAACAACATCACCACCACCACCACCACCACCCAGGTGGGGCGCTGCACTCCCGGTAATGCTGTGCCCCTGCTTTCGTGCTGTCTCGGCCAAACTACGGGTCCTAGCCACAACATCACCACCAGTTCGGACTGCAACAGGCCCAACAAGCATTAGAGGAGGACATAAGAGCCCATACACATGAAGCCTGGAAGGCCACGAGGCATGAATACAGAAGCGAGAAGGAACCGCAGGCCAGACTGACCATCAGAGATACTTATTTAAAGACATGGTAGTACCCTCTCAAGCTGTTCAGTGAGGTTGATGCCGAACTGAATATTATCTGGAAGTCCTGGAGAAGCACTGAGCACACATGGAGTAGGAAACGCCTACAGGAGTTCCAAATCCCGTACCTGCAAACTAACTTCGTCCTCGTCCCGAATCTGTCTCCACGCCCCCCCACCCCCCCCTCTATCAAACCCTTGCACCCAGCTCCCCACTCTCCACACCTACACCTCTTCTCCCTCCCCATCCCACACCCCCCAACCCGTCCCCCTTACCCCAACCAGGAGCGACAGGATGAAGTCTACAAAAGGGTATGGTACTTGCCAGAGGCCAGCGAACAGAAGGACCCCGACATTCAATGGACAACAGACAACACCCACAGGCCACAACCTCGGCAACAACAGCATGATGCAAAGAGGACATACATTCGAGCCAATTCAGCAGACGGTCTGGTGGAGAAAGGATGGGCCAAGAGGAAGCCTCGAAGTCTGTGGACTTGCAGGTTAAGGTGGTTTGGAGGTTTAGGAGATTTAGGAGCTGTATGACATCAAAATAGAAAAACGAAGACAACCGGTTTCAGTGAATACGATAAAGAGGGGAGGGACGGACAGCATTGTAAGGCATTCCAGTATCCACGTCAGTTCAAGTCTGTGGTCGGGATTCACAGTCATTCCCCCTACTTGGTTCTAAATTATCTGATGTGAATTCTATATTGAGCAACTGTAACAGGCGACGCTGGGCCCGCTTCTCAGCAGGTGATGCTCCCCAACAATAGATGGAACCACCCCGGGACAGCTTGAGGCGACTGCTCCTACCAGCATCTCAAGCTGTCCCACGGGGGCTATTCTGCCAAAAAAAAAGAAAAAAGCCAGATGACGAAGATCAACAGAGAAGAATCAAGGCAAAATTCACTAGGTGTGGCTTGCAAGGGGCAAAGTGGCAGAGATAAATGATTTTCGCATACGGTGGAAAGACTGGCACAACTCAGAAGCAGGGTCAGAAGGCAGAGATCACAGCCAGCAGAAGCACAAGATCCATCACAGGCCACATCATATCCCTTAAGCAGCATTGGCCGCCGGGGGGAGGTCCATGACGCGCTGCACGCCGGATTCGCGTCGAAGTTTTGGTGAGGGGCGGTGGATGAAGGCGATCGAGGGCAGGGGAGTGTGCAGAGGGGTGCGTGTAAACGGGAGCACGCGCGCCAGGGGCGGGGCACACGGCTGGCGTTGATGCGGACAAACATCTTGGAGGCAAGCCATCCGATATGCGGGCAGCTTTTTTTTTTTGTTTTGTTTTCCCCGGTTGGCCGTCGCTTTGTGTCCCCCTTCTCCTTTTTTCATTTCTTGCGCCTGTCGTTTTGTGTCCCCCACTTTTTTTTCTTTTTTATTTTCCTTCCTTCTTTTTCCGTTTCTCACGCAGCTGTCGTTTTGTGCCCCGCGGTAGGCCGTCATTGTTTCTGCAGACGAACATCTTGGAGGCGACTCAGGCGAGCCATCCGAAATGCAGTGTGAGGTCACCCACTGCATTTGTTATCTCTGTGGGCGTAGCCCGCACCGCCCGCACCGCGGGCACTTAGCTAGTAATATTGAAGGGCAAATTCTGAGATTGAATCTTCCGTACCTTCTTTTACCTTTCTTGCTCTTTATCATTTATCTGACAGGTTCATGCAGTGGACCTGAGAGGAAAGGTGGAAGTAAGGCAAGCTGACAGTCAATCCTCCACGATACTGGAGTAATCAATGCTGGTCAGGGTTCGTTCAGCCGGACGGAAGGAAGCGTGAGTGTGTTTCATGATGTGGTGTTTTATTCTGACTTGCCGGTGGCATAGGAACCGGATTGATGCACCCCAGACTGGAAATGGAGCCAGGGCCATAAGGACATGTTGTATGGGGGTGGGGGGAGTTGTGGATTCACTGTCGACATCTGTTTCTTTTTGCGGTCGCAGTCACCTCTGAACGAGCCACGTGGCAATGGTCAGTTTGAGGTCGGCGATGACATCTGCCAGCATCTTGTCTTTAGCCCAAGTGTTACGGAACCGACTCAGATCTTGCTCCCATCTATTCTTGAAGTTTGTCCAGTCCGCTCTGATTGCAGTTCTCGCGGCGCGGCTGTTGAAGTGATGAGGTTTCCCCTTATTACGGGCTTGCTGGATCACCTGCAACACCGCTCCTCTGCATAATAAGGCCACATAGCCCCACCCTGTTCTCAATTGAACTTCGAGGGTTGTGAAGACCATGGAGAATCCAGTTATCAGTCCTCTGGCATCAAGGAATTGGCAAGAGATCTGGCAACAAAATTGTCTGAGGAAAAGTTATCGTCCCCATATTTTGGCTCAATCTGTTACCCACCTCTACTAGCCCTGCCCAGGGAACCCCGTGGAGAGCCCAAGGCAACCCCAGACAGATCTGGCAAGTTCTGGGCCCAAGTATAGTCCAAGGTACAGAAGTTCAAATTTGGAGAGTGATTAAGAACAAGGGAGACTGTTCATCCTTGGTCACGCAAGCAACAAGCACGGAAAATTCGTCGGGAATGGATCTTTCTGGGCGGGAAGAGGCAAGAGTTTGGCAGAGTCAACAGAAGGGACATGATTCAGTATGCCTCCTGAACTGTGCCACTCGAGACTTTCTGATAGGACCCTTACTCTATGGTTGGAAGGACAAGGTGGGGAACAAGATACCACTCATCTGGAGAACTGGGGTGGCACTGCAACAGGCAACAGTCGTAAAACAACCAGTGTACAAAGCCACGGAGAGGATTGATAGACTTCAGCGAACAGAGCTTGGTAATCTCGACTTCTTTATATTCTGGTCTGCGCTCAAGAAGATCTCCTCTCCACGACAGGCCAGCATCATGTGGCTACAGTTGCTGTTGTTGGCGGCCTCAGCCTCCTGGCTAAAGTCCACACGGATGAACATTTCGGAGGAGTGTAAACGTCTCCAGTGAAGATGGGTGGCAAAGTGCGACCGCGATAGCCTCTTCGTCTTCTTCTTCTTCTCTACTCTTTCTCCCTATTTCTTCTTGGTAGCTTTATACCCCCCTCACCCCCGAACCTGCACACCCGCATGGTACACCTCCACGTGCACCCCTGCACCCCCACCTCCACACCCCCACAGGCCTGCACCCCCAACCCCTCACCTCCTCACTCCCTCACACCCACTTCTGCACCCCCACACCCGCATCCGCACCCTCAAACCCCACCCCTGGCACCGATGGGGTCACCAAGGCTGGATCCCAGTGGGGAGGGAGGACCCCCCCAAAAACATAAAAATACAAAACACAGACAGGAGGAAGTGGTCACCACTTTGCACCCAAGGCTTTTCTTTTTTTTTTCTCCGTCAATTTGGGGGCTTCAACCCAGGCCTGGGAATATTGGATTTCTTGGAGACACGGATAGTGATCTCACCTACGGACTCAAACTTGATCTTAAGTCACAAATTCAAAAACGAAGATGCGATTTGGGGTGAGGGACAACTAAGAATGCAATTGTGGCCAAAAACTTACTACGGATCTCGATGAACACGAATTCGGACGCGGCCACCCTATGGAGCGTCCTCACCTATTCAGAAGAAATGAGGAAACTACAGTACCCAAAAGAGGTTCTGCTCTTTGTCACCCGTTGGATGGGCAGAAGAGAGCCCGATCGGAAGGAATTTTGGGAAATGGCAGGGAAAGCAATAAATAAATAAATGGGCTGAACAAATGGGGGTGTGCTGTCGGCCTGTTTTTTGTGTGCTTGCTTTGGCTTGACTGCTGCTTTGCCCCTGTAACACAACCAGCAGCGAACTGTATCTGGGTCATGTGCTGGCAAAAGCAGAAGCCGGTCTCTGGAGTTACCAGAGGTATGTCACCAACGTCTCCCTACCACCTGTCGTGATGACAACTGGGTGTCTTCCCTGTACCTGGTGGACTACATCCAAAGTGCGGCCGCAGAATCTGGCATACGGATTGAAGTCTTGAGTAGACCATTGATGCCCTGGCACGGGGACAGTTGTTACTGTATTTTCTCAGTCTGGATGTTTTCGAGAATTTCTTTTCTCGGCGCCCCGAAGGGCATCTAAGGTTCTGTGAGGTAGGATGAGGGGTAGATGGATAATTGAGCAGGCGGCCGGGGACGGCCATGCAAAGTCATACCGTATTTTCTGAAATTTTCGAGAATTTTTCTCTTTTTTCGGCGCCCCAAAAGGGCATCTGAGGTACTGTAAGGTAGGATGAGGGGTAGATGAAAAATTGAACAGGCGGCCGTGGACGGCCACGCTAAGTCGGAGCCCGTAGAAGTGGTATAAATCAATTGGCTGTAGTATTGCCAATCCTCAATCTGAGTGGCGAATGAGTGGAAGGGTTGAGTTCTCGGCAGGGTGTATCGAGAGTGGCGAAGCGGATAACGCCATGAGGTTAATGCTCATGTCTTCTTCTTCATAATAAATATTTTATTTCTCATTTTCAACCCTGGGACCGGGGTTCGACAACACTCGCTCTGAGGTCCGTCCTCCACTGTGGTGCTCTATCATCCACACACACTCACACCACCAGAGCCCAAGGGGAAACACGAAGCAGAGTATGGGTTGAAAGAGGAGAGATAGGGCCAGCAAGGCGAACATGGGGGGTAATCATCCATGTTGGGGAGATCACAAAACAGTCAGCACGGTTGGGCACTGTTCCACAGCCTCCCAGACTTTGATCCAACACCTTCTTTGACTAGAGGGTTGTTGACTCTAAGCTACGTGCCTCTC
>BFEA01000289.1:1306822-1327685 GCA_003427395.1 Chara braunii
GGGGAGCTGCACCTGCTGGGAAACGGGCCCAGCATCCCCTTTTACAGATTTCAGAGAACTAACGACATTGTGTCCAGAGGAGGGGAGGGGGGTCCAGCACAGTCCAACAATCAGGCGACGGCCCTCAATTGCCTTATCCAGCATCTGCCAGCTGCCCTGCATTTCAACTTATTCAGTACCAAGGAGCTTGTTTCTGCTATTCGGACGATTAATCGGTCCGTAAGTACATCAGATTCAGTCCCCACAGCAAGTTCCAATGTAAAGGAAATGTTTTATTAAGTTCCTGCATGCATCAATTCGGGATTCGGTTGCCTGTTTCACCCACTATTTTTTCAGTTGCAAGGGTTTGAGGGGGTGTGGATCCAGAGGAAAGGCAAGGGCTGTAACTTATAAGCTTTCTACAAGCAATTTGCATCCCTGGTTACTTCTTCCTGCATTTTTCTGTCATTGAAGATTTTGTTTCCTTCGATCTCTCTCACACGTACGTGTTAGCAATGGGTAAGCCGTTGCAGCAGGAGGTAGGTGTTCCCATGGGCAAATCATCGAGCCCGGCGCTTGCAGCCATGTTATGTATGTTTCACGAACATCAGTTTCTTGCTTTTCTCGGGAAGGATCGCTGCTCGATTCACGGTCTACGTTTGATTGATGATGTCTTGGTGTTTGCAAAGTTTCGTTCGAATCGCTTGACATCGACTAGAAAGGCCGGATGTATCTTGCATGCTTTCGAGAACTGCTATCATAGCAACTTGACGCTGGAAAACACCAGCAAAGGCGGACGCTGGGACTTTTTGGGATGCAAATTAAAAGTTTTTCCTCACCCTCTGCGTATTTGTTGTCGTCCCAGACATCTAAAGTGGGCTTTGTTGTTAGATGCAGTACTGTACTCATTTTCCTGGCTATTCAGGACTTCACTTCCTTCTCCAGTAATCAGCGGAAGGGGGCAGTCATTATGTGCCGGACCCGCCGGGGTGGCCGTCCGTCAGGATGGAGAAGAAGGGTTGACGAGGAGGAGGTAGAAATGGAGCTGGAAGGGACAGCGCAGCTCCGACGCAGACTCAACACGCACGTACTCCAAGATGTGCAAAAGTGAAGAATGATCTGAAAAACAAACAACAGCTGGGGTATACCCCCAGCGGACTGACTGCACTGGACTGGACTGGCCTGGTACCGACAAAGGTACCGGGCAGGACTGGACTGGACTGGAACAGCACACGGCCCGGTCCCACAGGCCGAACTGGCAAATAGCCAAATAGGCCCTGGCTATAGGCGAGGGCAGATGGAGGCCCGCTGCACGATCCTCAGACCTGTAATGGATCGCAAGAGCCATAAACACGCTATCCGCAAAAGCAGCAGAACTTTGCAATAAAGAAAGCTGAGAAATCTAGGATGCAGAGCAAGCTCCATGCGGAGTCCATGCGATGCAGCCTAAGCTACATAATGTCAAATGAAAAGCAAATGTCTGGTGTACACATCCTAACTAACAACAGAAATGAAATGTAGCATGATACAATCCTAAAGTCCTAGAGGCAATGGCCTCAGTGCTGAAAGGAAAAAGAGCAATATGTCACAAGATAATGTCATGTCGCTGAACCACTAAGAGTGGGATGGTCTCAGAGGGGGTGAATGCAGCCTAAGAATTGAAACTCCTGAGGGCGAGCGAAACAAAACCAATGACCCTAACAGATAGATCATCAAGGCGGGTAATGCTCGACAAAAGGGTGACACCATGCAGGGTCGACCATAAGAAGGGGAGTCTGGAATAGGGTGGAGATATGCCTAACTGAAGGGATGCAAGAGCCGACACTAGGGTGATGAGGGCAGTGGGTGAGGGAAACATGCACACAACTCACCGACTGGGGGAGGGAGCTAAATCTGGGAGTAGGGAAACCAAGATAACGCTACGGTCCCAATGCCTATGCGATACCAAGGGAGAGCCCAACTCAAGGAGACCCAATTAAGTGAGAACCATCATGCGACAGATGCAAGGGAATATACAGGGTAGGGTGGTGGCGGGGGGGGGGGACTCAGGGAGTCACGTCCAAAGTAGTTGAAGCCGATAAGTTGGTTGAAGTCGAGAAGGTAGCTGAAATCGTCGAAGTGGTCGATGACGTCGATGAAGTAGGAGTCGAGCCGATGTCGAAGCAGAGCTGCAAAACGCTGACATTCGGAATAAGTTGATGATGGAGTACCTGATGGTGTGAGTCAATAGGGAGATAGTAGGTGATCAGAGTGTCAATCGTCAAGACGCCGAGGGCGTCGACAAGTGCACGATGGGCGCGCGGAGGCGTCCGTCTGCTGCTGAAGAACAACCTCAGAGGGATCGGGCTCGTCCTCAACGATCTCCTCAGCCGGAGAAGGAGGAAAAGGGTCAGTCGGCTGAGTAGGAGCAGATGTCTCAGCACGACGAGCACGGTCATATGCACACACCAACATCCGGGCGTGTTGCAAGTGCTCGAGGGGCTCCCAAGTAGCCTCCTCATCAGGATAGCCCTTCCAACGCACAAGGTACTCGATGCGTGGAGGGGTATCGTCGATAACTCGGCGAGATACGATGTCGAAAACAACGAACCCCTCGTGACCGTCCACCATGATAGGTGGAGGGCGCTCATAAGGACGTCCGACGAAGCGCTCGGGCGGTCTGAGATAAGGACGCAGCAAGGAGACGTGGTAAACATCGTGTACACAAGTCTGTCGAAGGTAATCAGGTAGCTTCACACGGAAGCTGACCGGACTAGCGGCAGTATTAGAACCGACGGCCTGAAGGATGCGGCATGGACCGAAGAAACGACACCTGAACTTGCGAAGTGTATCCGCTCCGAGCTGCAAGTGGCGTGCGTCGACGAGCACATCGTCACCGACTTTGAATGGGTGATCCATTCATGATCGATTTGCTCATGCGGCCATGCGAGTCTGGCAGTCGGCTAGACTCTCGTGTGCGCGCTTCATAATCGCCGCCACGTTGGCGATCCAGTCGTCAAGCGCAGGACAACGAGTGTCTGGGCGCAACCGCGATGGTCGTAGGAAGTCCGCGGGTATGCGAGGGTGGTAGTCGAGGTCGCAATAGAATGGTGACATCCCGGTGGCTGGCAAAACAGCGTGGTTGTACGCAATCTCCGCATGGGCTAAGTATAAGTCCCACTGCTGGTCATCCCGAACAAACTTTCGAAGGATATTACCGAGAGTTTTATTGGTGACCTCAACCTGACCATCCATCTGAGGGTGGTAAGACGATGAGAAGTGGAGCTGGGATCCGTACACCTCGTGTAGGCGTCGCCAGAATGTGCTGGCAAAGCGCGGGTCACGGTCGGAGATGATGCTCTGAGTTAAGCCGTGATCTCTCACAAGTCGGTCGAAGGCGATGTCGGTGACCTCACGAGCGCTAATGCGATAGCGGCACGGGTCAAAGCGTGCCCGCTTCGTGAAGCGATCGACGACGACCAAGATAGCATCATGACCGCGCTCAGTGGGTGGGCGGAGGGGACCAATGAAATCCATCGAGATGGACTGCTAACGACCCTCGGGTATGGGTAAGGGCTGAAGTAACCCATACGGAAGGTGGTTCAGACTGTTCACCTCCTGGCAGGTACGACACTCATGGATGTAGGCTTTGACGAAGTCCTTGGACTTCGTCCAGACATATAAGCGGCAAACACGAGCCAACGTCTTGTGGAAGCCCATATAACCGACAACTGCTTGGTCATGGAAATCTGCTACAGCCTAGACGCGGAGCTGTCCGGTGGTTCTAGCTGACCAGATCTGCCATGCCAGTACATGAGACCGTTCTCCCCGAGGGAGTACGAGGGAACGGTCTTGCCACTCTGCAGTGTCACGTGGATGACGCGATAATCGGGGCAGTGGCGGTACTGAGTGCGATATACGTCGATCACCGAGTGATCAACAATGGTGATGGAGATGGCAGCAAGATGGATGGGTTCCTGATTGTGATCAGGACGGCGGGACAAGGCATCGGCGACGCGTTTCGTTTCACCCTTGATGGGCTGAGTCGTGAAACTGAACTCGGATAAGTCACGCCACCAACGTGCATGACGAGGGGAAAGCTTGGGCTTCGTGAGGAAAGCCTGGACAACTGAGTTGTCCGTGCGCACAGTGAAGGGTGCCCCGTGCAGGTAATGACACCAATGCCGGGTAGCATAAATTACTGCGAGAACCTCACGTTCATCGGCAGTGTAGTTTATCTCGGCAGGCAGTAGGTGACGAGAGTAGAAGGCGATCAGACAATCCCCAGCACGAGCCTCGACAGAGTAAGTAACGGGAGGACTGTCAGTGGACGGAAGTGGTGGGAGGGTAGGCGTCAGTCGAGAAGCAGTGTCAGCAGGAGGGGGGGGGGGGAGGAGGAACATGAGCATAAGGTGAATCGGGAGGAGAGGGAAACACCTGAGAAAGTACAGCTCCTACTGCAAAATCTGACGCATCAATGGTGGCAATGAAGAGACGATCAAAGAACAGGTGCACAAGTCACCGCCTTCTTGAGGGCGTGAAACGCGTCCTCGCACAAGGGTGCCCAAAACCACGGCGGGTTCTTCCAAAGGAGGGTGAAGGTAAGGACGTAGGAATACCTAGCGTATCCCTGGATAAAATTGCTATAGTAGCTAGTGAGGCCTAAAAAACTGTGAAGCTGCTTGACGAATGTGGGGACAGGCCACTCCGCAATAGCAGTGATCTTCGCGTCGTCCATGTGGAGACCCTGGTCAGACACATGGTGTCCTAGGAAGTCCACTTTGCGCTGGGCAAAGCGGCACTTACTAAGCTTGGCATAGAAGCCATGCTTGCGTAAGCGCTGTAGGACATCGCGGAGGTGTCTGAGATGGTCTTCTAAGATACGACTGTAGACCAGGATGTCGTCCAGGTATACGAGAACGTATTCTTCGAGGATGTCCTTGAAGATGTCGTTCATCGCCGTCTGGAAGGTGGCGGGTGCATTGGTGAGGCCGAATGACATCACCGTAGTGGCCGAAGCGCAACCGAAAGGCGGTCTTCGGCTGGTCCTCTGTGGCTACGCGGATCTGGTGGTAACCGCTACGAAGATTCATCTTCGTGAAGAAGCGGTTGCCTGCCTGACGGTCAAACAACTCATCTGCGCGAGGCATGGGATAGTTGTTCTTAACCGTGTAACAGTTAAGGCCGCGGTAGTCAATGCAGAGGCGAAGAGTTCCGTCTGCTTTGCGAGCAAAGAGGACGGGTGCACCCCAAGGGGAGTTACTGGGTTTAATGAAACCCAGTCGAAGGAGCTCCTCAAGCTGACGCTTGAGTTCCGTCACCTCTGGAATCAAGAGTCGGTAGGGTACCTGATGGTGGACACGATAGTCAGGCACGAGTTGGATAAAATGCTCAACACCACGCATAGGAGGGATCCCACTGTATGAGAAATACGGGGGAAAAACGTTGCGGTACTCTCGAATCAAATTGCGAACGGCAGGCTCTAAGTCAGTCGTGAACCGCATGAGTTCCTCAACGTCTGCATCGACACAAGACGTATGGGTGGACTACGCAGTGGACGGCGAAGGGACCTGGGATTTCGAGGGGGTATTCGCAGGCTGACAGGTGGATGTGGAGATGGGAGCCGCAAAGATGGAGGAAGGGTCATGGGGATCGGGCTCCAGTGAGGTGAGCTCAACCTCGGGATAGAGTGGATCGTAGGGAAGAAGATCCATGACATTCACTGAGTAGAACGTGACGTCCTCCTGTCATATGAAGTGAGTAAACTGACGAGGAGAAGTGAAGGCGATGTCTGGGTAGGACCCAGAGGGACGAGGGTCCTCGGGAGGTGGGTGTGGAGGGGTGTCGCCCGTGGTTCCAATGAAGGGGACTCGATGGGTTTGACCACACTTCGTTTTGAGAATGAGTGTCTCAGTCGCCCATTCGGCCTCTGTGCCACGGAACCGGCGAGACCAGGGAGTGCCAAGGATAAAGTCGTACCCAGTCTCCAGCACGTCGAAGTATGCGGAGGAATGGTAACGCCGAGGCGCCTGGGTACTATCCGATGGCTGGAGGGTGAGGGAGAAGTGGAGGTCGGGGACCATCTGATCGAAGAAGCGCTGCGTCTTGTTATCTCCGAGGGTAACGGAGATAGGAGAGCGAGACCCGGAGGTAGCTAGGCGAGCTTCCTCAACCACGCGAGGGTGACGAAGTCTCCCTGCGAGCCAGAGTCCCATAAAGCATGGTACACCCTCGTAGATGTCCCCAGAGAAATAAGGATGATGGAGAGGGTGCGATCAGGGTCAGAGAGCAGAGCGAGAAGACGACGCAGGACGTTTACGTGCCTCGTGAGTCGCTTCTGGCGAGCCTGAAGGATGCTCAAATCCAAAAGAGATGACACAACGTCATCGCGAGTCGCCAGCTGGGCACTACAACGAGCTGTGCGAATGGCGCGACACGTCGGAAGTCTCGGAGGGGAAGGACTAGATGCGGCGGTCTGTTGTGGGGCAGACAATACCTCGACAGACGGTGGGGCAGAGGGAACTGCGTCTGTCGTGTCCTGAGGATCCTTTGGTGGGGTAGCCAAAGGGGCAAATCGCAACTCGGTGGTCGGGAAGCCGGCTACGTGCGAGACCTCATCGGTACACTGCACTGTGGCTAGCTGGGTGGGGCTGGCCGGGCGGGGCCGGGGGGGGACTGAGATCGACGCTGACAAGAAATGTCAGTGTAGTGTCGATCGAGGGCGGCATGGTATGAACACCGTGAGGAGGTGTGTCCATCCTGGCGGCAACGAAGGCAACCGCGACGGGCCTCCAGGGCGCCACGCTCCTCAGGGGATAGAGCTCCGCGAGGAGGGACAAAACCCTGTGGGAGGTCTATCTGAGGAACTGTGGACGTGCGGGCCCCAGCCTGTGCAACCCGAGTGTGTGCACGACCCATGGCGGACATGGCCATCTGCAGGCGTTAAGCCACCGGAACAGTGTCGTCATCCAAGTGATACTGGATGACGTCTCGGAGCTCGATGTCCTCGGGGGCATCCTCAAGGGTAGGGTCAAGCTCGACCGAGGCGTCCGTGCCGTACTCTAGAGAACTGTAGCGCCGAGAGAATGGCGCTCCGGGTTGAGCTGGTCGGCGAAAGCGGTCGGCGAAGGAGGATCGACCGCACGTGGTGCCGCGTGACTGGGTGGTGGTGGCGGTGGATCGCAAAGAAGATGGGGTGTCGGAGAAGTGACTCCGCATCTTCTGGTACTGTCGAGCAGCCTCGTAGGCCTGCTCGGAGGAGGCGAAGCTCTGTCGCCAGAGCTCGATGCGATAGTCAGTTGGAAGACTGACTACGAACCTGTTGGTCAAAAGCACCTCAGGTAGGAGTGCTTTATCGCAAATGAGGCGGGCGTCTTGAAACACTCTAATGTGACGCTCAAGATCGGCTGGTGCGGATGACCCGCGCCACTCCGTCTGGATGACCCGATCTAAGGCGTCGGTTGCATCGTGGAGAGTGTCGTCGCGGTCATAGAGGAACGCAGTGAAATCCGCGAGAGTGGGAGCCTCACCTGGGCGAGTACGATGGGTATAATAGTTCTCCCATGTGGAGAATGCGCGTCCTCGCAATTTAGTTGCGAGCGCGGAGCACCACAACTCCTGACCAGTGTTAGTCAGTGTCAACGCACGTGTGGCAGCCTGCAACTAGTGCGACACACGCATAGTACCATCGAAGTCAGGTATGTCCGACAGATGCACAAGGGTGGGACCGCTGTGCTGACGGCGAGGGGAGAGAGGTCGAGGGGCTTGCACCACGGCGGCAAATGTCAAGGCCGGTGCAAACGTGGAAGTGGTAGTAGGCTGAGAGTCGGGGCTGCTGGTGGAAGGTCCAGCAGACGTGGAGGCAACAGCCGCAGCCAACTGTGATGGAGTAGCGAGGTAGTAGGGTAGAGGGGGGGGAGCCGGTCGAGGGAAACGAGTCGGCAAGCCAGAGGTGGGAGGGGCGGTATAAGAAGAAGGGTGAGTAGCCTGTGAAGGGTGAGGCTGCCTCAGGGAGAGAATCTCCGCCTGGAGTTGCGCCATGGTGGCCTGTAGGGTAGCTACTCGCTGGCTGCGCGGGGTCGGAGGTGGAGGAGGCGAAAAGAGTACCCTGGCGGGAGGAGGGAGAACTCCGGGCCGTAGTGCCGCGACCGGTGCCTGAAGCTAGGAAGCAACACCGGGGTGGGTAGATGAAACTGCCTGGCCAGGTATCGGTATTTGGGAGACAGCACATGCGGTAGTGGCCGAAGTCACAGGGGTGGTGGGGGCGGCGGCGACCAATGGATGTGCCGCAACAGACGGTATGGTCCTAGCGGCAGCAACACTCACCACTGCGGAGGGGGAGTGTTGGGCCTGGCCCGCGGAGGAGGACGGACCGCCACGTCTCCGCCCCTAGAGTCGTGGAGAGCCGGACTCCGAGTCGGTAGGCAATGGAGTCTGAGAGCCGTGGGGAGATCAATGAGGAGACCCTTGAGGCGGTGAACTTCAAGGGCAAGCGCATTGACTTGCCTCTCCAGGGGTGCAAGCGCATCGAGTCGCACTTGCAGAGGTGCAAGGAGAGACGCAAGAACAACGCGAAGGTCTGTGGGATCCACCGAGGGCTGACCCTGGACCGTCGGTTGGGTGGACGCCTGAGAGGTGGACGGCGCCGCAACGATCTCCTCAGCTGTAGCCCTGTCCGTGGGCGGTGGAGGAAGAGAGGTAGACATTGTGGGAGGTGGGGGGGGAGATGGGTTGTGGTATGGGGACAAGGGACCACCGGTGAGAGGGAGGGGACCGCGAGAGCGGAGTGGGTAGTCGTGGGTCGGCTCGCCCTGTGACCAGCAGGTCGCGCGTGAGATGGTGGCACGGATCCGGTCGAGGGGAGAGGAGCCGTTCGGGGCCAGGATGCCCGACGGGAAGAGGCGGGGGAGTAGGGGGGTTAGGAGAACCCTAAACCCTAGAAAAACCCTAAGGAAACCCTAACCAGGGTTCGGGTGGTTAGGGGAGGGTAGCGGCGACCTAATCAAGAAAAGAAAATAATAACCATGGAGGGGAGGGGGTTAGAAAATAAAATAAACCAGTGCTGGGCCGGCAACTGGCCGGTTGAGCTACCCCGGTCCAATCGGAGCCGGACCAGCCCAGGGGGGGTGAACCGGGAAACCGATTTTGAAAAAAAAGTGCCCAAATATCTTTTTTTTGTTTTTTTTGGCAGATTCCGACTGCGCTCTTTAAGAGTTGTCGGAATCCGCAATAAAATTTTCAAGGTACAATATTTTTCAGGGGGCTTCTAGAGGGGGGCAGGGGGTTATTATTGACATATTCAGGCAAGTATGACTTCCTCGGGGAGGGGTCAAGTAAGCAAGTTCACTTATCCGACCCTCCCGTGGCTGGAGCACTTCGTGGAGTATGTCATTTGATATTGATACCCCACGAGTTGAACCAGACATGATGAGGGGAGGTCCTTGCCCGAAATTATAGCTCTTCCAGAGTATATTTCGACAACAGAAGAGTTATGGTTCCAGCTTTCAGCTCGTGGAGGCAGAGCGTTTTCTGTTTGTGGTTTCTACATAAGGTGAGTTGGCAGTCCGAAAGTATCTTGCCTGCCTATCTGTCCAGATACATGTAGTGGAGCAAGGTCCGTTCGAGATAGATAGAGAGAAGAATATAGCTTAGGTCCATTCTTGGGCTTGCACCTCGGACGACTCTGAAATCACGATTCCACAGATGGCAGGGACGTCGCAGAAGGATATAATCTCAGCAGAGTCTCATCACAAGCATAGTGTTCCCCTTGTCGCTGACGGTGAAAGATCATAAGATGTTGCCAATGGCAACTGGTTCATTGGACCACAAGATGACAAATTGGAGAAGGGGCCTACCCGACCCACATCTTAAGAAAAATGTGTGGGTGTTCTCCGCTGCTAATCTGCACAGATCAGCGGCGGATATCCCCTGCCGTTTTTCTTAAGAAATGGGGTCCTGGCCGATCTTTGCCGCTGATCTGCAACGATCGGCGGCCAAGATTGGCCACTTTTTGGACTTGAAAAATCCGGGCCTACAGGATCCGGTTTCGAAATTGCAGGGCAGGGCCCGCCCCCACGAGGCCTCAGGAACACATACGCGCCGACAAAAAAAAAAAATCAGGCCCCAGCGAAAATGCGCTGCGGACAACCGGGAGGGAACCGGCCCGGGCCACCGGCCAGTCCAATCGGGAGGACCGCGAATGGGGTAGGGGTCCCCGGTCCATCCGGGGACCAGCCCTGAAATAAACAGTGAAATTTCGAGATAAAAATTAAAAGAAAATAAATAATAAAAATAAATAAATAAAAAAAAAAGCAAAAGGTGAGAAGAGAAAGAATACTTATTCTTTTATAATTTTTTTGGCAGCATTTTGTTACCCCCATGCGGTCGAAGTGTGCCGTCAACGGCGTCAAGAAGAAAGGTTAAGTAAAATTAGAAAATTTTGCCAGCACTTCGCTACCCCCAAGGGGTCAAAATGTGCTGAAAAAGACTTAAGTAAAAGAAAAAAACAGAAAATTTCGGCAGCACTTCATTACCCCCACGGGGTCAAAATGTGTGCCGAAAGCATTAAAAAAAATAATATGAAATAAATTAGAAAATGAGAAAAGAAGGTGGGGAATAAGATAATTCAAATTTTTGGGAAAAGGAGGAAATATAAATAAAAAACAAAGATAAAAAGAAGAAAAACAGAAATTTTTCGAAGTTGGGGGGGAGGGGGGATGACAAATAACAAGAAAAGAGAGAAATAGGTGAGAAAGAGAAAAAGAGTGAAGGGGGAGATGGGGGAAATGATGGGGTTGTAGTTAGGGGGGGGAAGACGGAGAGGAGGGTGGTAGAATGGGGGAGAAGGATACAAAAAAGGTGGAGAGGAGTAGATCAGATTAGTAGGCGATGGTGAGTGGGGAGGAGAGGAGAGAAAAAGGTTGTGGAAGATGAGTGAAGAGGGAGGTAGGAGGAGAGGGTAGTGGTAGGGTTAGAAAAGATGATTAGATGATGGGCTGGGGGAGAGAAAAGGGGTTGGGGGAGAGTAGGTTAGTGGGTAGGATGGTGATACCGGGCTCTTGGGTGGCCAAGAGCAGAGCACTACCAAGATCCACAGGATCTTGGCCTTCAAGATGTTGCTGGCCTAATGCCACTGCAAAAAAAAATTAATTTATGGGGTGGGCTGAGATCTGGATCAGCCACCCAGATGACACTGTAGTGCAGCCCCCTAGCCAGGGGGGTCTTCAAGATCCACAACAAGCTGCCACGTGGCACTGCAGAGAGGCAGCACACAACCACGTGCGCAGGCGGCAACACCCACCACCCGGGGGGGGGGGAGGAGGGGGCAAATAGTTGTATTCCCGCACGCTGCTCACTGCTCACTGACGGATGCACTTCTTTAACAACAGCAAGCCACAATATAAGCTCACAGTGTGACTTTGGCCAGTGTGTTAAGGCATTGGCCACGCACACGCATGAGCAGCAGCTGCTCAGGTTCAAACCCTAACAGTTGCAATATCTCGGATCTTAAATAATATAATTTGGGAACGAGGCGGGGCAGCGGGGCAGCGGGCCAGCGTGGTGCGTGCGCGTGCGCCCGCATCGTGACAGTGACTCTCGTTTTTCGCCACGTGTCAGCCTCTACACGCTCCCGTTTTTTCGCTGTTTCCGCCCTTCAAGACTCTGAAAATTCTGCTATCGGGATTGCACCGATTTCTCCCTGTTACGGGGGGGTGGTGGGCGGGTTGGAGCGGGGACCGTTCCCGCTCTGATACCAGTGTGCCGGACCTACCGGGATGGCGGTTCGTCAAGATGGAGAAGAAGGGTTGACGAAGGAGGACGTAGAGATGGAGTTGGAAGGGACAACGCAACTCCGACGCAGACTCAACACGCACATACTCCAAGATGTGCAAAAGTGAAGAATGGCGAAATACAGACTGCAACTGGGGTATACCCCTAGCGGACTGACTGGACTGTACTGGACTGGCCTGGTACCGACAGTGGTACGGGGCAGGAATGAACTGGATTGAAACAGTACACGGCCTGTGGGGTCAGGCCACGACCTGGTCCCACAGGCCGAACTGGCAAATTGCCGAATAGGCCCTGNTCTTCAACAGCAGCAAGCCACAATGTAAGCTCACATTGTGGATTTGACCAGTGTGTTAAGGCACTGGCCACGCACGAGCATGAGCAGCAGCTGCCCAGGTTCAAACCCTGGAAGCTGCAACATCCCGGATCTTGAAAAATATAATCTGGGAGCGGGGCGGGCGGGGCGGGGCAGTGGGGCAATGTGCGGCGCCCCCTGAAAATCCCGCTACCGGGATTACACCGATTTCTCCCTGCTGCGGGAGGGTGGGCGGGTTGGAACGAGGACCGTTCCGCTCTGATACCAGTGTGCCGGACCCGCCGGGATGGCCGTCCGTCAGGATGGAGAAGAAGGGTTGACGAAGGAGGAGGCAAAGATGGAGCTGGAAGGGACAGCGCAGCTCCGACGCAGACTCAACACGCACGCACTCCAAGATGTGCAAAAGTGAAGAATGATATGAAAAACAGACAACAACTGGGGTATACCCCCAGCGGACTGACTGGACTGGACTGGACTGGACTGGTACCGACAGTGGTACCGGGCAGGACTGAATTGGACTGGAACAGCACACGGCCTATGGGGTCAGGCCACGACCTGGTCCCACAGGCCGAATTAACAAATAGCCAAATAGGCCCTGGTTGTGGGCCAAGGCAGATGGAGACCCGCTGCACATTACCTCCTTCCTCCATCGAGCCAAGGCTTATGCGACTCTGCCTGCATCCAAACTCCTGTTTCTTCTGACTATGGAAATTGAGCTAGGAATTAGAGGATATCCAGATAAGTCTTTTGACAATGCTTTGATTACGTTTTGTGCAAAGCATGCTGGTTGCCGATAACATTGGGTCGAATGTTGCACACGATGGGACACGCTGTTCTCTAACTCAATGGACCACAGACATGGGAAACTGATTTTGGGATTTGGGGGTTGCCGTTGGGTTACTCTTTTGTCAAGGCCTGTCTATTGGGCCAGATGAAGGATCACTTTCCGGTGTCGATTGTTTGGAAGGGTGTTTGATGGCGGCAAGGGGATTTCTTAGCCAGCGGCTATTTTTTTGGATTAAAAGACAGGCTGGGTCATCTTAGAAACATGGTGTTGAGGTCGGGTCCATTTTTTGATAGGGTACAATTGTGGACACCCCTACTGTACCAGCAGTCTGGTCGCTTTTTCGGTGTCGGTTCAGCCGCCGTACCACACCTCTCATGTCCCGCGCGCTATCCCTCACCTTCAGTTTATCTTCCCGCGGCGCCACCAGTTCCATCTCATTCTGTCCGCAGCTCGAGTGTCGGCTCGCCCGTTGTCCTTGCAGCTGCTTTCTCTCGGTTTACCCTGACTGTGTATCTATATCCTCGTCCATCTTCTGTGCATTACTTCACGCCTCTCGCCTAACTATCCTCGCGATTGCCTCCTCTCAGCCTACTTCGCCTGTGCATCTATATGCTCACCCATCTCCTGCGCCCCTCGTCCATTGTCCTTGCGTATGCCTTCTCTCCATCTACTCTTCATGTCCATCTACCTTCCCACTCCATTCCATCGTGCCTCACGTCCGCTGTCCTTGCGGCTGCTTCTCTTTGCCTACCCCGCTTATGCATCAATATCCTCGCTCCATCTTCCACATCTTGCTTCGCGCCTTTTTGGCTGGCCTTCCACATCGTTGCACGGAGTGTCAGCCCCGCTCTCTCCATCGGACCGGTCGTCTCCTCCCTAGCATGCTGTGTTATTCCTCGGACACTGTCCATTGCTTTATCATTCCCGGCCATACTGCACTCCTGCTGTCGCATACCATAACCGTGCATACCAGAACAAGAACCGACCTCTCTCACATAGTACAAGATAGCGCAGCGGAAGGCTAATATACCAATGATCCGATCAATCAATGTCGCAATGCAGACCAAACATACATCATCATCATCGTATGGTGTGAAGGGACCTGGCGCTCACACAGGAAGACTGCGCCAGTCCCAAACATACACAAACGAAGCGGAGGGGGGTTAGACGAAGAAGAGGGAAAGATGGGAATGTTGTCAACACCAAGTCTTTAGTACTGGTACCAAATAATCCCTCGTCCAATGTCTCAATCCCAATGTTGAGTCTGAATCCAAATGTCGTTAAGTCCCAAAGTCACCAATCTCTCTCTCTCTCCAACGCTACTCTAGCTCCTAATAGCGCCCAACGCTGAAAACTACTGCTAACGCTACTACTACTACCGCAGTGCTCCTCCAGAGTGCTGCTGCCGAATCCCGAAGACTACCTCCTGCCTCCTGCACGTGAAGTGTTTGGGAAGTCCCTATGAACTACCTGCAGCCTGCAGGGCGGGCCAGTCTTATATAGTGCTGGCCCATCCAGGAGGCTGCTCTTGCCAATGCCAAAACGTGCCAGACCCTGGCGTTGAAGTTCAACAAAGGTTGTCTTCAAAAGAGGCCCAAAATGGCCTGTGCTAAAACCCTGGTCTGGTGCCTAAGTTTCAGGGCAGGTCGATCTTACGAGGGCCTGAAGATGGCCCTCCGTTTCAGGCTGAAAAGACTCAGGACCTGGAGGGCCCTTTTTAGGCTGAAACGACACAGGGCCTGTAGGCCCTAGTTTTTAGGCTTTTAGGCTGAAACGACACAGAGCATGCAGACCCTTATTTTCAGGCTTTTAGGTTGAAATGACACAGGGCCTGTAGGACCTTGTTTTCAGGCTTTTAGGCTGAAACGACACAAGGCCTGTAGGCCCTTGTTTTCAGGCTTTTAGGCTGAGAACGCTGGTCGGGCCCTGCAGGCCCGTGTGGCTGTGCAGTATGCCACCCCCCCCTCTCCTTGAAAAACCGAGCTTACCTGCGAGGGCGAAGCTGTTTGCCTGAGGGAGGGACCAAAGTCCGGGTGGGAGGAGCAGGTCATGAAGCTCCGTTAGCCAACCTTTGTCGTTTGGAGTGAGCGTAGATCAGCGGTGCGGATGCTTTCAAATCTGCTCCTGAAATCCATCGAGTGTCGTCGGGATCGCATGCTTTGAAGGTAACTTTGTACTGTCGAGGCTTGCTGTCGTACTTGCGATCCGTGATGACGCGGTCAACTTCTTGATGACCATTCATAGATGGAGGGTCTTGAGATCGTCGGCCCGAGAAGTCGTCGCTCTTAGCTGGTGTATATGTCGCCAACTTCGAGGCGTGAAAGATTGAATGGACCGTCAGATGCAGGGGGATGTTGATCACAGATGAGGGGCCATCGGGCTCATCGACCGCGACTGATGTTACGGTCCATGGTCCAAACCACTTGGGGAGTAGTTTGTGGGAAACATCCTGCTCAAGTGGAAACTCTTCCGCGGAGACCCAAACCAGATCACCGACATGGATGGGACACGCGACGCCTGTTGGCTTGCGGCTGCATGCGGACTTGAGCCTTTTGCATGTTCGCGCGGGCTTGAGCCAGCAATTCCCTGTACTTTCGGACAGAAGCGGGGGAGCGAGCAGCGTCTATGTCGGTTGTTCGTGGGAGGAGAAGATCAGAGAAAATACGGCCTTTTTTACCACCGTGGTGCAACTCGAATGGAGTCACACCGATCGCCGGATGCAACGAAGTGTTGTAGGCAAACTCGATGTCGGGATGTGGTCAACCCAATCCTTCTGATCCGGACAGATGAGCGTACGAAGCATCATTTGAGCGGTTTGATGTGCCCGCTCCGTTTGCCCGTCCGTTTGCCCGTCCGTTTGTGGATGCCGAGCCGAACTTGGTTTCATCTTGGTGCCGCCAGCGCTTGAGAGCCATCACAAACTCGAGTAGCTCCTTCTTCCTTGCATCATCAAGTGAGTTGATGGGAGGCACTTTGTGGATGAAATACTCCACGGGGTGCCAATCATCGCCGTCGTGTTGTTCCAAGACTGCCCCAATGCCATAGCCGGAAGCGTCAGTTGTCACTCTCGTTGGCAAGGTGGGGTCGTAAATGCTAAGGACGGGTGCCATGAGCATGGTCGTCTTGAGTGCTTGGAATGACCGCCGTGCGTCGTCATCGAATACGAATGGCACCTTTGACGATTGTAATCTCGTCATAGGTGCGACAATCCTTGAGTACCCGGTGATGAAGCGTTGATAGTAGCCCGCCAATCCCATGAATGAGCGAACGTCCGTGGTGTTGGTGGGCTCGGGCCACGCGCGGATGACCTCGATCTTGTCCACAAGCGGATGGATGCCTTGCGGCGTCACATAATGGCCCAAGTACTCGAGCTCTTGCCGCGCGAATTCACATTTGTCGCGGTTGGCTTTGTACTTGGCTTGTCGTAGCCGGTCCAAAACGGTGCGCAGGTGCTCCACACGCTCGTCCAAACTCCGACTGTAAACCAAGATATCGTCGAGGTAGATGAGTACAAATTTATCCAACATGTGTCAGAACTCCGTTGTCATAGCCGCTTGGAATGTGGCCGGGGCATTCGTAAGGCCAAATGGCATGACCAGCCATTCGAAGTGCCCATATCGCGTCTTGAACACGGTCTTGTAGCGGTCTTCCTGCCGGATCTCAAGTTGGTGATAACCCGATTTGAGGTCAAGCTTTGAGAAAAACTTAGTGTCGCCCAGCCGTTCGAGAAGATCGTCGATGCGCGGGAGAGGGCCCACGTTCTTGACGGTTTGCTCGTTGAGCTTGCGATAATCGATGCACAACCGGAAATCGTTGTTCTTCTTCCGGATGAAGAGAACGGGAGCACCGTATGGCGACGAGCTAGGCCAAATCCAGCCTTTCTCGAGGAGGTCGTCGAGTTGTGCTCGTAGCACACTTAACTCTTCCTCTCTGATGTGGTAAATGCAACCACGCGGAGGTACGACCCCCCCCCTCGAGGATGATCTCGTGGTGGATGAGCCGATCCGGTACTACTCCGTGCGGGGCTTTGAACACGTCGCCGTAGGTGTCGAGAAGCTCAGTGATGCGTGGGTCCGGTGATGAGTCTGTCAATGAAATGTCATGGGGAGGGAGGGCGTGAAAAAAACACACCCCCGTCTCCTCGATGTCATCCCTGGTGATGGAAGCTCGAATGCTTGCGGCGGACACCACGTGGCAGTTGATCGAAGGGTGAGGAGGAGGCACCGTGCATGGGACTAGTACTCCATTCCGATCACGAACGTGAACGGTGTGGCGGTAGAAGTTCACCGGGTGATCCTCGCTTCGCAGCCATGACATGCCCAAGATCATGTCGAACTGAGTGTCCAAAATGTCGAAGGACACGGCCTCGCTTGCATGCGGGGCGAAGTACACGGGGACAGGGGACAATCAATGCACCGATCGATTGACTTGTGCGTTTAACCGTCGACCAACGTGACTTGCGTGGGCTGTAACTTCCTCCGAACGCGTGGCCCAAGGCCAACGCGTACCATAAAGTCTTGGCTGATATAGTTGCGAGTAGCTCCGCAATCGATCAAAGCGTTGCAGGTCGCCTCTCCGATTTGAATGCAGGTCGCCTCTCCGATCTGAATGCGTATGTATAACAATGGCGCGTCGATGTCGTCGTACCGTTGTGTCTTGAACTCGCGGTCGATCTTCGCAACATAGTCGTGAAGGTCAACAACCTCTACCCCGGTGTCCATCAACGGAGTTGGTACTGCAGTGTGCAAGTAATTCGACAATTGTGCCATGAGCACGTTGCAATGTGGTTTCAACAATCGACCGGTCGGGGGAAGGGGCATCCGTTGGAAGTCCGCGAACGTCAACGGGTCGAGCTCCTCAAGTCTAGACCATGACGTTGAAACCCCGACGAAATTTGGCGGCGAAGCTGCCGAATCGGTTGTCGATGGTGATGAAACCGTGCATGCGGTGGATTGTTGCACGTGGAGTGGCTGGTCCAACGGTGGGACCAAGTGGACAGCGTAATCCTCGTAAGTGAACCGAGGACTCACAACATCCGCATTCTCCCCAGATGTGTAGGAGGCCGCTAGCAAGGCGGCCGAATCTGGCAGAGTGAGAGGTGGAGTCGCCTCACCTCCCCCGCAACTCAGTTTCCCGAGTTGATGCGATCCAGGCATTGGGAGGTCTTGTGTTTGGTGTTGTTGCACCAATAGCAGCAGCCGTATCGACTACAGTACTTGTATTCGGCCTCGATCAAGTTGAACTTGACCCATGGTACTGGCTGTCCATTTCCCGCCGGCAATGCGGTTTTCACCATCCCTTTTCCACGGGAGTTGTTGTTGCTTCGCGGCTGGACGACGGCCACCTGATCTCCCTCACGTGATGTTGAGGTGGCTGCCAGGTCTTCCACAATGTTGTCCGGTTGGACTGCAGCGACATGTTGCGGACGCAGACCAAATTTTCCCTTCTCCACATAGGTTGGCTGCCACGCTGACTCCTCGTGTGCAGCAGCCCGGTTGGTCTTGATGATCTTTCGCGCCTTCTCGATAATTTCGGCAAAGTTCGTGTACTGCTTGTGATCACTGAGTGTGAGACTCAAGGTGGCACACGACCGGTTGTAGAACTCTCGGCGCACGTGCAAAAATGCCAACTGGAGATCGGGCGTTGCCATGATCTTTTGCCATTCTGTGAGCCAATTGTGTGTTGGTGTGTTGCCTTGGGTTATGGTGAAGAGGCGGTTGATGGCGAGCGCCTGGCGTCGTCGACGATGAACCGCTTCTTCCATTCTCTCGTCAGATCTTCCCCGGAGATTTTCTGGTATAGATGGTTGACCTGGACGCCGTTGATGGTTGCCATGTGGCTGAGCCAGATCTGGCATCCGCCCTTGACGTTGAGGAACAGCGCCGAGATGAACAAGTATTCGGGGACCTCGTGAATCCCAAGCTCCGTTGTAAAACCGTCCCACCAGACGACTGGGTCCTGATGGGTATAGTCGTCAAATTTCTCAATCCTGAACGTTGGCATCTTGTAGTGCTTCGATGTGCTGCAATCGTTGTCGGGCAGCTGGTGCAGCTGCCTGAGTTCGGTCTGCAAGGTGCCGAGCTGCTCGCTGATGGTGGCTGGTGCAACGAAGGTGGTGATGTCGCCGAGCATTGCGACTACATGATCAACTCGTTCCTCCAATTGGCGGGTAGAGGGTGCATTACTGGACTCGCCAGCATTTGGTCTTGGTGCGCCCTTCTCCAAGTCCTGTACACGGGAATGAAGTGCCCGTGTAGCATCCTCGTGCAGACCCTTGTGGTTCTGCATTGCCCATCGGAGACTCACCAAGTCTTGGTGCTGTTTCGCCAGTTCCTGGTGTTGTTTCGCCAGTTCCTGGAGTTGTTTGTCTAACTCGGACTGTTGGTGGTTACAAGTGTAAACCAACTGTGTCACAAATTTGGAGAAAAACTCCTTGTGCTGCTCTTCCGATGTTGTGTTATCGTGGCTGGCGGATGGTTCAAAATGCCAGAACTTGAGCTTGTCGATGCTGGTGGCTTCGTGCCGCTGCAGCAGCTCTTGGGCCTCCTTGCGGAGGGCCTGGGCATCTGCTTCTGCTTCGGCCTGCAGCCACTGCTTTTCAGCTGCTGCCTCTGCCTCAGCTTGTACGCGGGCAGCCTCGGCTGCCACCTGGCGCTGCACCTCCACCTCGGTCAGTGCGAGATGAGCTAGAACCCGCTGATGGTACTCGTCAATGGACTCATCGACCTGTTGGCCTGGCAGGCCCAATGATGAACCCGTCATGGTGGCGGGGCCCTGCTGACGTGGGGCTGCTGACGTGGGGCTGCTGACGTGGGGCTGCTGATGATGTGGCACTGCTGCTGATGTGGCACTGCTGACGTGGCACTGTTGCTGACATGGCACTGGTGCTGACATGCACTTACCAAACCAGGAATGCAGGCAAAGGGTTGGGTGGGAAGGAAAACGCAGGTAGGTAACCAACCAAAACTTTCCTCCCGGTCCTAATCAACAGACTAAAATAAAAAAATTAAATAAAAGAAGAGGATCACCTCCCCCCCCCTTTTTTTTTTTGTATATCTGTCGATCTGCTATGAGTGAGGCATTTCAGAGTACTATGAGCGAGATCTAGGCAAGGTTCTGCAAAGTTTCGGCTTTCAAAAAAAAATGAGATCTTGAATTTTTTTTTTGCGCGAAATAGACTGGAGGTTCCACTTTCAGAGAAGAATATATCCAGTCCGAGAATACGACAACCTCCCTAGTTCACCTACTATGCCCAGAGTAAAACAGAAAACGAAATGCTAATATCCGAAGTTGCGAGAAAAAAATTTGCCGAGATTTGACGAAGTCCTACTTGTCTTACTAATAATCAATCAATCAATCAATCAATCAATCAATCAATCAATCAATCAATCAAAATCAATAAAAAATCAGAAGGTCAAGCAAGCTGGCTACTTGATTGGGCGGATCCTCTGATTGAGAGGTCCGCTCCGATACCAAACTGGTCGCATACCGTAACGGTGCAGACCAGAACAAGAACCGACCTCTCTCACATAGTACAAGATAGTGCAGCGGAAGGCTAATATACCAATGATCCGATCAATCAATGTCGCAATGCAGACCAAACATACAGCATCATCATCGTATGGTGTGAAGGGACCTGGCGCTCACACAGGAAGACTGCGCCAGTCCCAAACATACACAGACGAAGCGGAGGGGGGTTAGACGAAGAAGAGGGGAAGATGGGAATGTCGTCAACACCAAGTCTTCGGTACAGGTCCCAAATAATCCCTCGTCCAATGTCTCAATCCCAATGCCGAGTCTGAATCCAAATGTCGTCAAGTCCCGAAGTCACCAATCTCTCTCTCTCTCGTAGTCTGCAGATATTGAGAAGTTAGGTGGCGAGAGGGTGAGGGAGAGATGGTGGACTTCGAAGAGGAAGAAGAAGAACTCTCTCTCTCTCTCTCTCTCTCTCTCTCTCTCTCTCTCTCTCTCTCTCTCTCTCTCTCTCTCTGTGTGTGTGTGTGTGTGTGTGTGTG
>BFEA01000289.1:1366021-1381519 GCA_003427395.1 Chara braunii
ACACACACACACACACACACACACACACACACACACACACACACACACACACACACACACACAGCTTCAGCTGCAGTCGCATTTGCAGCTGCAACGACTGCTGCAGCTGCAGAAGCCGCTGCAGCGGCAACAGCAGCTGCGAAACCACTACAGCTGCACCGGTGTCGAAAATGGAGTCCGCTCGCCAGTGGGGGACGCATTTGTCCCCTAAGCTTCCCTGTGACCGTTGGCAGATTCAGCACTTCAAGGCGGTCCGGTTGGGCCGCCGGTTCACAAACTCAAGACAGTTTTAAGGGGTTCCCCATGCCCTGGAAAATGGCCTGGGGGCCCCAAATTTGTTTTTGCAATTTCTTGAAATCTGGGTTTATCCGGTCCTACCAGACCGGACATCCAGACCCGGACTGTCTGGATCGGGATCCGAACGTCCGGTTGGCAACCATGCGGTTGAATGCGTAACATTTATAGGCAAGGAATTGGAGGAAACCCATCCTCAAATGGTAGAGTCCCTCGCTCGACCCTCTGAAACGGTTATTGGCAATTTGGCATTACGCAATCATAATAGTAGCTTAGCTCAGTTGGGACACCCATGAACTGTTGAAATGCAGAGCTGAGTTCGAATGAAGATGCAACCAGATGGACAGAACAAGATAATGATGAAACACCAGGGGGGCAGTTAGTGCAATGCTGACATCCCAAGGCCGTCACCCTTTCAAAAAAAAAAGAAGACGAAAAAAGGGAAGGAGGAAGAAAATATGTATAGAGGAGGAAATAAAAAGACAGAGGAAGAAAGGGAAAAAGAAAATAAAATGGCTTACTGCCTAAGGTGCTGGCAGTGGGGTTGATGCCCGGACAAAAAATAGAAATAAAAATCAAGGATGGAATGAACAGTGATCATATTGAGAATGAAAGATAGAAACCAACAACAAAGCAGGGAAAAAAAAAGACACAATCAGAATAATCAACCAATGCTCTCTCTCTCTCTCTCTCTCTCTCTCTCTCTCTCTCTCTCTCTCTCTCTCTCTCTCTCTCTCTCTCTCTCTCTCTCTCATATCACGGCGTCTTGTCATACCGCCTGGTGCTGCATCGGGAAGCAAAGATGACACACTTCAAAGCTGCCGGATGTGCCAGGATAAAAAAAATAAAAATAAAAAACTGGTCAACAAGAGCAGAAAAGAAAACAAGCCAACTCCCCCCCACCCACCCACCCACCCACACACACACACAAATAAAAAACAAGGTGGCCAACAGGGACAAACAAAAAAAAACAGGTGACAGTCAGACACGTCTGCCGGGCCCTATGACCGGTACCAGCCGGCTCAGGCCTGCTTGGCTTCTCCTTCAGGCCCGCCCTGCACCGCCCCTCCTCTGTACCGCCCACTCACCACCGCCAGGCCCCTACTTTGGCGTAGTGTTTTCCCAGGGTCTCGCATCGGATGCACTATGTGACACCCTTCGTGTGCTATAAGGCATAGGAGAAATAAAAACGAAAGAGTAAGACAGAAAGGGGGGCAAGGAAGCTTTCAAAACAAAAAACGCCCAGCCAAAAAATGTTTACCTCGACTTTCTCTACAAGCTCATCAAGTGCCACTGTGACACGGGTATATTCCGCCGAAATGTTCTTCTGCACAGCCTCCAGTGCTGACCGCTGCTGTTGCTCAAGATTCCTCTCTAATGCCACGAGCCTCTGCGTAATGTGGAACACAATTACACAATGTTCAGACACAGAATCAGAAGAAAGATATTGACCCCCACTGAAGTTAGAGGGATGGAAATGAAAAGATAGACTGTAATGACCCGCCAAAACACAGACTGAGAACACTGCTGATTTCTGAGTTCTGCCGCTGGAGTGGATGCCTTGCTGAGATTCCAGCATTCTGCTGAGTTTTTGAAGTCTGTGTGTGTGTGCGTGCTTGATGGTCTGCATGCCTGTCTGAGTAATGGTCGGCCTGAGTGTGTGTGTGACACGCAAGGGTACTTGCTTGTTTGGAGGCCCGTAGGACCAGTACTTACCTGTGCCCGTGACATTGAGGGCTGCAGCGGGCCAAAAGCACCCAAGTGGCGGGCCACGAGGTCTACGACACTTAGGGCAGCGGGAAAACACTCAAGTAGCAGGTACGCCGGTACCACACCAAGTAGAAGTAGATGTGCCGGGTACTCCAGGCCGAGCAGAAGAAGACAAAAGTTGGCATTTTTAGAGGCCCAGTAGTTGTAGGCTAGGTCTAGGCGGTACCAGTCCAACCAGTCTGAGTCTAGGGCCTGTACGGGCAATATCAGAGTCTGCAATGATGTTTCCCTCTGAAAGGGAGGAGGTACTGGTTGCTTGGAGGCCGTGCGGCCTTGGAATTCACTACCAGAGGCAAGTACGCCGCTATATCTCCAGGTGGAGCAAAGAGCTCCACCTCATTCTTCGGTGTGCAAGTTCGGCGACACACTGCTTGGAGTTTTGGCTGGAGCAGCGCTGGGCACTTCAGTGCTGCTAGGAGGAAGGAGACCAGGAGCCCCCACCTCGGCTATGGTGGAGCACTACGGTAGGAGGAGGAAGAAGAGGACTGAGGAGGAGACTGGCGAGGTACCTACCTGGCTATGGTGGGCACCATCTTCATCACCTTGTTAGGCGCTGCATCTGGAAGGCCCCAGTTGGGGTTGTGCCGCACCAAGAAGGCTTCAAGGCAGGGTCAGGCATGGCAGCCCGAACAGCAGCGAGCACAGCTGCTTTGTGTTGTCCTTTGCACAGTGGGGCGAGGAAGAAGAAAGGTGCTCATGGCTATCTTGGACCTCATGTTGTGCCTGCAGTAGAAGAGGGATTCGGACATTGATTCTGGTTCATCCATTCAACATTATTACTGCTATTTATTGTTTGAATATGAGGGGAGGAGAAAAGGAGGAGGAGAGTGGTTGGTAAAGAAGAAGGGAATTCTCATTGGTCTTTGCTGGTGTACATCTTCGTCTTCTTCTTCTTTCTTTCATCGTCTTCTTCTTCTTCTTCTTTCTTTCATCTTCTTCTTCTTCTTCTTCTCCTTTCCCTCTCTCTCCTCTCAAGTTCACTCATTTCTCTTTGCAATTGGAGGTATTGTACTTTCTGATGAATGTGTATTTCAAAATTCGCCAGGATCGTAACATTGGTATCAGAGCGGATTCTACTTGCTGGCGCTGGCGAGAGTTGACTTTGCTGCCATAACCCTAACCTGAGTGGTTAGGGCTAACCACTTAGGCTTAGGGCAGGAAGTTAGGGTTGAGTGGGGCAGCGTGGTGAAAGGGATGCTGCTCCCACCGGGCAGAGTCGTGTAGGGTCGACAATAGACCTGGCCAGGTTGCTAGTGTGTGTGTGTGTGGTGGGGAGACACAAGGTGGGACTTCGTGATGCAATTGGAGAGAGGCGACAGTGAAGGGCACCTACAATTGGAATCTGGACTTCAGGTAAGACAACGAGCGACTTTAGGGCTCCCCTCAAGTTAGGCGAGCTTGAGGGTGGCAGCCATATCTACACCAACGGACTGCAAGTTGCTACTTCAATCTTCAACATCAATGGGGGATCCGGCGTTGTACTTTGGGGTAGAAGTTGACCCTCCTAGATGATAGGACATTAGTATAGAGGATAGCAATTGGGTCAGGAGGACTATGTGAGAAGGGGGGTGAGTTTCATTTCATCCCAAGAGCGCAGCCACTCAGGTAAGTGTCATGCCACAACGGTGCCTATGTGTGTGTGCATGGAATTGACTGCCTGTTGGGGTATTATGGGTTCTTCTCCCATCCTCTACGGTCTTGAAGTGTGTGAAACTGCTTTCTCACCTGATGAGTGAGTGGATGGAGTATCTTGTGCGCAATGCCATATCTTTCTACAGTACTTCATTTATTTCATTCTGAACGGCTGTAGTATGTAGGTTCTTTCTGGAGTTGAACTTCATTTTTCAGTACGGTAGGGACAAAAAGTAGGTCTTTGTGAAACTCTTGTTGGTTGGGACCTAGTCTTGACTCAACTGCGACCATTTTGGACCCAGTGGGATTGAGCCCAAACAAGAAGGGCCCCTTAGGCCCAAATCTGTTGACGTCAATAACCTTACTCTACCTTGCTGGGAATCGAAGTTCATACTTCGAACCAGGACACTCGCTGTTGAGGGGATCTCAGTTGAGACGTTTCACAAACTTTATTGCACGGTCCACTGCTTGACTCGCACCTTAGACACCACTCAATTCTCTCTTGCATTGTGTATTACACTTTGAATTTGATTTGCTGTGCTTTTACGGGACTGAGTCCGATTAGGCTTGAGGGGATCTCATATGTAGTCGGACCAGACTGTGTCGCTGAATCAGATCTTTCTGATTTCATTTTATTTTTTTATTTTGTCTGCTCTCCAATCCAAATAAATCGCTGCTCCGGCTAGGAGCTTTACCTTCTCTTCTAATTGCTTTCAAACTATTTCTTTCATTGGGTTGACAAATGACTGTACCGACACGATCACATACAAAAGAGAGAGCAAGGGAAGAGAGTACTGAGCATCTTTCTTGAGGGTGTCAGAAAAGGTCAACAGAATGTTCGTCCGAAGAAAAGGGCAGAGAGTACTTACCTTGAGAGACTTGCCCAAACCCTTTCTGACTTGCATGTTGAAAGCCCTAGTAGGACTAACATGGCGGTAGCAGAAGCAAAAGCTTCAGTGAGTCTAAAGGCACAAATGGATATCGCAAACGCAGAAGATAAGCTGCTCTTTAAGGCCCTCTATGAGAGTGCACTGAAAAAGGAGGCGAAGTTGGAGGAAGAGGCGTCAAAAGGAAGGAGGAAGGCCACTATACAGGACCATGAGGATGTGTTCAAAATTGTTCCCTCCTTACCGAACGATGAGATAGAGTCACACTTGGTCGCCTACGTGAAATGACTAATCGAGTGCCACATGATGGGCCCTCTCCCCGGCTTGGTTTCCCAACTGCTTGATCAGGTAAAAGATATGTGGGAAACCATAGCCCAGATGGAGAAGGCTCACAGTGGCCAACTGCAAAAAATTGAAGATCTGCATCAGGCTAATCCTAACCCCCCACTTTTGCCAAATGCATCGAATTTTGCTACCTTGTCTACCACCTATGCCCCTCTCTTGTCTTCTTCATCCTAAAGCTTCATGAATATGGGACCTGCAACAGGTGCACCTTCCGCTGCTGCTGCACAAAGTAGCGGCACAGGGAGCTTTGCAACTGGTGCATTCCCAGTTCCACTTCCTGCAGATCCTATTCCTAGTAATGGCTTTCCCTATGTAGATAAGAAGGCGGTTATGTTACTGCCTAGATACGACGGGAAGGACGATGTCATGTCCTGGCTCACGTCTATGCGAGCATACTTCGACATTTTGGGAACTCCCCCAACTACTCAATCGGTTGTCGTGGGAACCATTGTCGTGCCCGAAGTACGAAGTTGGGTAGAGCTCCAAGCCATACAGGCCGGATACGCCAGACTGGACATGAACAAGTGGCTAAAGGTCATTGAGATCACTGCACTCAAGGAACTCTTCATCAAATGCTACCAGGATCTATATGCTGCAGCAAGAACAACATACCCTCTTGACCATGTCAAATGCAGCAATTGAGCGAAGAGTATGAAATACTTGATGACACATCTCAAGTTCTCAACAATGTCTTTGCCACACCCAACTTGGAGATGATAGCACAATCATGTTTAGATGTTGTCAAAGGCATGGTACCCTCGACCATTACTAATCGTCTTGAGCTAGAACTCGACGAATACACGAACTGGCTTTCCCTCATGAAGGAAGTAGTCAGGCTAGAGGCACAAGACCTCTTCCACACAGCAGGTAGCGTAACGAAGACCTTTGGTCGCAGACGACATGGAGGCAGCAACCGTTTTGCATCACACGGCCTGCTGGAGTCCAATGACCAAACTGGTGCAGATGGTTCTACTCTTGGTGACAATCAAGAGCAAGATGCTGACTTGGCGTGTTCTTCGGCTTACGAGTCCGAAATTACAGATGATGATGAATCAATGAATGTCTTTGAAAAGACTGCCTTCAAGAGTACGGGGTCGAGGAACTCAGTGAAGAACAATACTAACACCATTCACTTCCCCAAAGGAGCAAAGATTCCACGCAAACCGGAGGATCCTGCCACAAAACCATGGGTAGATCTCCAGATTAGTGAAAGTGAGTGGAAACACGGGATATTGAGTCCAACAGTGTTTCAGATTGTAGCAGGGAAACCAGCAAAGGGGGTAGAGATATTATTCGCACACTCGACAGAAGGAGAGGCTGAACAAGTAAGTGCAGGTCCTTCTATGGACTCTGATCCACTCGACAATCCTCTCTTGAGACCCCATCTGATACTGATTCCAAGGCTGAGAAACTGCATATCCTTTACAAGGAGTCTGGGTGGAGTTGGAAGAGATTGACTTTCATGCTCTCTTGGTGCGCTGCGCTAAGATGGCGCAAGAGCGCGCGCAGGGGAAAACAAATTTGATTTTCTTCAAGCTCCGCATTAATGGTCGATTACATCCATGCGTTGGCTGATTGTGGCGCAACCGCCAACTACTTCTCACTGACGACATTCGTAAGGCACGCTTGGGAATGAAGGAAGTGACTTTGCAGAATCCTTGTTGGACCCAAGTGGGCAACCAAGAGGTTGTCACATCTACGCATGCAGTCAAAGGTGTGCGTACAACCTTTGATGCAGACCGCACAATCACGCATGAGCTGAACTTCTATGTCCTTGATAAGTGCCCCTTCGATGCGGTTATTGGCTTAGGCTGGTTGTCGGTCCAACGCGAAAGAACCACGTGGAAGGACTCACAATTCATGGTCAAAGATGCCATGCGGATCGAGCGTCCAGTCCTCTTGGACGAACCACGCGAGTCCCAAGTGACTTTTCTCAACGCAATGAAATTTTGCAAGAAGTGGCGAAGACACAAAAATAATGAAAAAATGTATATAGCCTTTGTTAGGCCTGCTCATGTGCCTTCTAGTTTTGTCGTACGTAATGGTTCTACATTGCATGTTGTTTCTACTTCCAATGCAACTACTTCGACCTCTACTGAATTTACTCCTAGTCAAAATGGCTCTACTTCAAATCATGTTGATTTGGCTGCACCTATGCAGTCCGATATGCTTGCGCCAGATTCTGATTCGCCTCCTTTGGAGATCCCATCAGAGATCCGCAGTCTTCTTAACCGATTCCCAAAAGTTTTGGGCGAACCATGTGGAGTTCTCGTGCGTCGGTCAAACACAAGATCGAGTTGATAGAAGGCAACACTCCTCCAAAGGATGTGTCTATCGAATGGGGTCAGACGGATTGGAGGAGTTGCGAAGACAGATCGATGACATGCTTGAAAAAGGATGGATCACGTCGATCGAACCCGAATTCGGTGCACCAGTTTTATTTGTTCCTAAGAAAGGAGACAAACTACGGGTGTGTATTGATTACCGCGGACTTAACATAATAACAAGAAAGAATGCATACACTTTGCCACGCATTGATGATTTGCTTGATGTCGCAGGTGGATGCAAGGTCTTCAGCAAGATCGACCCTAAGTCTACTTATCACCAAATTCAAGTTGACCCTGCAGACCAGCATAAAACTGCATTCAAAACTCGCGATGGCTTGTACTAGTTTACCGTCATGCATTTCGGACTCACGAATGCACCGGCCACCTTCCAAAGTCTCACGGACAAGTGTTCCACAGTCAAATCAATCGACTTGTTATTGTTTATTTGGATGACATACTAATGTTCAGCAAGTCGATGGAGGAGCACATGGGACACCTTGAGGAAATGTTACAGGTCCTCAAGGATGCGCAACTACATCTCAACAGCGTCATCTACCTGGGATGTTGGTTGTCCGCTGCGGGCCTCAAGCCTGAGGCAGCCAAAGTCGAGGTCATCCGCAAATGGCCTCAACCGACAAATGTCCGAGAGTTGTCCTTTTTTTGGTCTCGCATCATACTACTGTAAGTTTGTGACCAAATTTTCTATCATCGCCCATCCGTTGTCCAAATTGACAAGCAAGAACGTGTTTGGTACATGGGATGGGGAATGTACGACCGCCTTTCAAGCATTGAAGGAGGCCTTGGTGGGTCATCCGGTGCTCCGTATTCCCGATCTCAAACTTACATTCTTACTAACTACGGATGCAAGCTTGTACGGGATCGGCGCAGTGCTGCAACAAGATGATGGTGACGGCTTACGTCCGCTTGAGTACTACAGCAAACGCATGCCCAGTCACAAGGTAGCTACCTCCACCTACATGAGAGAACTTTATGCCTTGAGAGAGGCACTAGATCTTTGGAAACACTACCTCTTGGGTTGTCATTTCAAAGTGTTCTCAAGCCATGAGACTTTGAAATGGATCAAGACACAAATTAATCCATCAACTACATTGACCCACTGACTGCATGAGATTGATGTGTATAATTTCGAACTCAAACACAAGAAAGACTGTTACAATTAATGCTTTGTCTCGCCGCCTTGAGTACATGACTTGCCTTGTGAGCTCCTACGACCTCCGAAAGAAACTGAATGAGGAACTAGTTGAGCAAACTGCCAAGGATACGAAACTCAATCCCATCCTTGAGCAGATCAAAGTTGACCCTAGCAGTCAGCCTGATTTCCACGAGTGCGAAGGTTTGCTCTTCGACGCTACAAAAAGTACGACCAATTGTGTGTACCCAACTATGAGCCTATCCATACTCACTTCTTGGACTTGGCTCATGGCCGAACTGGACACTTTGATTTTGAGAAGACATACGGAAGCCTATTAGAAAAGTTTTTATGGCCTGAGATGAAAGGAATGGCCCGAACGTTTGTGGCTGAGTGTCAAGTTTGTCAACGCATCAAAAAAAAAAGCAGAAACGGATATTCACAAGTGATGGCGATCGTTGACCGCTTTTCAAAATTTTTGAATTTGATTCCATTGCGACCTCACGCCCGAACTGACCTTGTGATTGAGGAATTTAACAAGAGGTGCATTCTGCACTATAGCCCGCCAAAAACTCTTGTGAGTGACAGGGACACTAGGTTCATAAGTGCAGACTGGAAGGATTTTCATATCTATGACATCAAACTTAAAATGAAGTCTGGTCGACATCCCGAAGCCAATGGATTGGCTGAGGAGATCAACCAGACCATGGTCGAACTTCTCCTCGCTTTAATTGTGCCTGATGATAACTCTTGGGATGAGGAATTACCGATTGTGCAGGGGTTGTACAACAACTCCATACACTCCTCCACCGGGATGATAGAGGTGAGCAACGGGCGCCCAAACCCAAACCCATCTGCACCCACATGACCCACAAGGTGTCGGGCAAGGCTGGGTCCAGCTGAGCCAGCCTGGACGGGTCACAGATAGGTCTAGCTAAGCCGGATTGGGTGGGTGATGGGCGTATGAGGGTTCGGCTTGGGTCACCCGATGGGTGAGTGTTGGGTCACCTAGCCATAGGCATGGGTGGGTGTTGGGCGGTCCACACAGACCTAGGGCACACTGGCCAGCCCCCCCCCTCCTCTTCCAACTGTCGCATACCACAAACAACGAAGAAATTGACCCTCCTGTTAAACTTCAGATGTTTCAGCCAAATCTATGGTTCCCAATGAAAAACAAAAAAGGTTCTCTCTCTCTCTCTCTCTGTCTCTCTGTCTCTCTCTCTCTCTCTCTCTTTCTCTTTCTCTTTCTCTCTCTCTCTCTCTCTCTCTCTCTCTCTCTCTCTCTCTCTCTCTCTCTCTCTCTTTCTCTCTCTCTCTCTCTCTCTCTTCTCTCTCTCTCTCTCTTTTCCGAAGTCTTCTCAATGTGTGATTGTGGTTATGCTGTACTATGACCATCTTCATAGTGGTAATGCTTGTCTCCATCCCCATCTCGATCCCTCTTCACGGTGGTGAAGCCCATCTTCATAGTAGTAGAGCCCATCTTGATAGTGGTTGTGCCTGTCTTCATGACAACACAAGCCTATCAGTATTCTGCTCTCTCTCTCTCTCTCTCTCTCTCTCTCTCTCTCTCTCTCTCTCTCTCTCTCTCTCTCTCTGTCTCTCTCTCTCTCACACACACACACACACACACACACACACACACACACACACACACACACACACACACACACATAGTGGTTATGTTCGTCTTCGCCGCACCATGGAGGAATTCCAAAAAATGGAAAGGCGGGGGGCGAGAGAGAGAGAGAGAGGGTGGAATCATCTATCCGCCCAGGATTGTGGTAACCACATGAGCGACAAAAGTGTCTGGGGAGGTGTGCACGGTTGCGGCCGGGTGTGGGCAGTTCTGAGTGAGGTTTAAGTAGGTCATGGGTGCGGACAGGTCTGGGTGTGGTCAACAGTGCGGGCAGGTCTAAGTGGTGATTTTTTCCCGGTGTCGGGTGGTTTGGTTGAAGGTGGAAATTTTGAAAAATAACTAGTCGGGCTGGGTCGAGGTGAGACGAAAAAAATAATGATTGGGCGAAGGTGGGTCATATTAAAACAAATCTGGGCGGGTCAAGCGTGGGTGAAGGAAAAACAAAAAATGCTCACCTCTACAGAATGACACCTAATCGGCTGCACCTCGGGTGGCAAATTTGGAATCCCCTATCCTAACTGTTTCCTGATCCGACACCTGGTCTAACACCTGACCAGCTTGGCAAAACACAGATCGGCACCTCCACCTCGTCCACCCATCCCCCATAACCAAGTATCGTCACGCTTTCTTCCACCTCTACCTCCTTCACCCACCCACAATAGCCAAGTACCTTCACTCCTTTCATCTCCACCTCCTTCACCCATCCACCATAAACAAGCATCTTCACTCCTTCTTCCACCTCCACCTCCTTCACCCATCCACCATAGCCAAGTACGTTCGCACATTCTTCCACCTCCACCTCCTTCACCCATCCACCATATATCCGCCCAGGATTGTGGTAACCACATGAGCGACAACAGTGTGTGGGCAGGTGTGCACGGTTGTGGGTGGGTGTGGGCAGTTCTGAGTGAGGTTTAAGTAGGTCATGGGTGCAGGCAGATCTGGGTGTGGGCAACAATGCGGGCGGGTCTAAGTGGTGCTTTTTTCTAGGTGTCGAGTGGTTTGGGTGAAGGTGGAAAATTTTGAAAAATAACTAGCCGCGCTGGGTCGAGGTGAGACGAAAAAGAATAATGATTGGGCGAGGGTGGGTCATATTAAAACAAATCCGGGCGGGTCAAGCGTGGGTGAAGGAAAAACAAAAAATGCTCACCTCTGCAGAATGACACCAAATCGGTTGCACCTCGGGTGGCAAATTCGGAATCCTTTATCCTAACTATTTTCTGATCCGACACCTAGTCTAACACCTGACCAGCTTGGCAAAACACGGATCGGTCAAACCCAAAGTTGTTTTTATTTAATTAATCTTTAACTTTCCAAGTTGTTCTCAGTTAAACCACATGCAATCACTCACACACTAGCCTGGACTTATTCTCACAAGGAGAAGAGTCCGACTTTTGTCAACAAGCAAAACTAACTGACTTAGCAAAGCGACCGGATCAGCCAGGAGGACCTCATCCCCAGCCCCATTTCAAGTCTTAGGCAAACGAGCAAAGCGAACGGATCAGTCAGGAGGACCTCATCTCCAGCCCCATTTCAAGTCTTAGGCAAATGAGCAAAGCGACCAGATCAGTCAGGAGGACCTCATCTCCAACCTCATTTCAAGTCTTAGGCAAACGAGCAAAGCGACCGCATCAGTCAGGAGGACCTCATCTCCAGCCCCATTTCAAGTCTTAGGCAAACGGACAAAGGGACCGGATCAGTCAGGAGGACCTCATCTCCAGCCCTATTCAAATCGTTGCAAGCACACATCGTGGATTCCATTTCAAGCAAAATGAAATTAAACAAGCATAGTAAATTTTCTCTGATTCAGTTGAAGTCTTGAATTAAAGTCAAGGAAATATACCAAAAGTCAAAACTCAGTCAAACTGAATGACGGGTGGTATAGATAGGGGTAAAGGGAGATCTACCTAAACCCCGGTAGAGCTCCCGCAATCGGTGGGGTGAACCTCCCACAGAGGCCTTGGCACGGATTACGGGTTTCAATCCCGCCTGTCGTTTTCCTCTCTTAACCAAAAACTAGACTGAGAGTGAGAAGGGCAGAAGAAGAGAAGTTAAGTCACTCAGATATAAGAGAGGTGCGCTCAGACTTGCGTGAGAGGGCCTTGATTCCTTCAAGCGCCTGAGGGTCCCGCAATGGTGGCCAAACACACAGTAATACCGCCAAACTGAAGTCAAAACGCCAAATGTTGACCTCTTGATGGTCTCCCAAATTGCTGCAATATTCGTGTGTAGAATCTGGTCACTCCTTCAAGGCTGCGCCAATCCCTCTCGTCAAAACGCTGCTACATACCGTAAGAAAGGTCGGGCTCAAATAGAGCATACCCCTTTTGTTGATGGTCTCCCAAATCGCAGCAATACTCGTGTGTAGAATCTGGTCACTCCTTCAAGTCGGCGCCAATCCCTCTAGTCAAAACGTTGCTGCATAGCCTAAGAAAGGTCAGACTCAAATAGAGCATACCCCTTTTGCTCTATCTGAATGCAGACAGATGCGCAGGAATATGCCGCAGACCAGTGTACTCAGCAATATACAACGCTTGACATTATCAACAAACCACATGCAACAACATCGACACCCTGTGCCACGGCAGTAAACAGCAGCAGACACAACGAGGAGGACATCCTTGCCATGCATCAACACCGATCCACAAGGGCATCAACACCTATTTCACAATAGTAGTGCTTACTCCTTCAAACAACAAACCCGGCTTTCAATGTCAAAGGTCGAAGCATACGGCCTGCAGCAATTGCTTTGCGCCTCTCGTAGCAACACAACAAGCTTGTAGCAACCACCTGACTTGGGGCAGCAGACATTCGGGCCGGGAGAAGATGGGATCTTATCAAAAGCAGATGCACATCAATAGCACTTCGAGTGTCTAGCAGCAGCTTTAGCTAAAAGAACGCAGCAGCACTTGAACACAACCACGACAACAATGTTCTACAAGCCCACAGTCTTGCACGTAGCTCGACTTTCAGCTCCCTGCTGGCTTGGCACTTTCCCACATCGATGTGAGCTCTCTCTCTCTCTTTCTCTCTCTCTCTCTCTCTCTCTCTCTCTCTCTCTCTCTCTCTCTCTCTCTCTCTCTCTCTCTCTCTCTCTCTCTCTCTCTCTCTCTCTCTCTCTCTCTCTCTCTCTCTCTCTCTCTCTCTCTCTCTCGTAATGCTGCAAATTGAGAATGAGTCTCCCGCTAGAGTATAGGAAAGTGCTCCGCTCTAACAACCCAGATCGTCTGTGCCAATCAAGCACGCCTGATACTGCCCTGTTGCCTCGTTGTCTCTCATGACTCCCCTCTCAGCTCCCCACAACGCCCTCACCTTTTTGTTGCTTTCCCATGTTCTGCACACCCGGTCGAAACCTTCGACGAGACTTGATCAGTCAGGATCAAACGGAGAGGAGTTCAAACTGTTGTCCGGTAGTCCATTAGGATCGTTGTTGCATATACTACGAATGGCTATGAAAAAATGATGAGTGCGCCCTCACGACTTGGAGTGAACGGGACCAGGGCGCCACGGTCACTAAGTCAGACGCCACTGTTTAACAGAGTTGGCTCTCACTGCGGGCACGGTTATGAAGCGCCAGTGGCAGGGCGAGAGTGGCTTCGAAGATAGTGATTACTGCAAGCTTAGCACTACGGTTCACCATTGTGCCGAAACTAGAACGAATCTTCCGCTAATATACGAACAGAGACATACCCGTTTTGTTGTTCCTTCTTCTAAATCCTTCAGTCATTCTCCTTTGGACCCTCTTTTTAATGCACCTGGCTGATAAAGTAATCAGGCTCATACAGCTTTAACCGATCTCAACTACGGACATGATCACGAAGATGATCACGACGAGTAGCGTGAAGACAACTTTGTCACAACCACAGGTGAGTCCGCCGATCGTCCAGAGTGAGATCATCCCTACTCGCTAGGACCGGGGGAGATATGCTGCCAGTTGGATGTGGCCACTACTACAAGCACGCCGTAGTCGGGATGGTCGTGGCCGCGCACAAAATAGCAGCCGCGAAGACAAGCCATATGATCGCCGGGATGATATCCCATTCGCACGATGAGCAGCGCCAGTTAGACGACAACCGCGAGATCACCCATATCTGCGAGGCGATCACATACACAACGACAAGCCAGTGCCCCACTCTGTCATTCTCCATATATGCAGTATGGGAATGAATCTTCCACTAGAACACGGAAAGATACATCCATAATTATCGAAGCTCCAATGAGTAGCCGAGCATCCCTCGCAGCCCATACCCGACCATTGAATTCGTAGCGACCCAAAACCCCCGATCAGAGTTTCCCCTCGCTCGGTTCCACCCAGAAACGAGTGAGATACCAGATTGTCACTCCCTCCATCTCTATATGCCCCGACACTTTCCCGCAGCCTGTACCTCTCCTAGCTCCCATTCTACTAACTCTATCACCACACTAACACTACTATCATATTCGCCCCTGCTAAAAACCTCGGGTTAGCATCCTTGTTCATCAAGAACGGTCGAGGAGCGGCCGAGTAAACTAACTTTACTCCCGTTCGTCTTCTCTCTCTCCTTCTCTACCATCCCCGCGCACTCTATTTCTCAATTAACTCGCCTTCTACTCATCCTCTTTCCAATCTGACTAAAAATTCGGGGTCGCCATGGCCCAAAACCCCCGTCTCCGTTCTTCACTTGGTCGATTCTATCAAGAATCGCACGAGTTACCTATCTCCCACGGCGCCATACTCACTCTTCCACCATCTCCTTCGTTGCAGGTACCTGGTGTGGAAACTGAGCCAGATTCATCCACCCTTTCCTTCACTCGATTCTCCGGTCGATGCCAACCTTGTGCTAACCCAGACACTACAAGGAGCATCGTCCTATACAGACAACAGGACGGTGGTCAAGAAAGTCGAATTCCGCTAAGGAGTGTGTAACACTCCCTTGCTGCGTTGTCGAGCGCATCGGTCCGGCACCGCACAAGGCAGCGCGGGACCCTCTCGGCCGCGTCACGCAGGAGTTGGTTTAAATCCTTCGTCGCAAATACATATGGAGCTTTCGCAAGCCGCTCCGGCCGAGTGCGCCAGCCATACCTCTCGTGAGCCCCTACGACAGAATAGGGCCTACGCGAGGCACGACTTACCTCCACCTTACGGGAGTTGTCACCTCCCTTCGGTGGGCGTATCCCCGCCGAGCTACCAGTCCCTTAGTAGCCATCCCATAACTTTCGGATGCGGAAATCGGATAGGCCTCACGCGCGAGACTTTGTATAAAACCGCGCGAACGCAGGGCTAACTCATATGGATTTGCAATGCAAGCGTACGAAACAATCTCAATGATGGCGTACTATGTAGTGCCCATACTCATGCGGTCCTCGTTAATCTCGAGGGCCGCATTCAACACTCAAGTGTCGGCTGACATGCGCCTTGAGGGTTAATCTCTCGACGTTGGACAACCGCCAAGTGCGGTTGAGAACCACACCCTCTTC
>BFEA01000289.1:1383609-1404074 GCA_003427395.1 Chara braunii
CAGACCACCCAAACTTATGGAACGCGTCTGGTTCTCCAGGCAATTCAAAAATAAACATAGCACTGGGCCTTCCCAAACTTATGGAACTGGCCCAGCCTTTAGTTGACCCAGTCAAACTTCATSCAAAACWACCTTTCTCCCACCCTTCCCCCAGATGCAACCCCACAATCTGCTTTCAGTCAAACAAAGAAGYTGAAACTGACATTATACATGCGTTCCTTTACTTATTMTGGTTATGTCCTAAAGAGAAAACAAAAATCATAGGGACAGGCATGCMTACRCCAATCAAATCTACAGGGGGAATAGGCAAACATGGGTATAGTGGGTTATACAGATAGAGATAGTTTTCCTGATGGTTCCCTGCTTCCAGAACCTCGCCTAGGTTCCTGCAGAGCTCCCGCAATCGGTGGGCTGACTCCCCACAGAGTCTTGTTGCGGTCTTACGGGTTGCCATCCCGCCTGCCGCCTTCCTCTCAGAACTGGATTAGACTTAGAGTAAGAAAGGCAAAAGATAGGGGTTTCAAACGCTCGAGATACAAGAGGGGGACAACTCAACTCTCAGGAGAGGGCCTTGATACCTTCGCTCGCTTGAGGGCCCCGCAATGGCGGTCAAACAGCACAGCAGCTTGGTCAACCACAAGTCAAACTGTTCAACTCAATCTTTCTGACGACCTCCCAAATCGCAACAATAACCCCTTTGCAACTCTAGCCACTCTTCTAAGTCTCCACACTACCGCCTTCCTCGATGGAACTGTAGCCCTCCGGCTCCGGATAGTTGTCGCCGCAAGTCGCCTATAGTTACCAGGTAATTCGACAGCAAACCCCTGTGGAGAGGGCCGCACACAACTAGCAGCAACAACTATGCTGCCCCATCGCTCCCTCTTGCTGTTCTGCCCGGTAAAGTGAACAACATTTTGACCAATAACTAGGCCTGCAGTTTCCTTAGCTTGGGTAACGTACCAGCAAGCAGGTAAGCCTCCAACCTTGCTGCTCACCCCCTCTCTTCTTGTTGTCCTGCGTAGTAGAAAGAGCAGTACAGCGGCGAACAGGCAAGCATGTACCCTCTCGGCTGGCTCTCAACCCAAGCGTGCGGGCCACAAGCAATCCTGCACCTTCACGGCCGGCTGGCTGATGCGCCGTCCGACAGTTAGCGACATCGCTGACCAAAAGAAGGTGAGCCTGCAGCCCCGCAGCTTCTTCATTCGGTAGGAGGCGTTGTACCTCGGCCAGCAGCCAAATCTGCACCACGTGGCTGGCCTCACTCCACCGTCACTGATAGGATGGCTACGCACGGACCTACAGGCAAGTCTCCCCTTCGCAAGGGTTGCCGGCCGAATCACATCTAGTCATCAGATGGAGACTTCTACGAACACCGCCATGACTACAGCTATAAAGACTCACGGAGGGGCTGTTCATTCCGTTTTATAGGATGAGCCCAATCGGAATGAATCTTCTGCTTGAACACGGCCAGATGCACTACAGCTCGCTACCGTAGCCCGCTCCTCGGCTCACCCCACATCGCCACCTTAGTTCAACAGGTGCGTACCCTTCCTCTCTCTCCCTCTCTTATATGCACCCTACTGCCGTCCATGCTCGTCCTCCCACCTCGCTACTAACAAGTATCCAAGTGTACCTTCCGCCTGAATGCGGGCAGATACATGCCAGTCGAGGTAGCGAAGGGTGTCAGCGAGCGGATAACTACGGACCACATGCAGATAGCGGGTAAGGCAACGATCAGCTGATCGAGACGACCACCGAGATGGAGACGACCACTACTGATTGACACCTGCGATCATGAAGGCTAACGTGACGACGTACCCCTCGACAGCAAGGATGTGGCGATGCTTACGTCGATCAACAACTTCACAGCAGCAACCTGCTGGAACGACTGTAGTGATGGTGGCACCCACATTTACCTTTAGTCATGATGCGTGCGTCTACGACCGCATCCTGCTACGTACTAACAGTGCAATAGGGGAATGAATCTTCCTGTAAGGCACGAAAAGATTCATCGTCTGACTGCCAATTCCTCCCGCGCTTCCGCCAGTCGCCCTCTTACACTTTGCGCGCAGCTTGTAACATCAACACGACTAAACTACTAACTCTATTCTAAATCTAACCCCTCCATCTAACTCGCATCGGGGCAAAAACCCCCATTTACCATCTCACTTCGTCCAATATCGTTAACAACTGACGAGGTGCATCTCTTCCCTCGCACCATCACCAGTTCTTCTGCGCAGTCCAAACCTTTACTAACTTCTAACTTACTACCCCTCCACTCAAACTGACTTCGCAGTTGATTTCGTCCGACCCCAAAATGTCGGAATACCATCTTCCCCCACCCGTCCTCATCAAGAAACGGGTGAAATCGTCCTCTTCTCCCCTCGCTCCTCCATATCCTAGCGCACGCCTCTTCCTTTCTACCCCCCATTACACTCCGCTATTTGCCGTTCCGCCTTCACCATTGAATTCGCCCGGGGCCAAAACTATGAAAACGCCTCTCCCCTCACCCGTTTTTGTTAAGAAACGGGTGGGAGCTATCCTTTCGCACGTCCTCTCCTTCCTCGCCGCTTCCCGCCATAGCTCCACGGACCTCCTTTCTCTACTAACTCTAACTTTACTAAGCTAACATCGAAACTAACCTTACGACTAAGCTCGCCTACTATCTAAACCTCAGTTTTGATCTTCGTGCCCGATCTCATCAAGGATCGGGCAAGACCTTCGTTCTTCCCTCTGCTACACCACCGCCTAGCTCCGCCATCGTCTTCAGTTCTCACCTCTGCGCGCGCACCAGACCCATTTTTCCGTCCGGGTTCATTCACTGCCCGATGCTTCGCTTCTCGTCTCCTACACTTGCTGCTAGCGCAGCACCTGGTAGTAGCCAGCCGTCCCCGCAACGCCCTAGCACTGTCCGCCCGGATGCTCCCTTGTCCATCCTATCGTCCTCCCCTTGAGTGTACCTGGCGCACATCCGCGTCGGGTTCATCCCCCTCCTTTTCGCTTGCCCTCATCCGACACCCCCCTGTCTTTCGCCGGTTGCTGCTAGCGCAGCGCCTGTTGCCTCGCCTCGCCGTTCTTACCACCGGCCAGCGAGCGCCTCAGCGCAGCGGCCCTTCCATCTGCTGCGTAGTGTTACCCGGCCCAATGCTACCGGCTGGCACAGTGTTACCGGCCCCGGCACTTGGCCGGAATCGCCCACCTGCTGGTGGGTGCTGTACCGCGTGTTTTCTTCTGCCACGGTCCGCCCAAGCAGGGCTTGTCACCCCTTTGGTTCCCCAGCGGCTTTACTTACGCACCTCTCATAGCAACACCCACTGCTGGGGGCGCAGACTTATTGAGGGCCCGACAACGAGGGCCCTGGTGGTAGTCAATATTCAAATGAGAACTTTGAAGACTGAAGTGGGGGAGGGTTCCGTGGAAACGGTGGCTGCAGCCAGTACCGCTGCGGACATCTGCCTGGTGCCCCCTCGTGGGATCCAGTGGGCCTGTGCACACTCAAGACCTCTCCCGGCAGCTCGCGGCTGGCCGTCGGTGCACTCGTAGCGTCCTCGACCGCCGTGACGGCCAACAGTGGCCGGTGTCACGTCCAACCTTCGAAAAGTCAAAATATAAAATTAAGTAATAATGATAACAAAAAAAATAAACAATGTTTTTAAAAGTTTTTAATCGTCAAAAATATGACGACGAGGAAAGAGGAACCACTAGCACGTTCTGACGCCGCCGGACCCTCAACCCTTCGGTCTCCTTCGCGCTACTCTGATCGCGCTGTCGGAGCTGATACCCTTACAAGGGTATCCGCTCATGATTTTGTAGTCGACACAACATCGGCGTCAACAGACAGGCTGAAGACGGCTAAACACGGGAAATGAGGCAAACCCCTCAACCGCTATGGGCGAGAAGGTTTTGCCAGCGCAAGCGCTAGAACATGGCGCACACAAACTAAAGTCGATGGTTAAATTTTTTTTTGGATGTTCGCCCGCCTTGTCGTGGCGAATGCAGAAAGATTAATGGATTAAAAATTTTGAAAGACCACGCGCGTCACTTTGAACCACGCAAAGAATTGGAGAAGGGTTAGTAATTAAACCGCCGGCCACAGAGGCCGGAGGGTTAGTCTAACGAAAGGAAGTTGAAAACGACACATCGGGATAAAGCATCAAAACGCGGTACGGAGCGGGGATAAATATATTCCGCCCCCTCCCCCCGGCTTGGGTAAGATAGAAAGTTAGTGTACACCCCGGCCTTATGGCCGAGGGAGCCAGAGTGGGACGCGCTGTCTAGCACGCTAAGGCAGCACCAGTCAGTACAAACCTAAATCAACCGTAGGGAACGGGCCGTGGGCCTGTTATACTTGGAAAGCCGAGTCCATGCTCTACTTATGGCTGAATAGCTCTTGTTCTAACCGAACAAGGAGCTAGCCTAATAGGTATAGGCACAAATTATCAAGGGATTGAACTAGGGGACGAATCCCTCCGGCCTTTGGGCTAGCTCCTTTTTGACAAGGAGTTTTCTTTAGTTTTACCCCGCGCTCGGTCTGGCGGGACTCGAACCCGTGACCTTGGTATAAGAGCTAGTTACAGTTAGAACCCGTTGCGACAAATGGCACAACAGGGGAGTTAGTAATTGAGTCATTTTTCGTTTTTTTTCTTTTTTTTTTCGTTATTTAGTTAGATTCGGTTTCTTTTATTTATTTCGTTATTTTGTTAGATTCATTTTTCTACTGTTATTTTCTTCTCGTTTATCCGCCCCCGTAGGTGGTTTTTCATATATTCACATTGCTGAATCTGTCTCCGAAAGCGGACAGATTCAGTAAGAAGTGAGTCAAGGGGTTATGTAGCAGGAGTCCTTGCGATCTTGATCGCGCAGGAACCGTGTGACCGCGAGGGGCTCGAAAGAAGGGAAGTGGCCGTCACGAGTAGGAGGAGGGGCAATCGGGAGATTACCTCACGGGATAGCGCAAGCCGGCAGAGGTGCGCGCGGAGCAGCAAAGACGGCAGGCAAAGCATCACAGAAGGGAGGCGCACGAGACAGAAGAGGGAGAAGAAGAAGAAGAAGAAGAGGAGGAAGAAAGAGGAAAGGAGAGGGAGGAGAAGAAGACGAGGAGGAAGAAGGAGAAGAAGAGGGAGAAGAAGAAGAAGGAGAAAGAAGAGGAAGGGAGAGGGGAACTTACCTCCCCCTGCTGTCGATGATGGCGCTGTGAGGTCAGGCCCGTCGATGCCGACTTGTTAGAATGCGCGTTGTGACCATCGTACCCGTGGTGTGGTCGCGATATGCTGGCCATCGTGGCAGATCAGGCTGCATTGACTGAACAAGGAGCCGCCATCTGTCAACTGCAACGACGACAACAACGGCGCCGAAGGGGTGTGAGAACAGGTAAGTCTTCGAACTCGCGTCGATCTCACCTACTTCCAGCAACAAGGTGATCTTGATAGAATGAATCTACCGCAACAACGGGGAAGTATACACTATGGCGGGTGTGTGTATGTGAACGTATATGAGTGTGTGTGTGTGTGTGTAAGAAAGAGGGAGTGCTGAGTCTCCAACCCGCCGCTCGCCGCACGTTACTTGGAGCGATAGAATGAGCAAATCAAAGAGTGGCGGTGTATATTTCCACGTTTCAGCGGAAGATTCATTCCGTTTTTGCTCATCCCATCGATGGTGTGTGTGTGTGTGTGTGTGTGTGTGTGTAAGAAAGAGGGAGTGCTAAGTCTCCAACCCGCACCACACCGCACGCTACTTGGATCGATAGAATGGGCTAATCGAAAAGTGACAGTGTATATTTCCACGTTTCCGCGGAAGATTCATTCCGCACTTGCTCATCCTATCGATGGAGTATGTGTGTGTGTGTGTGAGAGAGAGAGAGAGAGAGAGGGACGGTAAGTCTCCAACCTTGGCCTACAGCTAAGTATCCCACCCGCACCTCACCATACGCTACTAGGATCAATAGAATGAGCAAAATCGGAAAGGGACTGTATATTTCCACGTTTCAGCAGAAGATTCATTCCGTTTTTGCTCATCCTATCGACGTGTGTGTGTGTGTGTGTGTGTGTGTGTGTGTGAGTGTGTGTGTTAACAGCGTGGCAACTTCACGCTACTTTCGCCGAGAGGAGGACCCAAATCGAATGAATCCCCCGCTACAATATGAAAATATACACCACCACCTGTTACCGCCCGTTGTCGCGCCTTCGCCCCGGCTTGCCCGTGGGATGACCATTCATGAGTGCATGTGTGTGTGTGTGTGTCAGAGAGAGAAAAAAAAAGAGGAAGGAAACTTACCGTGTTCGTTGTTGATCGTCGTCGTTGTAGTCAGGCAATCAACCCCCTGAATACGATACTCGTTCATTCTAGCTGAACCTGGCCGGAAAGATGGCTTGAATACATTTAATTTTATTTTTATTATGTTATCATTAATATTATTGTTGTGAGGTGGTGGTTGTCGATTGATGATAACTGGATGTGGGAGAAGGAGCATGCCCGTGGGGAAGATGAGGGATCAAGAGAGGGGAAATGAGATGAACACGAGGGAGGAGAGATACACCTGGAAGTAAATGATGACCGTGTAAAGGAGAAGAAGAAGGAGGAAGAAGGAGAAGGTTCTGAAGAAGACGATAAAGCGACGACGATAATGACTTAGAGCTCGACAACAGTAACTAGATAACCACTGCGATAATCAAGACAAACGATGGATACGATCGCTACGATGACATGCCAATCCTCGCAAGTCATTCCCTTCGTCATAAGTGGTAGGATGTCACGAGTAAAGAGGGATAGGCACACACGGGAAGAAAGGTGATGAGCATGGCAGGACACTTACCTGATACACCTGACATCCAAGAAGTTCAGCCTCCTGATGAGTCGGTGAAACTCCGACGAAACAGTTTGTCACAACCCCTCGTTGTTGTCCTCTTCTCTCTCTCTTCGCCCACGGTTTACCGGGCAGTTCTGTTTGACGATATATATATATATATATATATATATATATATATATGTATATATATTTAGTCAAGTGGTATGTATATATATATATATATATATATATATATATATATATATGTGTGTGTGTCGTGAAATAAAGCCGCCCTGCGCTATGCTGAAGGGGGCGAATGATGGTTCTTTGGATGCACGTGGCATCTGTGTTTGGGGAACGAGGTTGTGAATATAGCGATAGACATACCTGGTGCTGGAAGCGTGCGGCACTGGCCGCTGTGTGCTCGTACTTCGGAAAGCTATTATAGGCTAGTTAGGATTTGCCGCATGTAGTCTGAGCACCGACCGCCAGATAGGATATCAACTTGGTTCTTCGTCAATGATGATGATGGGACTATTTCAGCTTTGTCAATTATGAACTCTTGGGGTGTTCTTAATTGGTGAGATGCTGCTGAGGTTCGAGGTCAAGACTATCTGGTCTCATGTGAATATTGTTGTTTGATTGCCGGAGTTCGCTATTTCTCACCTTCCTTGCCTACTAATATTATTATTATTATGATTATTATGATTATTATGATTATTATTATTAGTATTAGTATTTAATATTAATATTAATATTATTATTGTTGATAAAAGCAGACTCGCTTTCATTTGCACTTCTCATACATGCAAATAGTAACACAGCAAACTGGCGCCAGCGCCCACACCAAACTTAGAGATATGACAACCAAGAACACAGTTTGGATGCAACTCGCATCAACATGTTGTGAACATTCCAACTCTCGTAACTGTGGTCAACACCTCTGTTCGCTAACACTTCCACTCCGGGGCACCCTGGATTCCCCACGCACACACTCTGCAATGATCACATTCACATGCCTATCACTATCTACGGCCACCGGCTAACACTAACTACTAGCAGCTATGACTGCGTTAACTCTCTCAGCCTACTTCGTCTTAGGGCGCATCTGCAGAACACCTCGCACGAGTCACTGAGACAGCGCGTTCGCATGGCTTCCGCAGGAATGAATGAATGACTGTCCGCTGCCTCTTGATGAATACTTCGGAGACTCGTTGGTCTGCCCTTTGCCATCGGGCCATGGTGCTCACAGTCCCCCGTGGCACTTGCTGGACCGGACTGGGACTGACTGGACCTTACCGCTGACTAACTGTGGATTCGCTGCTAACCTACCGTAGTCGTACTGCGATTGCACTGCAGTTTACTCCACCACTTGACTCACCACTTGCCCACTTGCTGACCTTCTAGAAGGACTACAGCTACGCTTCTGGTACTCGCTAAGATTCCTACTCTATAGATCTACAGATCGAACCCCTGCTTCCTGTGGGACCCTACGACAAACTATTAACTGTTACAAATACACGGGTCGCAGGTTCGACTCTCGGGGTCTGCACAGGTACTATACATGGGTAAAGTAAGGTATGGGGATCAAATCCCGGGATCTGCATCTGCCTCTGCCAAGGTGAAAACCGTTTCATGGCTCGGAGGAAGCAAGAGTGAAGGGAAGAAGGGTGAGGGGTTGTGCAAACAAGAAAGTTGGGGTGAGACTGCTACTAGCAAGAGAGGGAGAGAGAGAGAAGAAGGGGGGGAAGCGTAGTCAGAGGCGGACGAACAATCAAGATGACACAGACAAGACAGACCAACAAGACTGAGACAGGCAAATACGGAGAGAGAATGCGAGAAAGAGACACTGAACCGGGGAGAGAAGAGAGTCACCTACCGTGGATGCAGTTGCGGGTATTGGGTTACTGAATTCTGCGTTGCCAAACGGACGGTGACTGAATCATCGAGACTGACGAATGCAGAGTCTTGACGAGGGTTCTAAGTTGCGCACGTCTGGACTCTACATCTCTGGTCACCAGTGTGGACTTAGTCCAATCCCCCAGTCTGTGACCGTGTGCATGCACGTGCGAGAGGAGGGAGAGAGAGAGAGAGAGAGAGAGAGAGAAAGAGACCAGTGTCTATAGGCTTACAGACCTCCGTAACACAAAACGCATGGACAACGCTTCGCACAGCTCGGAGGCAGACTGAATGAATGTCTAAACATGAATTCTTGATTTATAGTTCGGATCGTTGAAGGTCTGCCTTTGCATGTCGTACCCGGAGTGCGTACAGTCCCGCATGGTGCTTGGTAACTTGGCAAGGTGCGACCGGGGCTGGGTACTGCTGACTGGACCGGGTAGGACTGCACAGTGCACACTGGACGGCTTGCCTACCGACTGCATCCCTGGGCTCACGGAAGACCAGTTCGGGATCTTCCGTAGGACTGCGTACTTGACCCTTCCAAACCATAACAACTATAATCTCTACACAACTTTGACTTCTACTCGACAAACCTACAACTCAAGCTCTCATGGGTCAACTGATATGGTACATGGGTGAGGACGAGGCCTAGGTGTTGAGCTTGGAACTGGATCTGCTACCGAAAGGTGATAACCGTTTCAATCGTATCAGCGAAAGAGAGGAAGAGAGAATGAGAAAGAGAGAAGAGGGCTATGAGGTACGGGCACATTACTAACCCTGCCGACAGTCTACGGGGTTCGACATCGTCATATACTCCGGTTTTGCTGCTAATGTCAATTGAATGCGTTGTCAACTCGTAGGCTGCTAGTAATTTGTATGATCTTCATCTAGACACTAAGTAGGAAGAAGGACTGACACACATGCGTTGGTGACCGTGAGAGTATGCTCCCACTGACAATCTGATGCGATATTCTGATTCTTCGTTGGTGTGGTAGCGGTGCATTACTACTATTTCGGACAGTGTCAGATTTTCTGGCTTTTCAATGTGACGGCCTAATCTGCGATTGTCATTTCGCCTTTGCATGCTTGCCTTCTGATACTACTAGTAGTAGTATTGATATTATTATTATTATTATTATTATTATTATTATTATTATTATTATTATTAGTTGATATTCCCTATTAAAACATCAGGGGGTAAGCAGGGGTCAGGACAGGGCAGAGTGTGGGGCGTTGGAGAGGAGAGAGACATTATCACTGTGTGGTGGTGCCTACCTCCTCCATCCTCCATTCTTTTCCCTGTTTGATCATCTCATGTACCGATCTTTTCACAATTATAACTTGTCTAATGATATATTCCTATAAAGGTCCAGACGTCCCATTGCATGTATGATACGAGATCGATGACAGGGCGATTGCGGGAGCTCTGCCAGAGTTCAGGAGGAACTCTGGAGGCCGGGAACCATGAGGTACGCATCACCTAATCCTTTCCCATATACCCTTACAGGCTACGCCCTTCTATTGGAGTGTTTGCATGACTTTGTGATATACTGTTTACATTTCTTCAGGACTAAGGTCAACAAAAGGGGAAGTGAATGTATGATTAAAATAAGAATCCTGCCTGGTGAAATGGAAGGAATCTAAATTAACCAAGAGGGAACCTAGACTGTTTGGAATTGAAGAGTGAAGTAGGGCGATGGAGGCTCATGTGTGAGCCGTCGTGCTACTTGTGTATGCTCTGAGTTGACTAAGGGTTGACAATTAGGTACTCATGTGTGAGTCACCTTACCCTCTGCCGATCCGACTGTCGTCGTGACGGGAAGGGGGTCCTAATGATAATCTATGAACTAATCTAAGTACTCTCTACCTGAGCGGCTGTCGTCGTGAGGGGACGAGGGTACAAACAACTAACCTAGGAACTAAACTAAGTACTCTCAANCTGAGCGGCTGTCGTCGTGAGGGGACGAGGGTACGAACAATAACTTTTGAACTAATCTAAGTACTCTCTACCTGAGCGGCTGTCGTCGTGAGGGGGCGAGGGTACAAACAACTACTTATGAACTAATCTAAGCGCTCTCTACCGGAACGACTGTCGTCGTGAAGGGACGAGGGTACAAACAAATACTTATGAACTAGATTTGGTACTCTCTACCGGATCGACTGTCGTCGTGATGGGAGGAGGGTACTAACAATAACTTATGAACTAAAATAGGTACTCTCTACCGTAACAACTGTCGTCGTGTCGGGAAAGGGGTATCTGACTATAACTTATAAACTAAACAGGTACTCTCTACCAGATCGACTGTCGTCGTGACAGGAGGAGGGTTCTGCTACAGGCTATGAGCTAACTTAGGCACTCATGTGTGAGTTGCCTTACTGCCTTACCAGATCGGTTGCTGTCGTGACGGGAAAAGGGGTCTGACTCTTAAAAATAATAAAGGAAGGTTTCAGGGAGGGTCGTCCTCTTCACATGCTTGAGTCTAAGGATGACTAACAATCTGCAAAGAGTAGGAAATCACATTTCTACTCTTTTTTTTTTTTTTTTTTTTTTTTTTGCTTACTCACCTTCTGATAGTCCGACCACCAAACCGCTAGAGGGGAGGCTTCTGTAGGAGTCACCCTATTACTTGTTTAACGGCTGGACTACTCATTACCCAAGGAAAGTAGTAGAGGGACCTCTGTTGGGGTCTGTCTATTACTTACTTGATTCTGTACTAACTCGCTAAGAGGGTAATCCTGTAGGAATACCCTAAACACTTGTCTTTTGTCCAAACTAACCTGGTCTCAGGATGGTCAGCTTCCGAAGGGCAACGGGATACCCTTGTTAGGATTATCCTAATACACTCATGAAGAGGACCTTGTCACGTGATAGTAGGGGGCTCTTGTGCGGGTCGCCTATTATTTACGCAGACCGCTACTAACTTCTGGGAGAAGGCTGACATTAAGATCTTTCAGAAGGTTACCTAAAGCAAATAGTAGGGTGCTTCTGTAGGAGCCTCAACTATTTGTTATAGGAGGGATACTCATGTGTGAGTTATCCTGCTACTCCGATCAGATCTTATGTATACAGTGAGTGAGACTAAGCAGAGAGTCAACTACTCATGAGTAACTTGCTCGACTTTCTGCTTTGACTAACTGATTGCTTGGTATTGATCAAGTAGCAAGAGATTCATGTCTGAATCAACTTACTACTTGAGTAGGTTAACACAAATAGAAGAGGAAGGAAAGTACAATAGGAGCAAGGTCTTCGCATATCTAGAAAGGGAACAAGGAAACATGTTAGGACCGCGTGAGAAAAAAAACTTAAAAACCACCGCGTAGTCCATAGTTGTTCATGGCTTTCGGATGGAAGACCACAACGATGAATGAGTTATGTCTCATCTACAAATGCGCCGAAACAGTGCGCTTATCTCCAAGAGAGAATGGAAGGACTGAGAGTAGGGTAAACACGAGTTTCCCTAAAAGATGACCTAGGACACAGGCATGAGAATCCTCGAGAGAAAGGAGGTAGTGAAAGACGGCTCTGGGTAGGATTGTGCGAATAGACCTGGGATGTCGGTCCCAAAGCTCACTACCCATATCTGAGGGCTTGACTCTTAGATATCAATATGTGGGAAATCAAGGGGCTGTTGAATCTTTGTTGACCTATGTGTGTGCAGGTCCAGACTTATTTTACAGCCGCATTGGAAGGAAAGGATCTACAAAAGGGTCCAAACTTTCTGTTATCTCTCGATAGCAGGTCGGTTGTTACCGATTCAACTTTCTCCCTTTGACTTGATACCCACCTCTAAAGTCGAACCCTGTGGTCAGTAAAACTGTTACCTGTGGTCATTGCCTAAATGGTCCTGGTCACTCTCAAGGGTCCTTTGTAGAAATGTCAGGGGGCTCGGCGTACGTCTCAGGAAAGACAAGGTTGTCATGCATGGTTTGGGAAGTGAGGGACAAGGTCAATGGTTGATGGTTGACGTCGTTAGTGCATGGTATGTGAACTGTCTTTGCATTATTCTGTGCAGGTCTGTTTTGTGCGTGATTTTGGATTGAACTGGACCTGGTCTGTTGAAGAGTCTCGGACACACAGCACTTGTGAAAGTGGGAAGGGTTCTCGGCGGTAATACTTCCATATTCATCATATGTCCAACTTAACTTCTATACTATTCTGATGTTCAGCTAAGTCATAACCTGTCTAGAAAGATAGTACGTTCTTCGGTAAAAAGATGGTTTAATCGTTAGTTACCAGGAGAATATCACATTACGCAGAAGCGAAAATAAACAGCCTTTTAAAAGTTCGACCTGATATATCTAACGGGTCAGTTCCAGGCGTCTTGCCGCGCGTACCCCATTTAGTGCTACAGCGATCGAGCAAACGCTCTCGGTCGACCTACCTCTACACAGGCATGTAAAAGCCTTTGCATGTGGGCCGGTAGCTCAGCAGGGATACGCCTACCTGAGGTTGGTGACAGCCCCTCGGGTAGAGGTAAGTTGTACCTCGCGACGTCCTCGCCTACTGTGAGGCGTCGTGAGAGGTATAGCACGCGCGCACGGTCGGAGTGGTGACCGGTTCTTTTTCAGGGATAAATCCTGCGTGACACGACCGTGAGGTTCAGCGCTCCCAGCGGGGTGCGGGACCGCCGCGCGCGACAGCGCCGTCTCCGCTCGATCTCGATCCCCAAATCTCTTTGATGAAAGTTTGACGCCGTAACCGCTAATGCTAGGCCCAAGCTTGAGTTTTAGCTTTGACGGGCGCCTAAATAAGACGGGTATTGCGCGACGCGCAGATCTACCGAAAGCTTTCAAAACCACGTCGATGTCGATGTCATCCTCTGTACATACGCACAGGTCGTGGGCAAGCGCACCAATCAATAAGACAAAATCCTTTCAATCCTAACTTAAATCAGAAAAAATTGGGCCGCTAGCTATGCCGACTTTCACAATCATCAACCAAAAATAAAACGATCACGCGCACCTCGAATCTGCGCGTCCACACACTCTCTACTCTAGTCAACCATCCTGCCAATATAAACCACAGACACCGCCGCGCGTCGCGCGGTATATTTTAAACTTTGAATTAAACTGATATTCTGTTATTTGCAAAAACCAGGGCGGATACCCTTGTAAGGGTATTCGCACCGACAGCTTACCGGACCATATTAAGCGACGTCCCCGTCGCTTCGCAAGATCAAAAGCTATAAATCCATCCAAACTCCAAATGCTGACGGGAAAGGAACCAATCCGATTAGCCGACAGACTCAGGGTTGAGGCCTCCATCAAATCATGCCAACACAACGTTATGCTGCCAGGATTCTAACCTAGGTCTCCATTGTCCTAACATTAGGCCGCCGGGGTACTGACACTATACTACAACATTAGTCTCAATGGCCCCTCTGAACTGTCCTCTCCCTTTCGTCCTAGACAAACGCCGGCTTCTCGTTAAGTGTCCTTAGTCTCTACCCTGCGAGCAAGGCCATAACCAAGGACGCGGGCCCTAACCGAGACCTTAGAAGGCGTTCTCGCCTCCCTCCAATAATTCTCACCATCAAACATATATATATATATATATGAATCTTATCTCAACACTCCCCCTGCAGTCTAGTACAGGAAGGCTAGGTCTCCATCTTGGCCCACCATAGTCTGGGTGATCGTGCCAGATCTACGGCCTACCGCGTTTGTTATTTTAGCGGTAGTGCCCTCGCAGGTTGCGCCACGATAGGCTTTTTCTCCTGATAAGCATTCAATTTGGACTCCAAAAGACTCAACTCTTATCCCACGTCATCCCGCGGCAGGTAAAACCATCCTGGGTGGCCACACCCCTGTAAGTCTTTACCCCTTCTGGCGAGATGTGGGCCCGCTGTTAGGTTGCACCGATCAGCAGCCGACACTAGGGGTTACGCCTTAGTGATGCCAGTTATACCCCTAGCTGGGTCTCTCATAAATGCCTCAAGATTAGCACAAGCGGCTGGACGGTGTGTCGCAACAATACAGGCCTACTGCGGGACTACGCAGAGGTCTGTCACACATAAAAGGCATTTACCAGTCCTCTGTGAGACAACACAGAGAGAACACGACAACCTCTCCACTATCACAAAACAGAATCACAGCCAGGTCCGCAAGGTCGTGGTCCCCTTCCTTGATCAAAGCAAGAAGACCACACATCCCGAAGACATTTCTCAATGAAGCTTTTGCGACCTTTACAAAAATTTCACCAATGGCCAAGCAAAAACGTGGAACTCCTCGTCAGACTTTATCATCCAAAATCAACTTACCATGCCATTAAATCTATTAACCACCCTTCATGCGAAGGAGGTCTCACTCAATAGGTCTCCCAACCATCCCTCTCTCTCTAGGATGAACTTCCACACGACGTTTCATTAAAACATTTTCCCTTTCTGAAGATGAGTCTTCCAACAAGCAAAAGACAGCCTTCTCACAAAAGGCGTTTGTACCATAAAACAATACAAACTGAGAGACCAACTTATGGGTCCTCATCACAACTCAACAATAAACATTTGGCATGGCAAGCACTCGAGTCTCCAAGACTCATAAATCCCTTAGGATTCTCACAATTTCACAAAAACAAACTGCACTCCCTCTCCTTATACACGACCCTATCACCCGCCCGTGGGCAGATCGCACGAGTATACCGAAGAGTAAACAGTTCACCTTCATTCACATTCACAAAATGCACAGTACACAAGATGCTTCCCATACATCTCTCACACAAAGCCATCATACATCAGGATAAACCACACATGTGAAAGTGATTGTGATCGTCATATATAGGGAATAGTCTCAGATAAAATCTCAACTCAATATATACATAGGGGTATAATATCCCAACTCAACCCAAATAATCATAATCTTGAATTACATATATATACATAGAGTCGAATAATCTTAGCTCAAGCTGGCACCAGTGGTCCAGTATGGCCCAAAAATCATAGCCTCCTTAGTCAGAGCCAAACGGAAACAACTCTAAACAGGCGTAATCGCACTCCTCACATTGGAGGGATCCAAGTAACCCAAGACTTATCCAAATATCCAACCCGGAACACAAGGTCCATCACGTCTCAATCAATCATAAGCTTACAACATCCCCGAATCAAAGCGTCGTGCATACTCTTCTCTCCTATCTCAGCACAACCCGCATAGCAAGAGGTTTAGCACACTAACTCTCGAGGTCATAGCGCTCTGAAACCATAACTCAGGACCTACTCAATTTAAAGCAGCCTCCTGTGTACAAACGTATAGACACTTACCCTTTCCCAGCTCAGGGCCGTATGGTTAAGAATAAACTCAGCCCCTAAAACACAATCAATTCATCTTGAATCGTAGGAAGACATCCCTGGATGACGGTATATGTCCTAATGAAGGACAAATATCACAACCAAAATAAAATCAGCCATCCTAGTAGATCCCATCCTTACACGACCTCGTGATATGCTCAGGTCTACATTACAAACCATTCCCTCATCCGTTTCTTATCTCCAGCGGCCCATACATACACGAGGCTCACTCTCGTATTCTACCCAATCTACCCTTGACTAGATGCAAAAGCCTGAAAATTTGCTTATCCAATTTAACCTGAGGCCTCTTATGATCTGACATATACACACAATGCACTAAAGGCTTATATACACCTCTTCCGACCCGTTCTGTGTATAGTCAAGATCCTGTAAACTAAAACACAGGGCCGAAATCACACAACTAGTTAGCCTTCTACCTTGGCTCCCATGCACACGTATATACACAAGCTCTTAAGGGACGTACTTCGGCAAAACACGAGGGCATCCCCTATCGCCCTGCTACTGCCCGAACCTCATCCCAATCTACAACCCTGTCATCTGGATAGTGGGAGCTTGCATAAACATCAATGATATTGACCAAGCTCCTTAGCCCTTGGCCATGGGGTACGACTCTTTGGTCCAGATACAGGCCATACAACAACTCGTATGTGTACCTTGCATATCCCCATTCTCGCACCTTCACTGCGGCCTCAGCTGCGGCCTCTACCCCAATCTCCCCTTGAGAACCTTCCATCTCGAGCTCCCCTAACCCCATCACCTGTTGAACTACAACGAGCGGCGTTAGGGTCGATGCTCGATGGGAGTTACGCAACTAAATCTAATGCAGAATACATCCCTACTAAATTAAGGCGTTCTCATCATGAAAGCACATATAGGAATCTATTCAGAACAACGACGTTACCGAAGAGAGTCTTTAAATAAATATCCACCTAAAATAAAACATAAATATTTACTTACAAATCCCTCAAATCATAACTCAGGCACTAACCACTTATGGTTTTTATTATCAAGGAAGGACACAATACACGTATGTCGTATAGGCGACTACTCCAAACATGAATCCAAAATGCAGTACAACCCATGATGAATAATATATACTTACAACAATAATCACAACATAATAAGCACAACTTATTGGCAAGGGTTGTAACTGAAGATTGCGGCAAAGTTTATAAATAACAGCATGACGTCAGCTCAACTGCCAGTCATATAACAAGATAACTCTCAATAACGTATTTCCCTATTCTATAAGGCAGAAGTAGGACTAGCAACAAGTAAATAACATGATACAATTATTACCCCTTCAACTCTCAAGCGAAGCATATATTACATAGGGGCGGTGTAATCCTCACAGGATAACATCTTGACTCCTGAGCCCCACTCTAAAGATCAAACCTCACCACATCCCTTTCTGATTCCAGTGCTTGCACCTCACCGACCCTATCATGGTCAAATGGACAACCCCATCCATACTTATCAAGGCAACGATGAGCGAATTCGCACCTTTACAAATATGGTGGCCCTACTTAACGGGAGACGAGCCTAGGTCGCTACTCCAGACCCGCTCTCACTAAGCAGTAGCTGTTCCACTTGGCCATCATAGTTTCGGTAAGGTAGCAAGCCCCTTCCTCTCCTCTCAATCGATAGTGTGGTTACTCTCCTATCCTAGGAAAGTTAACAACACCCCACTAATGGACTAGGAATATAATTCCGGCGTGGGTCTCACTATTATTCTTGAGAATGATAACTGCTTCCTTGAGCCTTAACAAGGGAGTAACAACTTGAGAATGCACTTCCACTGAGGACAACCATACACGCTGGCTTACTCCCTTGAGGAAGAACCACCTTCCCCAGGAGTGAGTCACCCCATTCACCTCTGGTCCCATGCCAGATGTGGGTTTCATGCAAAGTCTATGTCCCCTCTGAAAGGCAATCCATACATACGTCATCAATCAAATATCAAACAAAATACAAAAAAACGCATATTTGGCACCAATCAAATAACACCGTCATAGAAACGAACAAATAGATATATATTACTTATACTTTAGAACATAAGCCTCTCTTCGGGTTAGCCACACCATCAATCAAATAACCACTACTTCTTTAACTTTATCGATAGCTACAACTGGACAATCTCCAAGTGACTCACCCCATCGCCAACTGATACTATAAATGAATCTAGGTACGAGATTCATCGCAGTACCTATTACACCATAATTCAGTCTGAGCTCAAGGAAAGACCTTTGCAATCAAACCCCTCACTTCGCACACATCAGTCACCCCCTCACTCATGTCGCTCACGTACTAGAAACCTCCTCTAAAGCGACACTTTACTGACCAGGGGGAGACGCCTCAACTTAATGTTTTTACATCCCAAGCAAGCCTAGCACATAACTTACATAATAAGTCACTAGCCTCGGCTTGCTTCGGTGATAGACATACCCAACAATGCGGATGCTGCCTTAACTCAACCACGGCCGCATTAGATACATCACATATCGCCCAATTATCAAAAGATACTTAAGATGACTAGGTGCTCGTTGAGACCACTATTATATGCGTCATAATACTTAAGTGTATAGCCAAACACTTCCTTCCTCAAGTAAATTGCGCACACACTGATAATCAACGCTTACCATTCCTAGGCCACAGTTTTTAAGATATCCCCAACGATAGTCAAGGCATCAAGCAATCAACCATATATGTCCAAAGAAAGCTTCTCCTTTTGCCTAGTTCTAACTTTCTCATACCCGGATGTCGTTCCACCAGGGAAAACGGCAGACAACCGTTATCCCCGGCAACGGTGCCACCTGTCGAGCGCATCGGTTCGGCACCGCACAGGGCAATGCGGGACCCTCCCGGCCGCGTCACGCAGGAGTTGGTTTAAATCCTTCGTCGCAAATGCATATGGAGCTTTTGCAAGCCGCTCCGGCCGAGTCCGCCAGCCATACCTCTCGCGAGCCCCTACGACAGGATAGGGCCTACGTGAGGCACGACTTACCTTCACCTTACGGGAGCTGTCACCTCCCTTCGGTGGGCGTATCCCCGCCGAGCTACCAGTCCACAGTACGAAAGCTAATCAGCTGCAATCGCAGAGGTGGACCAGCCGAGGGCGTTTCTCATTCGCTGTAGCATAGGGGGTACGCGCGGTAGTACGCCTCTATCGAACTCGCACGCGAACCGGCATCTTGGGGGGCTGAGGTCCCAAGCGCGACTCGTCGCCGGTCAACTAGGACATATCCCACACGCCACGCGCACACCACTATAAAGAACATAAAAATAAAAACACATGCATATATACAAACATATACAAAACGACAGAGGACAAACAACACGACAACACTCCTAGTTCCTTAGTAGCCATCCCATAACTTTCCGATGCAGAAATCGGATAGGCGTTGTGCGCAAAACTTTGTATAAAACCGCGCGGACGCAGGGCTAACTCGTATCGATTTGCAATGCAAGTGTACGCAAGCGATCGCAATGATGGCATACTATGTAGTACCCATACTCATGCGGTCCTCGTTAATCTCGAGGGCCACATTCAACACTCAAGTGTCGGCTGACATGCGCCTTGAGGGTTAATCTCTCGACGTTGGACAACCGCCAAGTGCGGTTGAGAACCACACCCTCTTCTGCACCCTGCGRAGAGTGGGTGGTACACAGGTTCATACCTATGGTGGCAATCGTCTCTTATTGCCCTGGAGACCAGCTCCATCRTCTAGGGCCTRGGGARAAGTCRAGGGGKTTGACTTTGACGACTGCCACGGACTACGACGTCCAACCATAGARATCTAAAAAGCAAAGGATAACAGGGGATCTCCCTCTTYTCTCAACCACACRATCTGTTTAACCCTTACRCGTGGTCCCAGTAGGYCGCGCGAAACACTCAAATCATAAGTATATACATATGTAAATAAGGGTTATTAATATAGGACGATCACTTCTCACAGTCACAGTGGGCCTCCTCTCAGCCATATACATATGCATGTGAGCACAGACAGTYAAATCCAAAGTCCGAATCACCAAACATACCTGCAATCAYATCAAAGATCCAACCAAAAAGTCCATGCACTACAYGGGGTCAACTTCAACCATTCTYTGCACTCACACCCCTTACTTTTAGCCATACAAGYCTCACTCTTGTGCAACTCCTCAAAATAAAATACTCAGTAYTTTTTCTTTAAATGGTCATTCAAATAAAGCCCGGGTGAAAACACAACAAAACATTTCAAATCACAAGGCTAAAGCCTTTAGGTTGAGTGGCAGGAGKGAATTGGAGTTGAATCGTAAACCGACGAATCGRCAACCGRCCTGTTATCAGTGATAACAGAAGATGWTCCTTGTAGGATCAAGCWGAATCTAGCCCAAATCCTGAATGAATCGATCAAGAAGACCTGTAACACAAGACATGTTAATCCCCAAGCTAAATCTATACGTCCACGGAGAAAAGTCCCCATATCACGATCTCACTC
>BFEA01000289.1:1497859-1535994 GCA_003427395.1 Chara braunii
AATTCCCAACTGCTGAGCCCAATTCCCAGTGCGCTCGCTAAGGCGCACGTAAATTCCCATGTATTTCCCGACTTTGCAAAAAGAAAAACAGAACCTAGCAGTCGAAAAAAAAACTCTCAAAAAAGGAAAATGCGGTACCCAAAAGCAAGAAATCAAAACGGGGCTAGCACGGGGTCGGGAAATGGTTCGTCACATATGTGACGCGCAATGGGTTCCAAAATTATGCGATCTCCTGAATGCATGTCATGGCGAAAGAAAGAGGGGAGAACAGAGTGATGCATGAGGAACCAAGCGTATCAACAGAGCAAAAGAAGTACAAGGAACGATAACTGGGCCGCGGATGAGATGGCGACAACATCCGTGGCAAGATCTCCGGAGCCCTGTCATATGCAACCCTTTGCCTCATGGAGATCGTCCAGGTGACGCCGTCATGGTCCACCTGATCTCCGTGTGCTCTGCACCCCTGCTCGTTGCCGTCCGCCGAATCGGTGCGTCGGTTGACGTCATCGTCGATGGCGTGGTCTTCGCGAAACTTACTGATTGGTGCCGATGAAGGGAGGAAAAAAAAGGGGGGGGTTGAATGGGATCTACCGCCTAGTTGGAATAGGCCAGTAGAGGCGGTACATGCCGGGGATCTAGCGGGGATGACGGGGAGGGAGTGGGGGTAGGAAGCGATTCATCCCTTCCATCGTCACCTTGCATTGCTCCCATGCAGCGCTGGACAACAGGAGATGCTAGAAGAACGTGGGAGCAGCGGACCAAAGGGAGGCGTGGGGGTGGACGGTGGCGAGTAGACGGGTAGAGTAGAAGTCGCGGAAGAGATGGGGATGGAAAGGATGGGAAGGGAAGGTGACCGGGGTACGGATCTGCTCGAGGGTGAGGAAATCAAGGGGTCGGCAGGACAGCGTCCGAGGGCGAAGGCCTATCGCCCGCATCGGTACGTGGGCGAACTGGGGGACGGGTGGGGCTGGAGGAGGAGGGGGATCGGCGCCGTCTCTGTCGCGCGGTACTTGAGGTGACGGCTGCAGGGTCACCATCTTCGGGCCTCGGCGGCTCTGGATCCCTGATCGGATCGCTACCAATGCGCAGGCTAGCCTCGCTAGCGAACTCCAGCTGGCGCCTTCCGGAGGCAATCTCTTCGCGCTTTCGCGCTGCTTCCGGATCTTCCACCTCCGTTCCTGTACGCGTCGCTTCCTCCGGCGGGGCTTCCAACTCGGACCCGATTCCTTCTTCTTCCTCTTCCTCCTCACTCAGCTCGCCCTCGCTATGTCGACTATAGCTTCCCTCCTCCGATGATTCCTCGTCGTCGTCTTCTTCTTCGTCGTCGTCGTCGTCGATCACCACTTCTTCTGCCCTCGGGTAGAAGGCGTGAGGGTCGATCTCATACGACTTCAGATACTTCTGCCGCGATGGTAGCGTATCCTAGTCCCTAGGTTCCTCCAAGCACGAAGTCCACTGAAGGTACGGATCCAAGGATCGCTCGAAAATGTACGGAGCATGATTGTTGTCACTATGAAAGTAGATGTCGGGCGAGAGATCGTCCGCCAATTACACGATCGGTGCGATGAGCTCCTGTGCAATCAACTGACGGCGACCCGGTCGTACCGATCCAAAGAGGAATCCAATAAGATCTCCTTCCGCGTTAGTCCTCCAACCCTTTATGATCAGCAGCTCCGGATTCTCGATCCACGAGGGATGTTCGCTAGTGCCCGTCCACGTCACCTGTATCCTGGCCAAGCAGAAGGACAGATCCTCAAAAGTTTCGCGCCACAGCCGCCAATGTCCAGGATTGATAAGAGGGACCGAAAGGGGTTTGAACGAGAAGGAGAGGGAAGGGTGGAGATCGGATTGCCAAAAGGTGGGGAAGAGAGAGGGAAGACCAAAGATAGAGAGAGGGGCGAAAAAATTGGCGTGGTTCATTGGGGATGGGGGAAGGGGACAAGGGATGGGATTGCAACTGGCCGCTCGCGTGGTGATCGGCGAATACCGTCAAGATCCGATGCAAAGATCGGGATGATGTTATACCCCTCCCGGACGAGGACGTGCTGCCACACGTTGGACACTTGCTCCGTCCACTCGCGCAGCGAGGCCAAAATCGCGGTATGCCGCAGCGGATTGACCGAGCTGATGTCGCCGGTGAATGCTGCCACTGTGCTGACGTGGCTCGTTCTGGGACCCGCTCGCCGATGAACTGCAGTAACCTCCGCGAACACTATCGCGTGAGGGCTTCCTTCTATCCGAAACGCGGCGGCGACACAGATACCTTCGTCGCAGAAGAATCGCATCAAACGGCGGAGATCCGTATTGAGCCGAGGGTGACAAACTTGCTGAATCTCTGAGATGTGGCCACGTGGCTGCCGCAGCTGTGCGTCAAGAACCCGCTCCGTGATAAAACTCATGGCGAGGTCGGAGAGGAGGACGAGGGACAAGAGGGAGAAAGAGGAGAGAGGGTTAGATCGTCGTCGTTTTCCTCGCTTTCCGAAGAAGCAGAGGGAGGAAGATCGGAAGGAGGAAGGAGACAGAGGTAGGAGGTATGTCGGACGATGGGGACGGAGCTATGGCTGGGACTAGCCTCAGGCGCGATGCGCACCGTGTTGGCGCCGTTGGGTCCGAGCTCGACAACGCGAAAACAGCCAGAGAACTTGGGAGCGAGTTTCCGGTCGCGTGCACATTTACGTACCTGCATTAGGTCCCTCAATTTATATTGGTACTGGGGCCCAGCATTCTCGTTCCGAGCCTCATAGCTACGGACCTGTCTACCGTGGGCCAATTTGGTCATCCTTTGCCTTTTTCGAGCTAGCTTCGGAACGGCCCGTTCCATTAAGTCGGCGTACCTTTTGGCCTTGGCCTTGAGGGCCGCACGCGTGTCTCTACCCCCTGCTTCGGCAATTTTCGAGTTACCCCGGTAATCGACACAGGGGAGGCTATTAGTTCGAAGCTGAAAGGGGGTGAACCCCGTAGACTCGTGAGGGGTGGCCCGGTGGATCCCGACGATCTGATATACGATTTCGGGCCAAGGACGCGTGTCGTGTGCCGCTAAGTTCCTGCGAAGGGCGGTTTTAATCATACGGTTGGCATTCTCGGCCAACCCGTTCGACTGGGACATGTGGGGTGCCGTATGTCGGAGCGTGACGCCCTTTCGCGCAAGTAGTTCTTCTACCTCACCTTTAAATTCAGATCCATTGCCAGTTAGAATTTCTTCCGTATCTAGATGGGTATAGAGGAACCGTTCGATGTACGTGGCTATTTCTACGGCCTTTCGGGTCTTACAGGGATAGACTTCGATGTACTTGGAAAAGTGGTCAATTAACACTAATAAAATAGAATATTCACTGCGGTTTGGGCCAGGTGGCACGTCAATATCTGTCGTGTCCATACTGACTCGCTGGAAATGACGCTCTACTTCCGTTGGTACGATCGTGTTTGGTCCCCGTATAGAAGCGCGATCAGCGGCACAGACCAGACAGTTAGCGACAATGTATTTGACATCATCTCGTATATTGGACCAGAACCATCGGTTCTAGTTTACAGTTGCCTCCGTGACACGTATCGCGAAATGAGCGGCATGTTCCTCGTGAGCAGATCGGATCCAATCGTATCTTTGGAAGGGATGGGGAACCGTCAGCCACGAACCCGATCCGTCAGTTTTACGTTTTTCCAAATGACCGTTGATCCATCGATAGTCTCGAGATCTCTCGGTCGCCCTACGTCTGTCGTGTTTGGTGAGCTGACCCAATGATAATCCCGCTAATTTCGCCAATAAAATTTTATCCGTCCAGACTTCCGCTCGTCGGTATTTTTCGTCGTATTCGGGACCATCCGTACGGGCGGCCTCGAATAGAACCTCCGTGGGGAGTTTGTTCGTTCTACACAGGGAACTCCTCCATTCCTTGCTACTCGTTCAATATCGAACGCAGACTCCGAGCGCACGATTGACACACGTGGCACATTCCACCCAATCGACAAATCCGGTCTCGAAGGGATGACAGTCGATCCCATAGACCCGTGCGATGCACAGGCAAAAATAACAGAATTTATCGGGGAGGGTGGCAAAGAAAGCGGAGGACGTGAGAGGGGCAGAATTAGTAGGGTATGAAGGGGTTGTGGAGGCGAGTGGGGCAGCCATGATGACAGAGGAAGAGGGGATGCAGGGAGGGTAGAACAGAACAATTAGTCCTCGTGTCACTTACTGCTTCGATAAGATCTCCACTTGGCCGTACCGAGGTCCAATCTTCTGCTCGGGTTCATTCCACGGAATCACCTCCTCATTCCTCAGAATTTTCTCAGGCCGGTGCAGTCGTGTCAATCCATCCGCGGTCCCGTGTCTCTCGTGCTTCCGATGACGGATGTCAAAGTCCATGCTCTGTAGCACCGTTGCCCATCGCCCGATCATGCCCGAGTAATCCTTCGACTTCTTCAGAGCCAACAGGGGCTCATGATCAGTCACCAGGGTGAACTTTTGCCCATACAGGTAAGCACGAAAGTGACTGATTCCCCAAAGAGCCACATAGCATTCTCCCGTCGGAGCGGCGTAGTTGCGCTTGCAGGTGGGTACTGATTTGGACGCATACTCCACCACATTCTCGAGTCCGCTTGGTCCCACCTAGGCAAGGATCGCCGAAATCGCCTCTGGCTGCCAGTCGGTGATGAGAACAAAAGTTTTTTTGGGATCCGGTCTTATAAGGACCGGAGCCGAAATGAGAGCAGCCTTGAGTTTGGAAAACGCTTGATCGCACTCCGGCGTCCAGATCAACAGCTGATCCTTGCGTAGGAGATTTGTGAGGGGTCCCGCAATCGCCGCGAAGCCCTTGATAAATCTTCGGTAATACGAGGCTAGGCCCAGAAAGGCGCGAACTTGCGTGATAGTGATAGGCACTGGCGCGTCCCTGACAGCTGCCACCTTCTGCGGCTCCGGTTGGAGTCCCTTGTCTGTCACCACGTGCCCCAGGAAAGAAATGGTGGTGAGAAAAAACTGACACTTCTCAAGCGCCACCTTGAAACCTCCGTCTCGTAACGCATGTAGTGCCCATTCGATGTGCTGCACGTGTTCCTCGTAGGAACTCGAATACACTAGGATGTCATCCATGTACACAATCACGCAGTAGTTGATGATGCTCTGTGCCACACGAGTCTTCTGTACAAAATTATGAAAAGCCATGTTCATGGCCCGCTGAAAATTTGCAGGGGCATTGCAGATACCCATCGGACATCGAATCCATTGCCACGTGTCTTCGAAAAGCACAAATGCTGTTTTCGGTCGATCTTCCTCTTGGACTAGAAGATGATGGAACCCATGACGAACGTCAAACTTGCTGAAAAATCGAGCACTCCCAATCGCATCCAATAACTCATCAATCCGGGGGAGGGGATACACATCTTTAATCGTGATATCATTCAGCTTTCGATAATCAATGCAAATGCGAATCCCCCCAGCCTTCTTGGGTACTATCAATACAGGAAAAGACCATGGTCCTATAGCGGGTTCGATTCATCCATTAGCTTCGAACTCCTTAATCCGCTGAAAGGCGGCCGCTCGTTGAGCTGGCGAGTATAGGTAGGGAGCGCAGCTAATGGGCGGATGATCTCCCGTGAGAATGGCATGTTCAATTACATTAGTTAACCCAATATCATTGTCATGCACGCTCAGCACTTCTGCGTAACCATTCAATACACATATTAACGACTTCCGAAGTTCCGCGGGAACGTGACTCGGGAGGGGGATCGTCGATTCCCCGGACATATTAAGGGGCATATCGACCCAATCAACCGGCCGTTCCCGCCGCTCATGGACACTAGAGAAAACGGAACTACTGGTGCGAACAGAAAAGACAGTTGCTATCATTTGGGACTCAGCGGGGCTGATAATCTTCGTTTCTTTAGTTTCAGCGTCAGTCTTTGAACCCACCGAAGTCGGTTCCACAGTTAGCCCTGTTAGATCCGTGATTTCTTGCATTGGATTCGACACGTCACTTACCGGTGCTTCCGCTTCTTGTTTAATCAAGGCGATGGTGGCTCCTGTCGTTAGTAACGATCGGGGTGGAAAAACAAAAACGTCCAAATACTGTTCCGTTTGCTGATAACGCGTTCGTAAGCCTCGTACAAGGTGCGACGGGGTTCCAAATCATCAGCCAGATCGGAAACTTGTAATATGGGTTCTCCGAGGAGGACTGAAGGACTCACCTGGGTTGTTAGAGGCGTGAACGCACTGTCTTCAAAATTCACGTGGAAGCTTCGAGCGGTGTCGGGGCGCACTCGAAATTCTTCGGGGGTTTCATGTTCGAAAAGTTCAACCAGATGCTTCCATTCCTCTTTACTGGGCATCTCTTCTTCGTATTCTCGTTCCCTGATTCCATCCCCGAGGCGCGGGGTGGTGCACTCCTCGAGATCAATGCCTCGGATCATCCCTATTTGGGGCGAGTTAGGAACCCGTTTTATCGTTCGGGTGGAAACTCGTAAAGTAACAGTCTGAGGCTTTCCCCCAGTTTGTGTGAGCACCAATTGTTTCGAATCGAAATGCAGACGTGCGCCCACCGCCATTGCCCAAGGTAATCCCAATAACACAGAGTAGGAACGTACATCTATTACGAGTGCGTTAACAAGGACGTGTACTCGCCCGACCTTTACAGCCACGTTCTCGATAATGCCTACAATGTTCATTACTTCCTCGTCGGCAGAGACATAATTGTCTTTGCCAGATTGAGGAAGAATGGATCCAAGTCGTCCCGTCTTTTTAACAGTCTCCAATGATATGGCCACTGCAGAAGACCCTGTATCAATTAGGGCATGAAACGGCTTACCCCAAACTTCACAGTCACATTCCGCACTTTTCCATAGTACTGGCCGAGCTCGTACGAAGTGATCCTTTTCTGCTAAAGAGATGGCGGCTATGCGTGCGGCTTCAGGTTCTTTAGTGTCCGGCTCAGGGGATACCACTTTTTCACCTTCTTCCTTCTTCTTCAACATCCGTTGTATGCGTTGATAGGTGAAACGCTTTTGATTTTTCTGGCAGTGTTGTAAAAGTTTATCGTTCGCCGCATCAGATATGGTGAGCAGATGCCCTACGGGGATAGGAACGCGGATGTCTAACTGCTTGAGCGTTCTCAGTACATCAATGTCTCCTCTCCGATACTGCGGTCCTGGATTGGATTCGCGATCGACCCACTCGAGATCATCTGGGACCGATCGGATCGCTCCGATCATGCCTGCGAGATGGAGATACTCGAGAGGATCGACCACGTCAGCAGCGTCGGGGGAAGAAGCTCCCGATAACGATGTCGTTGCCATCGAAGGGGAGGGCTGCTCTGTGGCATATGCCACGAGTTCTCTTCCTTGATCCATATCCATCAAAGCGGCTACTCGTCCTTGATTAAGGGCAACGGGGGCCGCACCAGGGGAGGTTGATTACGTTTCGACTGCGGACAGTCCCGGGCGAAATGCCCGGGTTCCTGCCGGATTAGCTGGACGGGGAAACTAAGGGGCAAATCCTGGAGCAGGCGGAGCAGGTAAGAGCGGAAACGATGCTGGGGCAGGCCGAGCAGGAGCTGGGTTGGGCTTAATGAGCTTACTCATTATCTGTTCCATTCGCTCCATGTGCGCTGCCTGCAATTGGATCAAGTTGCTCATCCATTCGGACTGCTTGGTGGTGGCCGTATGGATCATCTGGGCGAGATGCAAATTGGTTATGGCCGGCGAGGAGGGTTCAGATGAAGTTCCGCTTCTAACGGCTGCGATCGATTGATTCACCGGGGGAGAGGGAGGAGAAGCATTCGGGATATCGGAAACGATTCCGCCGGGAAGATCATGGTCGTGGCGGGGATAAAACCGCTCGACTACTTGTAGCCATGATCGCCTTTTGGCCGTTACATCCCGTATGGTATCTGTAATGTCCTCGTCTCCCTGGCTGATATATTTTTTTGTATCGGCCAAGTCTAGCTCCAACGCTTTGGTGATGATAGCCGATAACTAGGTTGTTTTCGGTGGAACCTTTTTCTGCAGTTTCCCTTTCAAGGTCAGACTTCGAAGATGATCAATAAACAAATCTCGAGCGGATTTCTCGTCTCGCCCAGATTTATCCAATGAGGTTTGAAACCGATCAACGAAATCGGGTAACAGTTCCCCTGGTCCTTGGGGTCGATTTTTGAGTACGTACCAGGCGGCATCTTCACTAACTGTGTCGAATCGAGCCAAGAATGCACGCTTCTCCCAATCTATCCATGTATGCTTTCTGAACCAGTCGTGCGATGTATTGCAGAGTAGTAGGGTCAGAATACGGGGAAGATCGGCTGCGCTGTAGTTTCGAGCTTCGACAGCTTCCAGCCAAGCCTCGGGATGGGTATGGTTGGGGAAGAAGGGGAAGGGGGCAGGGATGCTAACGATCACCCTAGTACCGTCCACCATTGGTATTGCTGGCGCAAACGCACTAGACTGAGACCTGGCTACGGGGCGATCTCGACGAGCTAGTTGAGGGTCTCTCGTACCTCTCGCCAATTCGTCTTGCTATCATCAGAACCGACACGTGTCGGCTCCGATACCAACCTCACGCCTTGTGTTGTCTTCCGTTTGGAGTGTTAGCTGTGCGGAAAAGAGGCCCAGAAAAACAGCAAGATGGGGTGTGCCAAGGATTTTTGGAAATTGAGTGTGGGGACACAGACGGAACTGAAATCCCCCGTGTTGGTCTGATGGAGCAAGTCGATCGTTTTCGCGCGTCGCGAAATGCGCGCGCGGGCAAGGCGGGAAGAGAGGGAAAGATCCAAATTCAATCCAAAAAGTATTGTCGTGCCTCCCACCGGGCTACAGCCCGTCGTTTAGAACAGAAAGGCTTGGCCACGCTTCGCGTATCTCGTTTTCGTATCAAGTCTCGTCGTCGTTCGCTGGTTAGTTCCGAGTCTGACGTGGAGGGTCTYAGYCGCGTGGCTCTTTCTTTATGCTYGTCTTCGCTCCGCAYAYGGTAGTGAAAACCCCTGGACTCGTWGCGCTCAAAACGCTGACATTCGGTGCACAGAGTGCGCGGCCAGTGGGGTTCTAYTGYCGTCCACGGAATGACGATCAACTCGTTAAATGGCAACAATACCGAGTAAGGTGGGAAGTGCGTATCGATAATAACAAACCCGGCTTCTACGAACCCAGAACAGCGGTTGTCCGGAGGGAAGTAATACTGGCCGCCGATTTGTGCAACGGCTTCTCGTACRTCCCACTCACATACACGTGTCCTTTCCTTACTGTAAGGAAAAGGTCGCGTTGGGATGGGAGATACGGGAGGCCGGCGCCCAATCGAAGGGTACTTGTCAGTCCACATGTCAATCAGTCACAAAATATCCTGAGACATCATTAAGAACAAAAGCGATTCGCGCGTCCCCCAATCAATCTTTTTGACACAAGAGAGAGAACAAACACAGATCAGCTTGATCACGCATATGGCTACGGGTCTGATCAGTTCAACACAACGTTGGTCCCTGGGCGCCTTGTTTCTCAGGGACGCCTCGTGGCTTGGCTGCTGATGTCGTGCAGCATAAGGCAGATGACATGCGCAGTGCAAACAGAGCTACAAATCTAAACACTCTTGCATTCTCGAACAAAATCCCGACGACCATCGTCTAATCAACAAAAGAGTCACACATTCCATACATGCATTCACTGTGGAAGGTGCAGTGAGACATGCATAGGAAAAGATGGATCGCATTACTCAGTACACACGCATCCACCGTTCACAAGACAAGATGACAGGGTCCTTGCGTAGGAGGATTACCCAGGAAACTAATGGAAGAGTTTCGGAAGAAGTTCTTTCACACAGAATGCCGACCCATTTCCATTCAAGAGCGGGACAATCATTCAGACGCATCATCATTCAAGAGGAGAGAGAGAGAGAGAGAGTCAAAGTAGAAGGTGACAAGGTCCGAAAAGAGAAAAGTTCGGCGTCGCCGCCTTACACTCACGCCAGGGATAACAATCCGCAACAAAGGTGCATTCGTCGTTAATTCCACTATGACCCCGGGCCAATCACTCACTCAACTCCAATCATCGAACCTCATACACGCACCGACGATCCCGGCCGTCGCGTGCTAACTCCCACCACTGCGATCGTCACCCCGCTGTCGTAAACTCGACACGGTTCGCCCGGATCCCATAGTCCGTTGTGATGATCAAGCGCGCAATCGGCCAGCCTATCGTCAGCCCGACAGGACTTTCCGACTCGCATCAATCCACTCTGCCTAGCCACTGCTTCCCGGAAGCTGGCTTAGGAGTCGAGAACGTAAGACAGATTTGTGGGCGCGCTTGCGGGTTTTATAGTTGCGAGAAAGAAGATAGAAGGGGGAGAGAACGACGGGAAGGCGGGGGTGTAGGAGGAGAAGGAGGAGAAGGCTTTGAGAAGAGCGCTCCGAGAACGCCATGTTGATCCCTCGGAACTCAAGGTTCAACCAATCAGATTCGTCGCGCGATAGGCAGGTCTTATCGATCCACGCACCTGATTGGCGAGCGGGAGTTATCGGGGGATCGACCGGTCGTCGTACGCCAGACTCAGAGGGTGAGAAGAGAAAAGGCGCGAGAGGTGGTGCAAGACGGGTCCAAGATTCAGACGATCAAGAGAGGGAAATGGGCGCGCAAACATCAAGACGGGGGAAGGGGAGAGAGAAAGAAATAGTTACGGGGAGAGAGAAAGAGGAGGGAGAAGGAAAGGGAGCGCGGGAGGGAGCGATACAGGGGGCCAAAGGGGAGGAAGCTTTTGCATGCACAACGCCGTCAACAAAAAAGAGAAAAAGGCACCGAAACAGTTACAGCTTGCTTCTATCCTAATTCAAAATTGAAATCACCATATCCGCGCGCGAAAAAACAACGCGGGAAAAGAAAAATCCTACGCCTATTCGTATTCATGCAAAATTCCGAGAGTTTTCCCCGACGCGCCCAAGAACATTCACACCCTCGAAAAKGACACGTCGGAGCTCYGCTTATTCCGGAATTCCCAACTGCTGAGCCCAATTCCCAGTGCGCTCGCTAAGGCGCACGTAAATTCCCATGTATTTCCCGACTTTGCAAAAAGAAAAACAGAACCCAGCAGTCGAAAAAAAAAACTCTCAGAAAAAAAAGGAAAATACGGTACCCAAAAGCAAGAAATCAAAACGGGGCTTTCCTGGGGTTGGTAAGATACAAGCAAAAGAAAGGGTACGGAAGATAGCACAGGGTCAGGAAATGGTTCGTCACAGGACGACATTGATTTTTTTTTATTTTTTTTAAAATAAAAACCCCACCGGTGCTAGGGGTGCTGGCAAGGGCAGGCACTGGTAGCACCTAGGGGGGGCTCCATATATTGGTGGGGAGCAACACCTGTTGGAAAATGGGTCCAGCGCCCCTTGTACAGAATGAAATTGGAGAGAATAAGGAAACGCCTGCCAGCATTGATTGCTCTGGAGTCCAGAGGATTAACTGAGCAGGGGAGTGAACCTCTTCGCCCTATTACAGGCGCCAAATACCTGCTTTTACACCCTATATCCTCCCTCCCCCAGCTATCCTTGCCCCCAGTCATTTGATATACAAAAAATATCCTTTGTAGTTGCTCCCTGCTTCTTCTGCCACTTCTGAATACCTGCGTTAACTATGTGACCCCTCCTCCCTATTTGGACCTTGCTTGGTCCTTCCGGCCTGTGATCCAGGTCAATCAGCTCCGCACCATTTCATGTCCACCATTGCTAGTCGGTGAGGCGGGAAGGGGTCGGAAAAATCCTTGGCTGGTCTCAGCGGAAACTCCTGGCTTACTGTAGTCCAGTCCTTGAAGCACATATGGTAGTCTCTTCTGAATTCCTCCTGGTTACACTCTTGGGTGGGCCTGCCGTCCCATCTGACATAAGCGATCCAGCCCCCATTTTCATTTGATTACTTCCAGTAGGAAGGATGTACCACCCCTCACCCCTGCCTAAGTTAGCCTATTGTAGCTAGTCATTGGTGTGCGTTTGCATTATTTAGTAGCGCTTTGTATGCCGATTTCGTCACTAATTGCTCCTCTCAGTTGTATAGCTGTCCATTTTGCATGTCTGTCCAGAGCAAACTGCAAATGTTGATCCCTGTTGGTGTCTCTAAAACCCCGTAACTTTGGGGTTTCCTTCCTCCAGGAATGTCTGCTGTCTAGGCTTGTGTGTGCTCCTACCTTTGGAGCCCTTAAACCTGTCCTCTATCCTGGGTCTGCCCGTTTCCGTCTTTTCAAGTATGTTTCGTTCTAAAACCCTAAACCCTCTAAGGTGTCTTCCTTTGGGGTTTCTCTAGACATCTCGCTTTTACTTTTCGGGTTTGACTGAAATTAGGCTCCTCCTTCACTCTTATCTGCCATGGGGCTGTTTGGTTTATCTGGCTAGCTAGGGTAGTGCGGCTAGTGCCCGTGTTATCTACTGTTTTTTGCTTTTTGTTCTGTAAGTTGTTATTCCGTCTTCTGTATACTATGCTTGGCTAGTTAGAGTTGGGAAAGGGTGCCCTCTTCTTCCTCTGTAATGTCTAAGGTATTACATGTGTTCTTGTGCGATCTGGGAGTCCTCCCATAATGTGAATACAATTTCCTTCCCTTTTAGTTTTCCTATCTTTCCGTTGGCCAGAACTAGGTCTTCAAATCTTAGTCTGTGTTCTATTGCTTTGTCTTCCTCTTTTTCCATTTTTAGTTTTTTTTTTTCTTTCCATTGTATGCGGTATTCTGTTTCTATCTATGTTTGGATGGAGGGCCAAGCTTCTCTTGTGGGCATTGGTGTCTTGCCCAAGGTTTCCTTACACCGTTTTTTCCATATGTTCCATAAAAGGGCTTTTCGTAGGCTCCCACAGAGAAGGGATTCGGTGAGGGACCATGAGCCAGACTCTTCCTGTCCTGTCAACCAAAACAGAGGGTCATCTAGGAATGTGGTGATTTGTGACTCTCCGCCATACAACTTCGGCCAGCTTCCATAATTGTTTTACTCTTTGGCAGAGAAGGAAGCAATGGAGAATGTCCTCTTTCTTGCAGTTGGCACATAGTTCATTCAGGGGGTTTCTATCTTGCATTCTTCGTCTGGGATTGAGCCATACGTTTGTTGGGACCGCGAGATACCAGATTAGCCACTAGAGGCTCCTGAAGCCTAGTGGTTCCCCATGGAATGTTCGTGACGTGTTTGGGATCCACTTCTAGGTGTTTCCACTATCGTCTGGCTATTACTGTGTCAGATGGTTCCGACCTTTTCCTCTGTCTGTGCCCTAATCTCATAGTATAGTCCAATAGGTTGGCTCTACGACTCAGTCTTAGCCTTCCTTGTCTGAGATTCCAGGCCCATTCTGTTGGATCTACTTCTAGGTCATGTAATGGGGTCAGAGGGTGATAGATGGTTAGGGATTCTTGCTCCACTACTCTTAGTTTTCTTAGCAAATCTCGTTCCATTACTACTTGGGATTCTGGTTTGTTTGACAGGTTACATAAGTCTGTTCCTGGACCCCTTATTTCGTGGGACGGGAAGCGAAGCCAATTGGATCTGTCGTCCTCTATGTCCTCATAGTGGAAGGCTTGGAGTGGTATTTCAGAGTCTTTGAGTACCGCCCATTCGTCGGGCTTCCATAGAAAGTCTTTCCGTAGTAACTCGGAACGATTTTTTATTATTATTTTTTTTTCAAGGCCCTTGTGCAAAGCCACTATCCTAGTGGTGATAAGAGCACCACCGGAATTGAGGCTTTGCCTAGTGGGCCGCTCCATCTGTTGGTGGGGAGCCTCAACTACTGGAAATCGGGTCCAGCATCCCACAAATACATCTTTGAGTACAATGGTTCATGTGTGTCGTTATTGGAAGCATAGGGACCTGCCAACATTAATTGCCCTGAAATCCAGGGGATTGACTGCACTGGGTCTGTATGTGAACAGTAGACGTCGATGGCCTGGGAGAACTAAAAAATCAACAGACAAAAACACCAGATGCCCAAAAAAAAAAAAAAAAGGACCATTCCTGCGGTATTGAGTTATGTATTGCTTGTAGGTTCCTTGCCAGGTCATGACAACCTTTTAGTTTCTGTCTTAGTTGTGCTTCTGTCATCCACTCGCTTGATGTGTCATTCCAGTTGCCCCATTTGGTATCTTTAGAGGTTAGGGTGAAGGGTATCCCTTCCGGGTTTACTTTGTCTGGATTGCACAAGAGGGGTTGTCTTAGTACTTCTTCTTTGTTGGTGGGTCTTATTAGCTTTGCAGGGAAGATTTCCTTCCATGCTTTATATTGTTCCTGCCAGAAGATTAGGCGTGAATTGAGTCTTGATGTAGACCTCGCTGTTATTGTTATTTTCATGGTCCAGGATTTGCTCGTTATCCAGAAGGAACCTGTCATATTGTCTTGCGAGGTGAAGGCTGGCACTGCCTGGCAGTTGTCTAAATCTTTCTAGGGCTAGCGGCCTCCATGGGAGGCTCGGACGAGAGATTAGTTTAAGGATCCATTTCACTTGTAAGGCCTTAATTTTCCGTGGAGGGTCAGTGATTCCCAGACCTCCTTCGTGTTTCTTGGTTGTGACATGTTGCCAGGCTACCTTACAGATGAAGTTGGTTTTGGCCAGGTTTCTGGTCCACAGGTAGGCCGAAGCCTTCCTCTTTAGTACTTTAAGAGCGCCTTCTCCTGGGGTCCAGAAAGCTGCTATGTACCACATCATAGAAAAGACTGAAGCATTGAGTACTAGCGCTCTTCCGTATAAGGAGGCGTGGACCTTCATCCAGTCGTCTAGTCTGTCAGTCATTTTAGCTAGCAGGTTGGCCACCATGTTGTTTATTGTGTCCTGGTCTGATGCCTAAAAACCGCAAGGGGTCGCTTAATTCAGTCCACAGTAGGCCCTTCGGGGGGGAGGGTGGTTTGTCTATTGTTCCCTCTGCCAGCCACCAACCTATCGTCTTTTGCTAGTTGACTTCCATTTCAGATGCTAACTGAAATGCCTGCATGGTTCTTGTGAGGGCTTCAAAGGATGAGTTAGATGCTCTGATTAATACGGTCAGATCATCTGCAAATAGGATTGTGGTGGGTATTAGTGCGTGTTGGTTTACTCCTGGGTGCTCTTCTAAGAGTCTGTGTATGGATGGGTATTTTCTTAGGAAGGATGCAATTGCCTCCATTATGAAAAGAAAGATGGGGGCTGCGAGCGGGTCTCCTTGTTTGACAAATCTGGACATACGACATGTATTGAATATGTGGCCTTTAACTTGTACCGCCCCATGTGCGTCGTTGTAGAGTACTCTGACCCATTTGCGGAATGTCGGGCCCACTCCCTAACAACCAGATAAACTAATAGTAGGGGCTGCCAAAGTACCGAAAAGAAGAGGAATGCATACATCAGGCAATCATTCATGGCGATGGTGATGTACAACAATCAGTGACATAAGATCTCGTTCCACAACCTCCTATCACTTAGACCTACACAGCAACTGAATTTAAGACACTCTAGCCCAAATCATTGACTTTTACCTCCAGGTGTTGACCTTGACTTCCTACCGGGTTGTGAGGTTTCCACTACAACCAGCAATTTTAGGACTGTCAGCAACGTCCTCAAGAGTTCTTTAACGTCGCAATACGACAAACGTGGCTTCAGTGAGGGACTTGTTCCCTTCTCAAGAACGGCCCCTTGCTGAGTCGCACTGTTCGCTCGCATGCCGGCCAGTACTGATCTTAGGGTTAGCCGGGTTGTTTAATAAGCGTCTGTCACTGGATGCCCCTGCTTGCTACTTTACGTGGTCGCCTACCAGTTGTCCAGCCCTACCTATCTGCAGCATGCAACCTGATGACGACCTAGTCCTAATTGATAGCAACAGAAATTGACAGTTGCATATCCAAGCAGACCGATACTTCCAGAAATCGCAAAATGACGATGAAGCATACAAGGTTGGGGTTCGGAAGCGCTTTGATGTCGATGAAGATTCTCCTTGGCACTCCATGCTCGAATCACAGGTACGTGTCCCCTCACCTTTGCCACTTCTTCAACGATCCTCCCTTCTAGTTCCTTGCCACCGTCACTCGGGTCAACGCTTGCCCACCTTTTACCAACTCCACTGGCTTCAGGTCAAATGCCACTCGGAAGACAAAGAGAGTCTGCTCTGATACCACTGCAATGGGACCACCATGCATGAACACTGGGACACAGATCCCACACCACGCCGCACTCGTAGCTGTTGCACAAATTCCAAAAGAGTCTTAATGGTCCACATAAACTTGGTTGTCTTCTTTGTCACCAGTGGCTATGGCTGCTCAACTCAGCATGCAGATAAGTCTCTCTCTCTCTTTGCTCTCTCACTTCTCTCTCTCTCACTCTCACCTCACAGGTCACTCTGATCACTCTCTCAACGACCCTCAGTGAAGCTCTCTCTCTCTCTCTCTCTCTCTCTCTCTCTCTCTCTCTCTCTCTCTCTCTCTCTCTCTCTCTCTCACTCACACACACACACACACACACACACACACACACACACACACACACACACACACACACAGAGTGGCCTCTCCAACGCACAAGACCGCAGCAGCACTGCCGCATTGAGTGCAAAGTACATGGTGTCCATGTCTACGTGCTGCTGGAGTTTTTTACTTGCTGATCCGCCTTCCAGAAATATAGAACTATCAAAAAAAGAATATAAAGAAGATCTTCTTTATATTCTAAATTAGAGATTAGATATATAAGCCTTCCTCCTTCGTGTCGCCACGAAGTTCAGACTATATCATCATCCCAAGCAGGGATGTCTGGCGTGTAGTCGTTGAGGGGCGCAGCGCATGTATCAACACAGTTCCAATGGCCAAGGAAGTTCCTTTGCAAGTTTGCACCCTTCAGGGGTAGGCCTCGTCCAAAGGGACGACCTTTAGCCTGCCAAACAATGGCAGGGAGGTAGAAAACCCCCAACTGACTAATGAAGTTAGCCTAGACCGAGGACAGAACACTGCAGCAAAGGCTACAATGACCTATGTCCACTGTTGATATAGTTCTGTCATTGAAAAAGGATACAGAGCCACAGAGCAAAGGAGGGGTTCAGAGATGAATTCTCAGCAGGAGTGAGTCAGGGATAAATGCCACCAAGTTGCACCAACATAATTTCCCTTCGGAAATTCGTTTGCTTTGTTTGTTGACATGGCTAAAGAGTTATCACCTTGTATATTATTTTTAGATGATGCTGATTTTCTTCATAAAAACATCTATACATTTTCTCAATTCCATGTTTTAATTAACAATTATTTGAAAGAAATATATAGTTTTAATAGAAAAAATATTCAATTGCGTGTTGCATTGATTATGAGTTTGGGGCTCGTTGGCATCGTTGGTTTTCTGCCCGACAAGTATTTTCTTTATTACAAAGAGAAAATAAATCTTTACATGACAGATAGATAAAAGGCATATAACTAGCTTCAACAATAACATTTAAAAAAGCATATCCACTCATTGCAGGTGAACCTATTATCATCAAGCTATTAGAATTATCAAAAATAGATCTATTATAATTTTCAATTCAAAGTACTTTCATTTGATTTGTTGTGTAATTGCAATATAAATATTATTGTATATTGATTATATATGATTATATATGTTGTAATCATCAATATTTTTGATGATTACAACATATTCTGATTATTATTATATATTATTATTTATCTTAATACTGCCCATGTGTGACATAGATCCTGGGAGTCTGAGGGGCCCGACTATTGCGTTAGGGCCCCTTACATATCACACTGCTAACCTCAATAGTCTTGGAGTTTACTGAAAAGACTGGCGAATCTACTTAGTCGAGAAGCGGACAGCTTAACCATTTTGAAAGGATTCACAGATCTCAGTACCCCTGGTTCAGTTCCGAGTCCCAGTCCCAGGTCCCAGGTCCTAGTCCCAAGTCTCAGGTCCTAGTCCCAACTCCCCATCCCAGTCCGGAGTCCCAGGTCCCAGTCCCAAGTTCCAGGTCAAGGTCCCGAGTCCCATTCTGTGTTCCATTAGTACGACTGCAGAGGCCTAGGCAGGCTAGTGAAGAAGATCATGGTAGGAAGTCCAGTTATGGGTTGAAGTCTTCCCTTAGAAGGCACCACAAACCTTAGCCAAGAGCACAAGTGTCCTCCCCCCCCCCTCCCTCCCCCCCCCCCCCTCTCTCTCTCTCTCTCTCTCTCTCTCTCTCTCTCTCTCTCTCTCTCTCTCTCTCTCTCTCTCTCACACACACACACACACACACACACACACACACACACACACACACACACACACACACTCAGAGTGGGTGAAATCCACCCACTAAAACTCTCTCCCATCAGCACCATTTTCAATCATGGCAAACCTCTAAGCCAACACTACCATACACAGGGCTTGCATAAGACTGGTATTTTGACAAGTCAGTCAAGAGGGAACAAAGCCGGGGCGGAGATGGAATGAAGACCGATACAAAACAAGAAGACATCCTTAGCAGTCATACTACCTGGGTGAGTCTATCAATGAGGCTCCCCTTAAATGGCTGCAATTGGTTCACCTGCACCAAGACAAGTCGTAAACATTGTCATGACAATTCAGAATGATATTTGCCTTAACCTGATGACACGTGAAGTTTGCGCAATCGGAAGGGTTCCTTGCAGGCTCAGGTGCAATTGGTTTCCTAGCATGAACACAAGGTGCAAACATCATCGGAGCAAGGTCAGAATTTTGATTTACGATTAACTCAAATCATTCCGGCGTCGCGCCTACTTCACCGCCTCGTTAACACTTGCAGGCTCATGGATGTCAAGAAATCAACTTGTTGCAGCGTTCACAGACAATGTTATCTGTCTGACACGTGTAGACACTCCTTTATGACCAACTTGGTGCTCACCTACATATACCACACATCCAGGAGGATGCGGGAATGCCATGTACTATTGACTGTATGTCAGTGTATGCTGCACATATGTAGTTATTGGTTAATCAATCAACGGCTCAAATCCTGATGCAGTAATCTTAGGGCTACCTGTCATATGCTGGGTTGAAGGAAAGTGGTTTAGAAATTAGAATACATGTCGCGGACATCTCCAGAAACTCGCAATTCCAAACGTCAACGTCTCACATGCAACGGCAACAACAGTATTCTAAAGTCAGCAGCATTGATGGGACTCAACTTTCCAGACTCTTTTTTTTTTTTTTTTTTTTTTATATTATTTGGACCATCTCTTGATTTATGTGTGTCATCCTTGCACAGGGGCCATGATAATCTTCTGAGCATCGTTCCAATTTTAACGGATCTTGACACAGAATCAAGGAACACAAAACGACTGCCAGCAACCAAAGCAGGCCTTTTTGTTTTTTTGTACGTGGTATTTTCAAAAAAGAAACTCCGTTCTCGTGCCGACGGCTAGCGTGCAACAGAGCGCAGCGCTAATTCGCGCTAGCGTCCGTCCCCAGGCCCGTCGGGAGTACGCTCGCAGGACCTCGTTTCCCGAGCCGCCGGCTTGCCGGCTCCCACCAATGCACACTGCGCCTCGAATCTTTGCACCCGCCGCATTTCGATTTTCAAAAATGGGCGGCAAGCCGCCATCGCCAGCCAATCAACAAGGTAGCTTGCGCTTCGAGCGCGAGCGCACCGCACCATCTCCAAACGAAGCCGCCTCATCTTCTCGGGTCGTAGCAAGTAGCCTTCATCGCCATTCAAGGAAGATCCCAAGGACAACCCGGCTCACGCCCCCGCGTGCGAGCAATGGGAAGCCTCCAGAATCTTCAAGTATCACAATAGCCCAGCATCCGGCCTCTACTCGAGGAGCAGAAGAGACGGACTGTCATCTGCATAGCGGACATTCACGAGCGCTTGAGGGACACTACCAAGTGAAGAACAACTAACAGCGAATCTCATACCAACCCCCCACCTTCCAAGCTTTTTCGCCTCCCACTCTCTCTCCCCCCCACCTCTCCTCCCCCTCCGTTCAATCCAAGGCTGGGCCGGCAACCGGCCGGTTCACCTCCCCCGGTCCACCCGGATCCGGACCAGCCCAGGGGGGATGAACCGGAAAACCGGTTTTCAAAAAAAATGCCTAGGATTTTTCGTTTTTTTTTTTTTTTGGTCAGCAGATTCGGACTGCGCTCTTCGAGATCTGTCCAAATCCGCAATAAAATTTGGAAGGTGCGAATTTTTTTTGGGGGGGGGGGGGGGGCATACTATCGGGTGGGGCCAGGGAGTCCGAGGATGGCCTTTACGTGGAGGGGTCAAGAAAACTACTTTACTTGACCCCTCCGTGGCCTTTCAAATTTCAATTCGACCATATACCTCTTTATTGGTTTATGCCATCAGGTATTGGTATGCTAGAGGTCGAACGACATATGCTGTTGCGAGGTGCTTGCCCAAACTTATAGCTCTTCCGGAAACCGAGCTCTAAACTGGAAAAGTTATGGGTTGAGGTTTCCGCTCCTGCAGGCAGAGAGCTTCCTTTTGTTTTTCCCTTATATGTAGAGTCATCAGTCCACTTTCCTTTTGTTTTTCCTTTATACAGTGGGTCATCAGTCCGAATTTCTCCGAGAGTATTTCGCCTCGTGCGCTGTCCAGATACATGGAGCAAGGTTCATTCTTGGGCTTGCACCTCGGACTGCTGCTCTGATTTTACGAGCAGAAACTTCAACCCATAACTTTTTCCCCACAGAATAGGGATGTCTGAGAAGCATATAAACACAGCAAAGCCTAGGCTAAATCATGCTGGTTCTATCCTCCTCTGCACTTCGGTGGAGGATGAACACCTGCCTACTGTAGCGGGTTTGTGGTCTCTTAGACTGCAGTATCAATCTGAAACTAGTAAAATCCATATAGAAACAAGACCCCGTGTTTAGACGAAAACATGTGGAAGTGGGGTTCAAAAGGCCCTGTTTACTGTTTCGAAGAGGACACTAGCCTCCCAAGCGCTCGGCAAATGCAGTAACGCCCATCGATCCCCAGTACCCCCCCCCCCCAGCATGATGCGCTGGGCTCGATCGGGGGCCTGCCGGGCCGGTCGACTGGCCGGTCCGACCGGCAGGCTCCCGGTTGGGGGAAGGGCCCCCGGTCCAACCGGGGACCAGCACTGGTTCAATCTGCCATCACCCCCCTCCCTTCTTCCTCCCCTCTTCCTCCATAGATCCTAATCTCGAATACTTCCCCGCCATCCCTAACGCACATCCACCCAATCTTCGATCCAACCCAGCAAAGATTCTGCGAATACCCTCCTCCCCATCCCGCCACTTCCTGCCCCCTCCTACCATCCCCCCCCCCCCCCCCCCCCCCCCCCCCTCATTACTCTCTATCCCCATTTGGAACACGCTTTCTACTGCCCGGCCTTATTCCTCACCCACGAACCTCTCTCTTCCCCTCCCCCCCTCCTCCCACCTCCTTCCTTCCCCGACAGTACTATTATCCTTAAGCTCTGACCAACGCCCCCTGTACCCAACACACACCCGCCATCAACACCAACCCCTCCACCACCTTCGTGCCCCTTCCTAATCACACCTAAACCTCCACTCACACCTCCCACGAAACCCCACGGAGCTTCACGATACCGCCTACAAAATACCCCCCCCTTGACCAGGCCCCCGAACTCTACTACAACCTTCTTACCCCGAATACAACGTACGGTCATTATAGCTGTATCTAGACTGAAAGATGCCTCAAATGCAGCTATAATGACCGTACGTTGTATTCGGGGGAAGAAGGTAGCTCACCCCTCCCTCGCTGATTCCCCTCCTCAACCCATTCGCCATCCTCCTAGCTCTACCCAGACCGCCCAAGGAAAATAATCAACAAGTAATCAAAATAACAAACGCACTTCCACTAGTCTCGCCCCCCGGGAGAATCCAATAGATTAACGTCCTGCAGGGAATCAAACAAGTACAGCGAAACAGAAAGGCAAAAAACAAAACAAGGGCAAAAGGTCTAAAAGGAAAAACAAAAGGAACCAAAAAAAAAGGTGTTACGATCCTGGTCATTTCACAAGTGCAAATTCACAATGAAAGACAATGCCACCCAGTTGCGAAAGAAATGAAAGCACTTGCAAAGAGATAAAGACCAGAGGAGAGAGAAAGAAGAAGAAGAAGAAGAAGAAGAAGAAGAAGAAGAAGAAGTACACCAGCAAGACCAATGACAATTCCCCCTTCTCTCTCCACCTTCCTCCTCCTCCTTCACTTCACCAATCTTATTCTTCCCTCAATAATAATAATAACAATGAATGGAAGAACCAGAATCAATATCCGAAGTTCCCTCTTACTGCGGACTCAACTCAACAACAACAACAACAACAACAACAACAACAACAACCAGTCCACCATAGCTATGGCTTCCCTCCTTCAGCCTCCTCTCTCATGCATAGGCTATGGCGGACTACTCGAAGCAGCTAGGGTGCTGCGCTGATGTCCAAAGGACAACTCAAGCAGCTATGGTGCTGCGCTGATGTCCAAAGGACAACGCAGACCAGCTATGCCGCTGCTGACTTGGTCCGCTATGCCTGACTCTGCCTCGAGCTTCCCTGGTGCCGCACTACCCCAACTGGGGCCTTCCAGATGCAGCGCCCAACAAGGTGATGAAGATGGTGTCTTCCATAGCGAGGTAAGTGCCCCGCCACTCTCCTACCATGCCCCCTTCTTCCTCCTCCTCAAGCTGGACTGCTCGCCATAGCCAGGCTGAGCTCCAGCGGCCCTTCACCTCCAAGCAGCGCTGTACCAGTCCAGCGCTGCGCTCCAGCAGCATGTCGCCAATCCTTGCACACCGCAAATGAGGAAGAGCTTTTTGCTCTTCCTGGAGATATAGCGGCCTACCGGCCTCCTGGGCGGTGACTTCCTAGGCCGAGCGGCCTCCCAGCAACCGGTACCTCCTCCCTTTCGGAGGGAAACATCATTGCAGGCTCTGCTATCCTCCCTATAGGCCCTAGACCCGGGCTACTTGGACTGGTACCGGCCTACCGCTATCCTACCGCTACTGGGCCTCTAAAAATGCCAACTTTTTGTCTTCTTCTGCTCGGCCTCCAGTACCCGACACCCCTACCACTACTTGAGTGGTACCGGCCTACCTGCTACTTGAGTGTTTTTCCCCGTTGTTCTAAGTGTTGCGGGCCTACCCCCGCTACTTGAGTGTTTTCCCCCCTGCAACACTCAAAGTCACGGCCACAGGTAAGTACCGGCCCTGCGGGGCCCTTCAACCAACAAGTACCCTTGTGGGTCATACACACACTCAACCGTCAAGCACTCAGACAGGCATGCAAACCAGCAGGCACGCACACACACATACATGGAAATCACAGCAGAATGCGGGAATTTCAGCAAGGCATTCATTCCAGCGGCAAATCCCAGAAATCAGTAGTGTTCTCAGTCTGTGTTTTTGGCGGGTCATTACATTACCCCCCTCTCAAGAGCGAGGTCCCTTCGAGCAAGTAACTCAATCATAGTTGGCACAGAATGCATCGTAGGAGTAAATCAGAAAGAGAGACTTAGTAAGTCCGTGAGGAGTCATTTCTGCAACGAATTTAGCAGTCTGTCCCTCACGGATCTGTCATTCATAAACGTTCACAACACGGGGAACACTCTTTAGCAGCTCTTTTCGGTCGATCCAGAAAAATTCAGTCAACGGGTGATAGAGGAAGTGAACCTTGTACTGTCTGTTCCTCCCTCTTCCCTCGTGAGAAACGATTTGGTCTATCTCATGGCCGCCGTCGATAGGGCGAGGTATCATAGGGTCTCGAAAGGGAAACGTCTCATCATCAATATGTGGAAACAGTTTGGACGCATGAAAGACCGGATACGTGCGCAGATGAGGAGGCACGTCAATCACATATGAAGGACCAAAATCATCCCCAATCACCTTGAGGTGCAGCTGCGCCTCCTTGAGGACCTGCAAAACTTCCTTAAGGTGGTTGAGGTGCTCTTCTATGGTTTTACTGAAGATCAGGATATCGTCAAGGTACACAACCACAAACCAGTTGAGCTGACGGCGAAGTACCTTGTCCATGAGGCACTGAAATGTGGCCGGTGCATTCGTAAGACCGAAGGGCATAACGATGAACTCGTACAGCCCATCGCGTGTTTTGAATGCAGTATTGTGCTGGTCACTCGGATCAACTTCAATCTGGTGGTAACAAGATTTGAGGTCGATCTTGGAGAAGACCTTGCACCCACCTGCCGCGTCTAGCAGATCATCTATGCGAGGCAAAGGGTAAACATTCTTTCTTGTGTTCCGATTAAGGCCACGATAGTCAATACACATCCGGAGTTTGCCTCCTTTCTTTGGCACAAACAGGACAGGTGCACCGAACTCAGACTCACTGGGCCTAATCCATCCACGATCAATCATATCATCAATCTGCCTTCTCAACTCCTCCAACTCGCCTTGTCCCATACGGTAGACGCAGCCCTTTGGAGGAACACTCGCCTCTATTATCTCGATTTTGTGTTTGACCGGACGCTCGGGAACTCCACGAGGTTCGGCCAAAACTTTAGGGAATCGATCTAATAGCTGGCGAATGTTTCTTGGGACTTCCGGTGGAGGATCATCCTCATCAGGAGAAAGGAAATCAGTTCGAGAATTTACAGCAATTACAACCGGATTTGAAGTATTTGGATCAAAAGTAGAGGGATTATTCACAGTAGAAGTAGATGGATTAGAAGCAGAGGTGGTAGAAGTAGAGTTACTTACCAAGGTAGAAAACGCAGCAAAAGTAGAAGGCACATGAATAGGCTTTACAAAAGCTACATGTACATGCTCAATCTCCTTGCGCCTGCGCACTGATTTGCAGAATTTGGTTGCACTTAGAAGAGTCACAGGGGACTCGCGCGCCTCATCCAATAGGACGGTACGCTCGTTCCCCTTGGCATCACGCACCACGAACTGATTGTCCGCCCATGTGGTCCTTAGGCAATGAGCCTTTAACCAGCCCAAGCCAATGACCGCGTCGAACGGACACTTGTCCATGACATAGAAGTTAAGCTCATGTGTGACAGTGCGGTCCTTGTCAAAGGTGACGCGCACACCTTTGACAACATGTGTAGAGGTGACAAACTCTTGGTTGCCCACTTGGGTCTGACAAGGGTTCTGCAGTTCCACTTGCTTCATTCCCAGGCCCGCCTTACGAATCCCGTTAAGAGAAAAGAAGTTAGTGGTTGAGCCACTATCGATCAGCACGCGGATGTATCGGCGGTTAATGAGCAGTTTAAAGAAGGTTAGCTCCACACTCCCTTGAACACGGCGTTGCTGCTTGAGCTGCAGTCAGTGTTCCATGTGAGCGTGGAAGTCAACTTCCTTAGACTCCTCCCAAGGCTCAGTGTAAAGCACATGAATTGCAGCAGCTTTGGAATCAGCGTCGTTTCGGGCTTCAAGAGTAGGCTGTTGATCAGATTCAGGCTCATTAGAGGGGCCTGCAACTGATGTTTCAGCTTCCCTTGTTGTAGGGAGTGTTGATGACTCCTCTATGCCCTTTGCTTGTTTCCCTGCAATCTATAACAGTCCTGCACAGCATGCCCAAGCTTTTGACAATGCAGGCATATGTCCCAGTTTAGATCTTCTTTCCCATTCCTTTTGACTGATTCGGAGGGCCTCCCAAGGCTTGGTAGATGCATCCTCCGGTTTCTCAAAGATCTTCGCATTCTTTGGGAGGTGGACAACAGTTACCTTACCTGAACCACGGTTGGGCCCCTTGTTCGAAGCATTCTTTCTAAAAGCATTCAGTTTTTCATCCTCGTTGACGTCAGACTCAATGGCTGATGTGGAACAACACATATCGGAGTCCGGCTCTAGATCGTCATCTAGAGACAAATCATCCACATAGGACTGATCTTCAGCCTCCCGATGATCATGCAGTGCAAGCTGGTTGCTGCTTCCAAACCGCTTGCGTTGTGGTTTCCCACCTGCAGTGGGCGCCTTCTTCCGCCTGGCGAGGTCCTTGGCCTTTAGGTTGACTAGATCCGTCATGAGCTCTCTCCAGGTGGTATGGTCTTTGAGTGCCAACAGGGAGAGTTATTCTTTAGGGGCCACTCCCATGACTACATCCATACAAGACACATCAGTCATTCCCAGGTCTGGAGTAGTGAACAGACCAGTCAAGTATTGTTCCAAAGCTTGCATGGAGGACCTCCATGTTTGACCCTTGAGGGCCTCAAGCTTCAGCCTAGCCTTGAGTGCAACATGCTTGTCTTGGTATCGTGCGATGAGAAGGTCCTCAAGGGTGCGTACAGAGGTTACCTTCAGCCACTCAGTCAGGTCAATTCGTTCATAACCTGCAGCAACAACTTGGAGCTCAATGTAATTCCGTACGACGGGCTCAGTATTAGTCCCCATGATCATACTTCGGTCCTCTTGTGGTGTCCGCATGACCTCGAAGTATGACCGCATGGAACTAATCCAAGAGGTGATGTCCGCTTTCCCGTCGTACTTGGACGGCAGAGTGGCCGCCCGCTTGTCCACCATGGGACCGTTGTACTGAACGCCAGTAGGGACTGTGGCGTTTTGGGCTGATGTCATCGCATTTGGGACTATGACTAGTGCAGAACTGCCGGCGCTGCCGCTCAAGGAGCTGGCACCGGATCCTGCACTCGTCACAGTTCCACTTGCCCTTGTCATGAGGACTGTGTTGGGTTGAGAGACTGGGACTGCCGCAGGTCGAGGGTTAGGAGGGCGGGGGGCAGACAGTTGGGACTGTTTGAGGCTGATTATCTCAGCCTGCAGCTCTTGGTTTCGCTGCTCTAGTGCTGTCACACGGGACTCAAGGTTTTCCAAGGTCCGCAGTCGAACCAAGGCTGCTATGGCAGCAGCTAGTTCCTCCTGGAACCGGTCAGCATTGGCTTCCGGGATCCGAAGGAGAGCCACCTGATCAGCAATGTTGGCAGCTCTGGCTGCTGCCTCTGCCTCCCTTTCCCTCTGCACTGCATCATCATACAACTTCTGAAAGAACGGCTTCCCGGCCTCGTCCGCTGCGTCCAGCATGGCCTGCCATTGTGCAGATGTGATGTCTGCCATGCCCGAGGAAGGGGTGTCAGGAAAACGGTACGGATGGGTGGAGGGAGAGAACGATTGAGCGGACAAGAGGAATCCACACAAGGTAACTACCTGCACAAGAGGAGCATCAACAAAAAGGAGTAAGGGATCTCCTTATCCTACGAAACCCCAAAGACCATCATCAAAGGTGAAATCTATACCTTCTTATACCTCCAAACGGTAAAGGTAAGTCCAAACTACAAAACCACCCTTGATCCTCGGATCGAATCTTCCCAAGCTCTTCAATCCTCCTCTGTCATGAACAAACTTCTCACGGGACGCTGACCTGCCCAAGCCTTCGGAAATTCCTCAAAGGCAATGAAAATGCCACCGGGTTAAAATTCCAAGCCGTATTCACGTGGAAAACAAGCACAGGAGATCAAAGCCCTCTATCGCAGCATAGCATTTCGACCCGTTGCGAAGGGTCGGAAATAAGACGGGGTAAAGAAAGGAGAGGAGGCCAAAATAATAAGGAATCGCAGGAATTTCGAAAACAGACAGAGAAGGGCAGGACACCGGAGTGAAGGGCGAGTACGGACCAGAGGGATCTTACACGAGTGAGAGGGAAGGAGCGACGGGAGAAGCAAGCAACGAGAGAAAAGGACATATAAGGAAAGGGAAAGGACAATTAATGGTAACAGTGATCCTAGAGGGGAAATAGACACAAACAGAGGAACGAAGGTGTGAGCAGAGGCGTGAGAGAGAGAAGACAGGAGAAGGACGGAAAGTTAAGGAGCGCGGACACATCGAGAGAAAGAGCTAGGGCTGAAAACAGCCAGATATTATTTATTCTTTAATAAATCCAGTATTAATACCATTATTATTCTACAATATTTATTTTCAGTATTATTACCATTATTATTCTATAATATTTATTGTTGCTATTATTCAGCCTCCACCACAATTGTTAGCTCTCACCGTCTCATTATTCTGGTATCTTTGCCAAAGTCGATCCCCAAGCGGGGAGGCCAACCTCTACCAAAATTTTGTCAAATTCCAGCATAGGCCCAATCCGGTCCTATTGGGCCGAACTCCGCCACTGACTCTTTCGGCAGTATCAATTCCTAGGAGTGGAAGCTCTAAACTTTCTTTTCCCTCATTTGTTAAAAGAACATACCCTGCCATCGGTCCGCTTCCCCCTCGCCATCTCCTCAGACAAAGCCATTATTCCTAAAGTCGATCCCCAAGTGAGGAGGCTAACCTCTACCAAAATTCACCCCTTTTCCTACCCTCCCAGCTCACGCAACCCCCCACCCAACAATTCCATCTTTCCCACCCTCTTGAGCGCCCACATCCCCAAATCACAGCGCGCGCTGACCGATGCCCACTCCGAATCCCACACGTCCTGCAACTCCCCGACACGCCGATCGTCCCACGACTTATGCCCCACCCCCCTAAAGGACACTCCCCAAGACAGTGAACAAGAAGAAACCAACCCGTCCACATCACTCTGCTCCACGTCCAACCTGCCTCGCGGTCAAACACCACAATGACGCACTCTCACGTTGCAACGCCGGTGCCAACCTTAACCTCTGGACCAAACTCAATCACAGGTTCCCCCCCAGGATCAGCATCTGGACATGCCTCAGGCTCAGACTCAGGATTTGCCTCGAGCACAGCCAAAGGACACACCTCAACAACGGACTCAAGAAAAATGTGCTTCCAAAACGAACAAGACCCAAGTTAGGAAGTGCTCAACTTGATGATCAAAGAGACAAGAATCAAACCAGTAATTTCAAACGAAATCCCGAAAATCGGCAAGGAAGAGGAAGCGGAGGTGGAAGTTTGGGAATACCCAAAGGAACAACTCCCAGTGCTTGATAAGTTCTATGAATCTCATGCAGTCGCCTGCTCATTCCCAGCTAAACTAAAGCATCTACCACCCACGGAAAAAAGGAGGAGGATCCGTGAAGCACTACAGAGCATAGAAAGCCTGAGAACCACTGAACCCAAAGTTGCCTACCAACAGAGAGGAAGGAACCCAGTCACAGTATTATCCGCCTACCCAGATTACACCACGTACCTGGTATCGATTCAAGCTCTGTATTGCGAGGGTTCAGTCGTTTCTATCAACAAACGAAGACCCAACAGATCAGCACCATAGGGGTCTTCAAGACACAGGCAATCGCTGATGTTCAAGCATTTCTGGATCGAATTTGACAATCTAACGGACGGTGTGCATCGCATCGTGGAAGACAGACTAAAAGATTCCCACCCCCAATGCCCCCTGGTTGAGTGGGTTTCCTCAACACCCGACTTCCTAACTCCAAGCACCAACTCTAGAATAGTTTGTGTCGAGCTCAAAGCAAGCAACCCTCCTGACCTTCCTGACAAATGGTTCTTCAGGATAGGTCAACAGATCCAAACTGTATACATCTCCATGAAAGCGAATCCCATGTGCTTCAGATGCTGAATCAAAGGACACATGGGAAACGATCCTCACTGCCCCCTGAACAACAGAAAGGGAGATGGAAAAGGACTGCACCCCTCGATGTTGGTTGAAGCAGAAACATTGAAGGGCACTGGATCATCAATGACCCAGCCTATGCAGGCTGGGTTTTCGATGACCTCAAGGAAATCCCAGCTTGGATCTGGACTCTGTCAAACTCAGAGCCAACATGCAAACCTGACGTGTTCCCCCCTCATGGGAGCAGATGGCAGATGAATGGAGGGAAAAGGAACGATAGATCCACCCACAAATATGACAACTTCACCTTGGGACACACACTCCACCTTGAATAGACAATGCACAAGAACCAAATCCTGAGCGAAGTACACAGCATGGGGAAAGAAGCAGAAAAATCCTACCTCGAAAATCTGGAGTCTAGAGGCAACCTGGCAGCCAAGAACAGGTCCAAAAGCACCACTGGTCAACCCAAAAGGAAAAACAAAGGAGAGGAGGACGAAGCCAAGGAATCAGACAAATCCCCAATAAAAAAAAAGTGTAGGGAAGGGGACTCCTCATCTGATGACAGTACCAGTGGCATGCACCTAGACATTCCACTCCCAACAAAGACAACAAATGACAACCATGACAGTTCAATGGAGGACGACTCACACAGCACACTAGAATGATTGGACGAGTACATCATTTCGCCGAGATCTCGCCACGACCTGGACTTGGAAATTCGGTTGGCACATGCAAGACACATAAGCAGTCTAAAAGAATCTACCACTGCGAATAACCCTACAGGCTTTCCCACCTTCCCAAACCCCTACGAAACTCGTCAATCTGAAAACAACTTTTCAGAATTTATGGCATCTAAGTACGTGGACAAGAGTGAAGAGGGGATGGAAGCGAACTGGGAGAGACAACCAACCAAACAACCATTTGGCCAGCCTCTTACCTGAATGAAGCCAAAGAGATGACAACTCAAGAGGAGCGGGTTACCAGTAGTCTTGAAGAACAAGGAACACACCTCACTGAAGAGGGGAAGATGAGAGTTCTAGCCATGGAGCTACACAATCAGCCGAAAAAACCTGAAGGAGGAGAAGAGGAGAAAAATCGCAATCCTCGAGAGGCAAACAAGACACCTCGAGGAACAAAACCAGGAACTGGGGAAAATCTTTCCCTCCCTCAAAAGATTGGCAGATGAAAACCCATCAGAACTGGTAGTGGTAGCCAGGATTGATGCCATCACACTCTCCCCTCAGTCCTAATCATGCCTTTTCACTTCAACAAGAAAAAAAGTGGGTGGCAGATCGTGGTCAAACCATCCCTGTCCATTATCACAACCCATGATTCTGTTAAAGTGCCTCCCTTCTTGAGAGCAAATGTTGCAGATCAGCAGCCCTTGCTCATCTACAAGAACTGGCAGGATAAGAGCTTGAACGTGGTATGGGAGGATGAAAAAGACAAATCCCACTTCAGGGACATGAATCCTATCATGGCTATCTACGACCAGCAAGTTGAATTGAGAGACGGTTTGCAATGGAAATCATGGGATCTTATCTGTGAAATCACATACCAACTGTTGGGACAAGAGGAAGAAGTGGACAGAATCGCATACAGTATGGCAGCGTTCATGAGAGAGGAATGGCTGGGAAAGAGCGAGGAGGCCCCTCTGGGTAGGGCAAAGAAGGAAAAGGAGATAAAGGACAAAAGGTTGGCAGAGTTCAAAGCCTCCTAGATCCATTACCAGCCCCAAAGCAGAGATAACTATCTAAACAGATAATGGAAGATCCAGCAGATAGCTTCACCGACAGAGGGGTTGGGCACTGATCAAAGAGACTCAAACCCACTTCCGACGCAAACATTGCAAAAGAAATCAGGAAACAACCTGAACTATCTATCATGTCCTAGAATGTCAACGGTCTGGCCTCCATACTAGACAACCCAGTCAAATGGAGGAACCTAACGGAAACCATGCGATGGTTTGGGCAAAACCCCCCAGACATAACTTGCCTCCAGGAAACACACCTAACCAACAATTAGGAACACAGAAAGATACAACTGGCGATCCTAAAGAAGCTATATCTCGTCAAATCTGCAGTTTGGACTAACGCAACACCGAACGGCTCGGCAGGCACGGTCATAGTATTACACCAGAGATCTCCTCCTAGCAACGACATCGAAGTGCTTTCCACATCACAGGATCACACATCAGGCAGATGGGCCAAAATCGATATCAAACTCAAAGAAGAGAGAATATCAGTCATAGGCATTTACGGACCGAATGCACCGTAGGAAAAAAAACACTTCCTCGTTACCTTAGAACAACTCTTCCCCATCCACAATCACGACATCATAATGGGAGACTGGAACTCGGTCCAAGCCTCGTCACAATCCAATAGTGAGAACCTAAAAGACTTCATCACGAGGAAGAACCTTACTGACCCATACCGTCTCTTATCACCAAACATAAAACGTTTTTCCTATGTTAGGAAAACTACACTAGGAAGAACATCTTTCTCAAGAATTGATTTCTTCCTAACCTCGGAGTCCCTCTCAGGTACCATATTAAGTTGCAACATAATGAGCAACCCCTATCACAAAGGCCTAGACCACAAAGCTATCACCCTCTCCCTGAGGCTTACCAAAACAGAATATACTGGTAAAAACTTGTACTGGTTTAACAACGCTCTATTATCCTCTTATGACTTCCAAACTGAGTTGGCCAAAATCCTAAGTTCACAAACAAAAATAAATCTAGAAGAAGACATATTTACCAAATTCCCTCAAATAGTAAGTAACATTAGCCTGAAAGTGTCACAATCCTCTAGAAGATTAGCAACACGAAGAAAGGAGCGGAAAAAAAACATTACAGAACGTTATTGAAATAGCGAAAACAAATCTTCAAAGAAACACAAACTCGCCTCTTTATGCGAAGTGTTCTCTAAAGCCAAGGAGGAACTAGCGGAATGGACCAAGCTCAAACTAAGGGGTATGCAACTCAGGACCAAAATCAAAGATTGGGAACTAAACGAAAAAATGTCCAAATTCTTGTTTCAAAGCATCAAATCCAATGCCAAGAATGTGAAGATTGAGTATCTACTAAATGAACAAGGAATCCCGACCTCCGAAACGACGCAACTAATAAGCATAACAACCAACTTCTACAAGGACCTCTACACCAGCAAATCCCCAATAGAAGGTTCCAACGTAACCTCAAGAGCCAGGTCGAAATTCTTAAACTATCTTGATCGCTCCTTGTCAATCAAAGTAGCCAACTCACTAGAAAAACCCATAACATTGGAAGAGCTCCACACAACCCTCAAAGACCTAAAACCTAACAAAGCTCCAGGCAGAGACGGCCTATCAAAAAAATTTTGGATGGCAAGTTGGCACACCCTAGGCCCCCTGCTCCAAAACTTTCTTAGCAGGGCCTAAGAAGAAGAATCACTAGGACCCACCCTTAGTACGGGAGTTGTGACCCTCCTTTACAAAAAGGGAAGCTAGGAGGACATAAAAAAAATATAGGCCAATATCCTTCTTAAATGTCTCCTACAAAATCCTTGCCAAACTCCTAGCCTCCAGAATCAATAAAATCATAGGAGGCTGCTTCCACCTCGATCAAACAGGTTTCATCCCTGACAGACTACTTCTAGACAATGTAATGACCCTCACCGAAATAACTAGGATATTAAATCAAAAGAAAGTCAAGACAACGATCCTCTTTTTAGACTTTGAGAGAGCTTATGATCAAGTAATCTGGTATTTCCTTCAATCTTGCATGGAGAAAATGGGGGTGGGACCAGTCTTCATGAAATAAATAAGAATACTTTACAACGACGCCCAGGGCATAGTCCAAATCAACGACTTCCTGTCCAACCCCTACAATATGTCAAGGTCGGTCAAGCAAGGTGACAACATGGCAGCACCTATCTTTCTATTTGTAATGGAAGCCATCGCAGCCTTCCTGAGAAATGACCCCTCCATAGAGAGACTAGTGAACGTTAAGGATGAAAGAGGAAAACTACTACACTTACCTACCACCCTCCTTTTCGCAAACGACCTTATAGTTCTTAGCAGAGCATCCAATGCATCGTTTCAAGCCCTAACAAATGCAATGCAAGCATTCCAACTGGCCTCCGAAATGAAAGTGAACTGGAAAAAAAACAATAGGCTGGTGGCTAGCAGATTCCCCACCACCCATTCAACTCACCCCCGAAGGAATGCTATGGGCGGATCCGTTCGCCCCCTTCCGTTTCCTAGGGATTAACCTCAACACGAAAGGTTGCCACAATGCATCAGCAACGTCCCTATTATCTTCCATGATCAACAGAATGCACACATGGAAAGGAATCCACATATCACTACTAGGAAAAGTTGTAGCACTAAACAACTCGATTCTAGCCATGATGTGGTACACCACCTCTATTTGGTTCCCATCTGACGAATTCCAAAGCCAAATTAGGAAAAAGGCAGCAACCTTTCTATGGACAGGCAATCCAGACAACGACCACTTCATCCACGAGGTAGCCTGGCAAACGATCACCGAACCCAAAACCAAGGGTGGCCTTGGTCTCATAGACCCATGTCGTCAGATCCAGGCCCTCCAAATCAAATGGATCCTTAGACTATCCCTCCAAGACAACCTCCAGTGGACACCCTTAGCCCTAAACCACATTAGGGAAATAGCCCCTTTCAAATCTCCCAAGAACATGACAGGTCTCTTCTGGATCTTCAACAAACATTGGGCACTCCTCGTAGACAAAAAAAAGCACACCCCCATTTCGATACAGGTAGATAACCACGATCCGGAACCTTCAAAATCCCTCTGGGCCCAGATCCTACGCAGCTGGAGAAACATATTTCCAGAAAACAGATCAGGCCCCAAAAGGAGAGACGAAGTCTTAAAACAACCCCTCTTTGGCAACCCCTGGACCAAAAACGAGAAAGGCACAAACTTTTCTCTCTCCAAATCTGAGGCTAAATGGGGCCATTGGGTAGAAAGAGGGGTATGGCAGATCCAACATATCTGGAACGAGGTAGCAAACGAATGAAAATCTGAGAAGGAACTCAGGCCAACCCTGAAGGGTTTACATCACCTGCAAACGAACATTAACCAGATCATAGAAAGCATCCCCATGCAATGGAGACGCCTACTACGATCTGAAAAGAGATGGCAATATGGAGATAGGGCCTCAATAAAGGATCCGGGAGAAGTTCAGGAAGTTCTCAGATTTAAAAACTACGAAAACCTGAATAACAATTGGATCTGCTGCGACATTTTTCCTCTCAAGGAACCAGGGAACCCAGCAAGCTACCTTAATGCAGAAAGCAGAGCAGAAGGCACCTTCAAAACAAGCACCCTACGAAGAGTAAGAGTCATCGTAAGGGAAAGAAACAAGGTTTTCAAACCACAGTCAAGTATGCAAGAAGTCGAAATAGATCCAACAGAGGGACCTGGAGCACCCCCATCCAAAGAGCCACTATACCACGACTCCACAAAATAACTAACTACACCCCAAGACTAGGATACCATCTTCTTTCTAAACCCATCTCAATAACCAATATCCTGCAAAAAAGATGGTCAAAAGAAGAACCCACTATAACAGACTCACAAATAACCATACCCTGGTCATCAATCTTCTGCACTAAACCGGTCAGACCAGCCAGCCTACTTTGGTTGATCCCATACAGGGCAGTGCCGGTCAACCACTGGTTGGCACAGACACGCAATAAGGCAAACCGAACAGATCAAGATTCTTGGTGCAAAGTCTGCAACCAACAGAGGCCGGAAACACTTAACCACTGCTTTATCGATTGCCCAGAAGCCAGAATCATATGGCAAGAGATGGAAATCATATGGAAATCCCTCTCTCACAAGTCCGTCACGATAAGTCCCGCCACAATTTTCCTCGACGTAGATCAGAACCCGCCCCTCAAAGGCTTCGAGGCTTTCTTCTTCATACTTATCAGGAAACAAATCATTTGGGGCCTATGGAAAAGAAGGTGTGAACTAACCTTTGGCGATTGTCCTATTACACCCCAGAACCCACTCAACACAATAAAACATACAATAGAAACGGAACTACAGGTTCTCTGGACCAAAGCCCTAAAACAAATAAACAGTGCCCCCGACAAAAAACAGAGTTAATCCGTAAATTCTCAACTGCAAAATTAGGATCTGGCCTTTGAGGAGAAATAAAAAATGACTACTTAGTCCTCGAAAACTGGCTAACGCCACCACCAGAGCAGAACACGTTTTCATCTCCCCCCTCACCAACACTCCATCCCCCATCACAGTCAAACCTACCCATTGATTCCAACGCCTTCATTACACATCACACCGTATAACCCAGTAACTCTCCACCCACAGTCCCCGACTCAACCTCTCTTCCCTGAAAAAAAAAAAAAAAAAAAAAAAAAAAGGGAACAGACAGCCCTACATGCCCTCCAGCCCCCCCCCCCCCTCCACGTCCCACCCCACCGAAAAATTCTACCACCCCCACTTGGCTATCCCGCACCTACTATGCTCCCCATGACTCCTGACATCCTTCCCCCGACGCTATACCCCCCCCCATAAGTAGATAAGGGATGAGTGTTTAGGGTTTAGCGTTTGAGGGAAAAACAACTTATTAAAATTAGAAGCCTAAAACGCAGTCTAAGGCTAAAGAGCACTACAGTGCATAGAAAGGTAAGGCTAGGGTCATAGATAAGGGCGCAGATGAAGGCTGAACTAGCTCTACCAGCAATCCACACAGATCTGACAGCCATACAGCTGAGAGGAAAAGCTAGAGTCAGCCATATAGGCAGGCCTTCAGCAATGACAAAACAGGTCCATAAGTCCGGGAGGCCTTCCAAGTCCAAGAGAACGTCAAGCAGGCTAACCTAGGCAGGGGTGAAGGGTGGTACATCCTTCCTTGGGAAGTAACCAATGCTGCCTTTCAGGCCTTCCTACTGTAAGGGGGAGGAGTGTGTGTGAGTACCCATTGTAATTATTTCTGACTTGCCGGTGGAATAGGAACCGGACTGAGGCTCCCCAGAATGGAAAAGGAGCCAGAACCGTAAGGTTCTGTTTTAAATATATATATATATCGTCACAAATAGAACTGCCCGGTAAACCGTAGGCAGAGAGAGAGAAGAGGATATATATATCGTCACAAACAGAACTGCCCGGTAAACCGTAGGCAGAGAGAGAGAAGAGGACATACAAAAAAAAAAAAGATTCCGCAGTTGAGGAACCCCTTGCTCTCAGTGCTTCGCATCCTGGAAAAAAAAAAAAAAAAACTTGGAATCACAACGAAAGGAGTCGAAGGACTTTGAAACAGACAGGCTTTGGGAAGAGGGAGTGACATAGGTTTTGGCAGAACGGAGAAGGAAGTACTGTTACTCAAAGGTGTGTAGTGGGAAGCTGGGTTGGAGTTACATAACGAGTGGCTGAGATGGGCTTGGACAACAGTTAAAGAGTTCAGGGTGAGCGACAACGGAATCCTCTCTTGCTTGAGCAGAGAGGCTAGGGAGGTGATGAGCAGGCAATCATACCTGAATGTCGCGAACACCTTCTGTTATCTGCGAGATGAGGTACCTAACGGTGTTCATCTATGTTTGATGTCTGTGCTCTTAGTTTGTCCTTCACTCCCCCCGTTTGCTGCTGATCAATGGGTGATTGGTTGCCATTGCTTCCTGCTATTCACATGAGCACGTGTGTGTATGGCATGTTGTTCTACCCTCGTTCTCGCCCCACGGTGGCACGGTCACCATTGCTTTGAGATGTCTGCTGTGCCATTATCTGATCCATCCATCCATCAGGGATTTGCACTGAGAGGTTACACACCTGTGCCGGATGGTCTCTACATGTTTGCTCCCACTTGCTGCTCCTCCATGATTGACTGGTTGCCATTGCTTCCTGCTAATCACATCAGTGTGTGTGTGTGTGTGTGTGTGTGTGTGTGTGTGTGTGTGTGTGTGTATTATGGCACATTGTTCTCCCCGTGCCCTCACACCATGGTTACCATTGTGTTGAAATGTCCTCTCTGCCACCATGCGATCCATCCATCCATCACACAGTCGCTGAGGTTATTGCACCTCTGCAAGGTGGTCCTTTCATTTGGTGGTTGTCACTCAGAGGCAATCAGGGCCTCGCGCCTTGTAGCACCAAACCATGGAGCATGCTAACAGTACTGCGAGGATCAGGCTCTTCGGCAGGCCTTAGGGGCCCCAAGGCGGGCCAGATAAAATCGAGAGGCCCATTGTTGTCAATTTCGCATTTGGGGTTCAGGCAGTTGCGTAGTGTCAGTTGGTTGAAGGAACTCAGGCCACGGCCAGCCACACTTTGTTCGGCCTTCTAGGCCTTTCTTCGAAGCAGGCCCTGGGCCGCATCTGCAGCAGTATACACGACGAGCAGTTGGAAGGCGTAACCAAACGGGGCCCAGGGCAATAGCAGCAGAGGCTCAGCCACCCGTGGCCTACCTGAAACTTCAGGGCATAGGCCCAGCCCAGCCAGGTAGCACCCAGGCCAGACTCTTTCCATATAGGAAAGAGCTCGCTGCGTGGTGGGGCATTCGGGCACTTGCTAGTTTGTGGCAGCACTGCTGGAGCGAGCGCTCGCGGGCTGCTGCTAGCGCAGAACAAGGTGTCGTGCACGTGCGGTTGTGTAGAAGTGAGGGTGCTGCTGAGGGCAGCGCCATAGCTCAGTTTCCATAGAGGCTTGGGTGCATGGCAAGGGGTAGTGGTGCTCTTCGTGCATAAGGGAGAAGACATAGGTGAAAGACAAGGGAGAAGGGGGGGGGGGGGGGGAGAGAGAGAGAGAGAGAGAGAGAGAGAGAGCGA
>BFEA01000289.1:1537733-1563657 GCA_003427395.1 Chara braunii
TGTGTGTGTTTGTAGGGGGGGGTGTCTATGTGTGTGTGTGTGCGTACGTGTGTGTGTTTGTGGGGGCGGTTGTCTATGAGTATGTGTCTTGTTTTTTTTTCTGGTTTTTGTGTTTTTCATTTTTTTAAATACATATGAACTTAAAAATAAAAATAAAAAAATGGAGGTTGTATATCTCCAAAAGCTCTACAACCTTATATCTTTTTTTTTTGTTGTTGTTGGTTGCCCGCCAAACAATCTTTGTGAAAAAAAAGAAAAACCCACCCATTTCATCTTTTTTTTGTTTTTTCCTTTCTTTTTATGTTTTTGATTTTTAAAAAGTATAGCAAAAATTCAAAAAATAAAATTAAAAACATAGGGTTGTAGATCTAAAAAAGATCTACAACCGTTTTTTTATTTTTTGCTTATTTTTTACCCGAGAAAAAAATATTCCCGCGCCCGCTCAAACCCCGCTCAAGGCACTTGAGTGGTGCTCGAAAACGTCATGGCCGACTGCACGCTCAATCAGTGCACGGTTTCATAGAGGGGGAGGGAAAATTATGGCAACTCTTCGCCCCTGGACTAATCAGATAAATTGCCATCCAGCATGCATCTCCACAGGTGATTTATTTTTATTTTTGATTATTTAGTTGTACGGACTTGGTTAACAACTAACAAACAGATGCAAATAGAATAGTGTAATCCTTGCGGCATTGCATTCTGTTTTAGAATAATCTAAAAATAGAAATAGAATTACCTTTTAGGATCTGACATTGGTTGCTGATTACCGCTTGACTACATTTCTCCAGGCTGACCGAAAATTATTGTTTATTATTATTCGGTTGGGTGTCATCCTGAGGTAGGATTCAGTGTTGGTTCTAGTTTAGATCAAACAACACTGTAGCTCATGAGTGAAGAAGGAAGCAGTGAGGAGGAGGAACGATTAGTGGAGGATCTTAAAGTTACCCGTAGAAATGCACTCAATCGACCGATCACTTTCCTATAGCTAGAGCAAGGAGAGGGAAGGAGGGTGTGAAGAGAAGCCACGGAGAGGACGACATTATAGGGGGTTAGGGAAGCAGCAGCCAGAGTCGAAAGGGCACTAGCAGGCGCACTAGAAGCAGACACTAGAGCCGACGCTGAGGCAGCCATGGCCACTGCCTCTATTATGTCACAGGCCTCGTCTCAGGCCTCATCGCAGGTATCAGTCAGGGGTTCTCTCAAGTGTCCGTTAGTCAATCTGTTGGCTTGCAAGTCAACCAACAATCTCAACTCATGCCAGAAGATTACGAGATCCTACAAGCGGAGGCTCTTCATGATGAGTTACAACAACAGTTGCGGGATGTAGCCGAGAGAAGAGAAAGGGCTAAAATGAGAAAAGCCAGACTAGGAGCTAGGAGGCAGGAGTTAAGAGTTGGAAGAACTAGACGAGTTAACATTAGATCCTGCGGTCAAGTCACTGCGACGTTTGCTGCTTCGTGTGGTTGAAGCACAAGTAGTGCAACAAGAGTTGTTGGCCGAGCTAGTGGTCGGCCATAAAGTATTATGGCTGCATCGCAGGCCCCTCGTCATGTGATGAGGCAGCCTAAGTACTTTGTAGCTCCCCCTACGCAGGTCCCTCAGTGATGCCGTTGCCAGCACGACCCTCTTTTTCTCCTATGTTTGGCATACCTCTTTCAGGTGGTTTAGCAGCAGTTAGTGGTCAGGTCCTTAGGACTTCTCCCCTACCATCAATGACGGTTGCAGCTACAGTCCAGCCATCAGGACAGCCTCAGGTTAGCGCGCAGCAACCTGTTCCAGTGGTTACGCAGCCACTGCAGCAAACACCTGGGGCAATCCAACCCATGCAGTGGATGCCCAAGATCCCCTTGTTGAGTCCTAAGCCCTTCTCTGGCGACAAGAAGAAGGAAGAGGACCTGGATACCTGGGTGAGGACTGTGCCTACCTATGTGAGGCACAAGCTCAAAAGGCCAGAGCATAAAGTTATAGTTGTTGCATCCTTTCTGGAAGGCTCTGTCGCACAATGGTTGAATGGTCTAGTGCAGCAACAAGGCTATGGTCAAAACTTCGATGCTTGGGCCTAGGCGCGGGCATTGGAAGACTTCGTACGGACCGTGTACAATAGGTGGCATGACCCTCAAGGGGCTCAGAAGGCTACTGACTCATTGGCTAGTGTCGGTTCTAAACGGTATCGAACATTACGTGAGGTCACAGACGTCGTAGAACGTCTGATGGTGGTACCTAGCGTGTGCGATGACCCTCAGGTACTCCTCACAGCTTATCTGCGATGTCTGCCTACAGATGTCAAGAACAAGCTGGTGGATGAGGCCACCATCGATGTCCATAACTTCACTACTTTCAGCAAGAAGGCTTTGGATATAGAGGCCAAACTTGGGACTACACAGCAGGGTCTGGCAGATGGTAGGAAGAAGAAGCTTCCCCAGGATTGAAGGAAGAAGGGCAATCTTATGTTCGTCGATCACGAAGCTCAGGCAATTGACATTGACGACTTCCCTGACTATGGGGAAGACACAGAGCAAGATGGGGCTAGTGAGACTTCGGATGGGGGAGTCGTAGCTCCTATCAAAAAAGGCTAAGGGGACCGGGAAACAAAAGGTAGGCCGGTCTAACGGTCAAGGCGACCAAGGGACACCAGTTTGGGTGCGACTTGGTTTAGATTACGAGGTTTGGAGGGACCGAGTTGCTAGGGCCACGTGTCTTAACTGCGGCAACTTTGGGCACACTTCTAGAACATACCGAGGCAAAAAGGTCACAACGAAGGTACCCTCTCCTACGGTGGTAGGCTTATCTTCAAACTTTGGTGGTCTCATCTGCGAGCACCTCGCAGGGAAACACCTCGGGCCAGTAGGAGTTTTAGTCGCTCTTACCCGTGCTTAAGTGGTTACGTTGCCTTCCCCACTTCAAGCGTTGGCCAAGGCTATTGACCCGCTAGTCGCCCCACAGACACATGTAGACCAATCGATGCTCTGTTCGAGAGATGTGTATGAGTCCTTAGAAGAGTTAGAAGCTGAGTGGTCAGGGAAGGACCCAAGAGACTCTTGGGCGATGATTAGTAGAGGTCCTAAAGGTGAACATTTCGTGGTAGAGGTTGATGTAGGTGGCCACAAAGTGGGCGCCTTCGCAGACATAGGCTCTACACATAACTTCATCAGTTGTGCTTGTGTGGATAGGCTGCGCTTAAAGGACCAAGTGCAGCGGCTGAATAGATTTGTCCATCCACTTCAACCAACAAGCACAACATAGTTGTCCAAGACTATGTCAAGGACGTAGTCTGCACCTTCTCCTATGGAGGAGGGGAACTGAAACACAAGATCTCGTTCCTAGTGAGCGATGAGCTGCCATTTGATATGCTACTAGGTATGTACTACCTCGAGGTCGCAAAGCCACAATTCGATTGGGATAGGAAGGTGATGATTCACAAGTTGCCAAACGGAAGAACCGTTAGACTGCAGAAGTATAAAGCTAACAGGCTAGTGGAGAACTATGGCTGCATGTGTGCTTCATCCTTTTATTACTATTATAAGCAAAAACCAGAGGAGGGGATGTATCTAGTCTTTGTCTCTGAGAAAGGGGAGGCCGTAAAAACACCCCCAAAGATAGAAGTTGTCGTTGCAAGCTATCTAGACCTTTTTGAGGAGCCTAGGGGTGCGGTAGAAAGGGAGGTGGTCCATGCAATAGAAATCGTCCCCGGTAGCGAAGCACCTAGAGGACGGACCTGCGGAGTTAGATGAGCTCCGCCGCTAGCTCAAGGAGCTCACAGAGAAGGGCTGGATCCGGCCAAGAATGTCCCCCTATGGAGCACCAGTTCTCTTTGTCCCAAAGAAATAGGGGACCCTAAGGATGTGCATTGACTATAGAGGCCTCAATGCCATCACAGTTAAGAACGCAGAGCCTCTACCCTGCATCGATGACCTCCTCGATAGAGTGCAGGGATGTCGATACTTCACAAAGAAGATCTGAACTCCGAATACCATTAGATTGCAATTAGACTTGAGGATCGACAAAAAAAACGCTTTTCAGACCAAGTACGGTCTGTACGAGTTTGTGGTGATGACCTTTGGACTATGCAATGCTCCTAGTACATTCCAACACGCAATGAATCAGATATTCCATGACTACTTAGGTAAGTTTATCGTTGTGTACCTTGACGATGTCCTGATCTTTAGTAGGACTGCACAGGAGCACACTGAGCACTTGAAAATAGTGCTAGGTCTCCTAAGACAGCACCACTATAAGGTAAACTTGGAGAAATGTGAATTTGGTCGCACCAAGATCTTATATCTGGGTCATGTGATCTCCGCGAACGAATTGAGGCCAGATGATGCCAAAGTGGCCAGCATACGTGACTGGCCCAGACCTCAGACTGTTACCGAGGTCCGGTCGTTTTTGGGGATGACGGGCTACTATCGTTCGTTTGTGAAAAACTATAGTATTATAGCTTCCCCATTAACAGACCTAACCCGCCTTGACACCCCTTGGGAGCGGACCGAAGAGTGTGAGGCAGCCTTCAAGAAACTGAAGTATGCCTTGACACACTATGAAGTCCTCAAACTTTCGGATCCTGAGCAGCCCTTTGTTGTGATCACAAACACCGGCCAATATGGACGGGGGAAAGTTGAGGCCAATTGAGTACATTAGCAAAACGATGCCATCTCAGAAGTTAGCTAAGTCCACATATGAGCGAGAACTCTATGCCCTACACAGCGTGTGCTCTCTGATGCCTTGAAGAGGTGGATTGATGTCATAGACATGTATGACTTCAAGCTCGACCCTCTAAAGGGAGAGTACAATAAGGTGGCTGATGCACTATCGCGAAGGGCAGACTATCTGGGCGCGCTGGTAACTGAGTTTGAAATATCTGATGATGTAACTCGATCAATGGTGGAAGCCTATCACGAAGATGCAGTTATCTTAGAGATCATCCATAAGTTAGAAGCTAAAGACAAAGGCACTTTTGGCGAATTTACGGTAGTTAATGGCTTGCTATTCCTTGAGAAGGCTGGGAAGAAAAGACTGTGTGTTCCAGATAGGGAGTCTTTGTGTAGTTTGTTTCTAGGAGAATGTTTTGATGCAACTGGTCATTTTGGATATAAAAAGACCTCAGCTAACTTAGTGCGGAAATTCTGGTGGCCCTCTATGATGCAAGATGCGAAGAAATATGTTGAGACTTGCTAGGTTTGTCAACGGGACAAACCTAGGACTCGGGCTCTGCTTGGGCCCATCAATCCCTTGCCTATCCCTGAAGGTCCCGATCAAAGTGTGTCCATGGACTTCATGGATACCCTTGTGACCAGCAGGAGCGGTAAGAGACACATCTTCGTCATAGTGGACCGATTTACCAAGTATGCTAGACTGATCGTCATGCCAAAAACACCAAAAACTGACTATGTCATCAAGCTGTTTATGGATAATAGGGTACGGGACTTTGGGTTGCCTAAGTCCATTGTTAGCGACAGGGACGTCCGCTTCACCAGCGAACTGTGGCAGAGTACTGCCCAACAGATGGGCACCCGACTGCAAATGACATCAGGGAATCACCCTGAGTCAAATGGCCAGGCAGAAAAGATGGACCAAGTAGTGCAGCACCTGCTTCGGCATTACATCAAGCCAAGTCAGGATGACTGCGATGAGAAATTACTTCTCGTCGCCAGCCTGTACAACAACGTTGTGCACGACAGTACTGGTACGACTCCCAACCAACTGCATCTTGGTTGAAAGCCCAGATCCGCACTTAATTTCCTGCTACCGGAAAATCAGCCATCTGCAACACCCGACAGCATACTGTCAAGTACGAACAGATGCTACAACAGGCTGTAGAACACATTAAGAAAGCACAAGATGCCATGGTTGCATCTGAGAACAGACACAGATGGCCATTTGAGTTTTAGGTAGGTGAACGAGTGTGGGTTAAATCATATGAACTGGGTCAGGAGTTGGGGATATCATGAAAGCTAATGCCTCAGTATTTCGGTCCCTGGGAGGTCCTAGATATAGTTGGGGATCAGATAGATGGACCCTCTTATGTGATTCGCATTCCTGCTCACCTGCGCACACACCCATTCTTTCACGCCTCAAAGCTAACACCTTTCATAGAAACTGCACAGTTCCCTTCCAAATGATCAATGCTGCCCCCAACCATGGACGGCGAAGTCGACATTGATGACATTGTGGAGCACAGAGTGATGCCTGTACCTAAGCCTCCCGACAAAGGCCGACCTGCAAAGCCAAGGATGCAGTACCGTGTCAGATTCAGACATCATACTGATCCCAGCGAAGATCGGTGGTTTACCAGAGAGGAACTGCAGCAGACAGCTCCCCAAGTGATTGCAGGATATGAACGAAGACTCAAAGAAAAAGGACTTCTCAGGGGACTATCGAAGTAAAGGAGGAGGGATGCGAGGATCAGGCTCCTCGGCAGGCCTTAGGGGCCCCAATTGCAAAAGTGTGCCTGCCCTAAGTGAAGGCGGGCAGTTGGTTGAAGGAACTCAGGCCACGGCCAGCCACACTTTGTTCGGCCTTCTAGGCCTTTCTTCGAAGCAGGCCCTGGGCCGCATCTGCAGCAGTATACACGACGAGCAGTGGAAGGCATAACCAAACGGGGCCCAGGGCAGTAGCAGCAGAGGCTCAGCCACCCGCGGCCTACAGGAAGCTTCTGGGCATAGGCCCAGCCCGGCCAGGTAGCACCCAGGCCAGACTCTTTCCATATAGGAAAGAGCTCGCTGCCTGGTGGGGCATTCGGGCACTTGCTAGTTTGCGGCAGCGCTGCTGGAACGAGCGCTTGCAAGCTGCTGCAAGTGCAGAGCAAGGTGTCGCGCACGTCCGGTCGCGTAGAAGTGAGGGTGCCATAGCTCAGCTTCCATAGCTGGCTGGGCTTGGGTGCATGGCAAGGGGTAGTGGTGGTCTTCGTGCATAAGGGAGAAGACGTGGGTGAAAGACAAGGGAGAAGGAGAGAGAGAGAGAGAGAGAGAGAGAGAGAGAGAGAGAGAGAGAGAGAGAGAGAGAGAGAGAGAGAGAGAGAGAGAGAGAGANGAGAGAGAGAGAGAGAGAGAGAGAGAGAGAGAGAGAGAGAGAGAGAGAGAGAGAGAGAGAGAGAGAGATGAGGATGATGACGTGAGGGCACATACGTGGTCTTGGCGATAGTCTGCAAGAGGCGACATCTTCATGTACTTTGGTGGCTGCTGTCGTCAACAGTTGCATTGTCAATTCGTAGGCTGGAAGTAGCTGTAGAATAGTAGTCCGGGCGCTGAGCGCCAAGTAGGGGGAAGGGCTCTGGATACGTATGTGGGTGATGGCAAGAGTAAGCTCTCATTGACACTCGGATTCAGTGTTTCGCTTCTCCATTGGTGTAATATTGGTGCAATTGAACAGCAGCAATTCTGCTTTCTGGACGGTGTGGAACTTTCTGGCTTTCAATGTCATTGTGCAATCTGGACTCTGTCATTTTGCTATTGCACATTTTCCTTGCACTATACTTACTCAAGCCATCAAGTTTCGCAACTCGACTTCCCATCCTTTTTTCTTTTTTTGGACCAGTGGTTCAGTTCTCAACTTCTCAATTTATGCATGTCATCCTTGCGCAGGCGGGCTATGCTAATCCTATCTGTATCATTCCAAATTTAACGGATGTCATGAAGGACTCAACGTCCTCTCCTATTTAGTTATGAAGCATGGTTACATTCTTGGTGTCTGCCTTCTGTGTGGGTTTCGAACATTCTTGGATCCTTCTGTCGTCCACCTGTTCCCCAATCAGCATGTGTGTTCTCTTGAGCGCATGAGATGCTGTCGCTGTAAACATTTTTCTTTTGTGCACCTATGAGTACTACCATTACTGCTGCTTCCAATTGCAATATCAGAGTCAACCTCAGCACACTAAAGCATCGATTCTTGTTGCCATAAATGAATACCGCTGAATCCTCCAGAGCAAAGTTAGCCTGAGATGGACCAGCATCCAGCACACAATTCACATGAAATGAATAACAATAAATCAGAAAGTTACCTGGTTCTGCATGTCCGCACACCACGCCTCCAGCGACTGGAATCGGCCCTGAACCTCGCCTTTAATCCCAGTCCACTTTTGGGTTACATCAACTCGCACATCCTCAATGGCGTGTTCTATCTTCCTCCAGGCATCGAGTACCTCCTCATAACCACCATGTACATCCACTTCTCGCGGACTGGAAGTGGACAAGGCAGCAATCTCATTTTTTGAGCTTGGCATCGAACTAGCTCTTGCAGCAGCACCATCCAGCATCAGTTGGAGGACATCGTCCACAGCGCGTTCAGTTTCCCCTCCCTGAGTGTTGATGTTTGCATCTATCAACACACTATCTCGAGCCGCAAAAGAGGAGCGCATACCTCCAGAGTCCAGACCCACCTTCGACCAATTATCGCCAATTATGGGATCAACGGAAGCCTCATCAACTTGCAATGTATCCACTCCTCGCGATGATCCCACAAGTACTCTGCCAGACTCAAGACCAGAGATCTGCTCACTAGATCTGGCACCATCCTCCTGATCTCTTCTGACAATTACCAAATCCCCCCCTGCTATGCTATGGCCACTTTCTGTCGTAATCCCCCCTCTTTCTGCATTCCTCATCTCCCAACCCTGTTGCCCTCTCCTCATCAGTCCCTCATTCATATTACCATCTCTAGCAAGCAGTTTCGCGACTGTGTCCTCCAGTGCACCCAGACGATCATCTTGCCTGTCAAACCGTGAGAAAATCTTGGAAAGGTCCACTTTTGTGCCGTCATCTCCTGAAGCTTTCACAGAATTGTCCATCCTCTCAAAGATCCATCCTCTCTCTTTTCTACCTTCTTCAACCGCCCGCTCGAGGGACCTCATCCGCTGATTTCCTTCATCCATCTCCATTCGCATATCCCTGAGCTCACGCTCCATGGCAGTCACAATGCCAGAAATCTGCTGCATTTCTTGCATCCTCTTCTCCACGGAAGATAAGGATTGCTCCATGTGTGCATTGACTTTGTCCATCTCTCTCTTCAACCACTCTAGGTCACCCATCATCCTCCCCACCAACTCCATATCCATTGATCCCTTTTCTTCTCCCACTCGATGCCCAGAGACGAGCCGCATCGTCTTCTCCAACTCTTCTTTCACTTTCACGACTTCACTTTCGACCCATTTCACTCGCTCGGCTACCAGTGTGTCCACATCTTGCCTTAGCTTGTTAACGATACCACCAAGATCATCCATAACACTACCAGGCAACAACACACGTGCTTCAAGTGAGACAGGTGCAGATCTCCCCTGTGCTCGATGCCCATCAACAGGTCTGTTACCCTCATTACTCTCTGCCCCAGTTCCCATGGTTGACCTCCTGGGGTCTTGAACACCGTTGAACTCTAACACTGGTTGGAACCGGTCGCCCAGCCTGCTCCCAAACTCCCTCCTTGGCATTGGCAGAAACAGCTCTTCATCTAAGACAGATAGACTCAGCTTCCTTAACTTTTCCTTAACTGAGGATAACATGCTTAGAATCTGCTCTCTTGATTGAGATCCTCTAACTGATGCCATTGCCAATCGTTTAGAGGCAATTCCAACTGTTCCAGTGTTCCCTCCAAGTTCTGTTCTGCGCCTTACACCATCCCCTTCCCCTTCCTGCATTGCAAACCTTGCAGGCTCTGAAACCCTCCTGGACTCTGTTTTACTGACACCATCCCTTAACTGCTCGTGAAGAATGTCCTCCTCAACCACAGCCAACAGCTCGTCAATGATTGCATCCCCCGCTACTGACAACCTTGCAGATTGTGTGTGACCAACACTAATTGCTGGATCCCTAGAACTACTGACACCCAACCTGCTCATTCTAATGCCGCCATTATCACGAGCTCCATATACCGCAGAAGAAGAGCTTCTTTGACTACTGGCATCCCCAGACCTTCTTTGGCGTCCATCACTGCTGTCATCCCCATCACTCTCGAGTTCAACTCCCAAAACTGCCCCATCTACAATCCCATCCCCCTCTCTAACCCCTACGCTATCTCTGATAACTGGAACCGTGTCGTCCCCTGCCCTTATCTCCTCACTGCTTGCACCAACGACACCACCATACTGACTACTGAAATACATATCCATTTCACAGCGGCTTGGCACACTGACACTCGCCCTCCGGTCCAAAGCCCCCTCCAATTTCCATGGATCCACAACCGACACTGGAGGCTCCGAGTTCCGACGATGCATCGAGTCCCTCCCATCACCTACTGTAGTATGCATAAGTCGACTCCGTCGTGCATGCCGATGCTGCTGCCACTGCTCCTGCTGAGTTTCTAGCATGTCCCGCTCAACTTCTGATACCAATTGCTGCATAACCTCGCCCCCGACAGACATTCTTCCCCCAGAATTTGCACCATCTTGCCTTTTGCCAGCAGCTGAGTCATCCCTTGGTGGCAATTGAAATAAGCTGTCAATAGCAGCATCAGCCTCCTGCTCCTCTATCTCCGCTCTGGAAATCTCTCTCCCTTCCATTTGCATGGCCCCACCGGTGCCATCTCTCAGTAACCCCCCTTCCTCTCTCCCTGATGTGCCTGAATGCACGCCCCCTCCTGATCCCAAGGAGGGCTCCCAAGAAATGCTACCTGCTCTTTGTCTTTGCGCCCCACTGTTCCTTGGAAGACTTCCGAATGATGAAATTGAAGATCTCCGTGACCGTGCCTCTGCTGGCTCCATTGCTGCAGTGGTCCCAGTATGCTGCATTGAGCTCTCCTGTACATTGTCCTGTTCTTCAAAATCTCTCCTATCTGGGGTTGGGGGACCTGATAAGTCTTCGAGCAACGAACCTACAATATAACTCAAGTTGTCGCCCTCCACACCATTTCCAGCAAGAGACATTTTTTGTGTGGGTTCCACAGGGCCAAAGACACTTCGTCGGCCCATGGTTGCGTTGTCAAAGGACTTGCTTCTGTATGACCCACCAGGCTCTAGTGCTCCTTCCCCAGGCGGTCTTCCAGGCATCGTTTGTGTCATTGACGAGTCCAAAGACAGACGTCTTCGCAATGAAGGGTCGTCGGAACTTGTAGCACTTCGGTGGTCAACATATTGATTGCTGCCCTGGGTTTTCCTGCGACGTTCTTCCACTGCGTCCAGTTCTCGGTCAGCAGAGTCCCGCCTGGGACTCCCCAAGGGGCTGCTCGACCGGGACAACACTTTCTTGCGCAGGTCACCTCCTCTGTCCTTCTGTGATCGACCAGACATGATAGACGGCACTTGCCTGCGTGGGGACACCATTTCTCCTTCTCCTTCTCCTTCTTGCCACAGAGTGTCTGCGTAACTGTCTCTATTCTGGCCACGCGGCGAGCTTCAAGACCCAGTTGACTTCCTCCCTCAACTTCTCCCGAAGTCCACAAAACTGTCCTGGAGCACATTTGCTGTGGCCACGCCATCATTCAGAAAGATTTGGGCCCATTATGAATCAGCTAAAGGATCCAAGAGTTTCACTTTGTCTCTCTCCTTTCAGCAACAAATAAGCGCAAACAAAAAGTAAACGCAAACAAAAAATAAACACACGTAAAAAATAAATGCAAGCTAGGGTTTCTTTTCGTCATGGAAGCCATCGCAACCTTTCTCAGAAAAGACATCTCTATAGAAAGACTACATAAAGGACGAAAGGGGCAACACACTCCACCTCCCCACCACCCTGCTTTTCGCAGACGATCTAACGGTACTAATCAGAGCCACTAACTCCTCTTTCCAAGCGCTAACTAGAGCCATGCAAGCCTTCCAGCTAGCCTCCGAAATGAAAATCAATTGGCCAAAGACCGTGGGATGGTGGGTCTCTCCAACCCTACCACCCACGGCGACTCTAGAAGACTTCCAATGGACCGACCCCACAACCCCGATCCGGTTTCTGGGAATACAACTCGACATGAACGGATGTCACCCCACATCAACAGCATCACTACTGTCAGCAATGATCAACAAAATGCATAGCTGGCAGAGATCACATACATCCCTCCTAGGCAGGGTTCTGGCTCTTAACAACTCAATCTTCGCCATGATGTGGTACGCCACGTCCATTTGGTTCCCAACACCGGACTTCCAGCAACAAGTAAGACGTAAGGCAGCAGCCTACCTGTGGACTGGTAATCCAGGTAAACAAAACTTCATTCACAAAGTGGCATGGCAAATAGCAACGTTAGCAAAAAGGAAAGGAGTTTTAGGTCTACTAGACCCAGCTCGGCAAGTACAAGCCCTACAAATCAAATGGATACTAAGACTTATTCTACAGAGCAATCCCCAATGGGTTCCACTTGCACTCAAATACATCAGGGAAATAGCCCCATATAACTCCCCACCCAATACGATGGGCCAGTTTTGGTTTCTCAATAAACAATGGCCTATACAAAATTGCAAAAAGATTCACAACCAACATACAAATCAAGCAGAAGTAACAGGTAATAAACAATCCATATCCTTCTGGGAACAACTCCTCCACATTTGGAGAAGAATCTTCCCAGAAAACAAACTGGGCCCCAAAAGAAAAGACGAAGTACTCAGGCAACCCATTTTCTGCAACCCCTGGACCAAAAACGAACAAGGAGAAAGCTTGTCACTCACCAAAACAAATGCCAAATGGGGACACTGGCTGGAAAAAGGGATCTGGCAAATCCAACCCCTGTGGGATGATACCACCAACAACTGGAAAACCAAGGAGGACTTGAGACTAACTCTCAAAGGGAGTCATAACCTACAAGCCAACCTTGCATATATCATAGAAACTATACCTATGGAATGGAGGCGCCTACTAAGAACAGAGCAAAAATGGATCGTGGGAGACTGGGTGGCACAGAAAAAACAGATAAGCACCCAAGAAGTCCTGAAAATTATCAATACCGAAAAACATAATAAAGAATGGATTTGCTGCAGCATCTACCCCTTGAAAGAACCAGGAAACCCAGTGAGTAATCTGCACGAGGAAAGTAGGGCCGAGGGTTCTTTTAAAATTAGCAACCTTAGAAGAATCAGAGTGCTAGAAGGAGAAACTAACAGAGTTTACAATCCGGAAACAGACATCCAGCATCTGGAAATTGACCCCGCAGAATAGTCTTGGAGCATCCCTAACAACACTACAACCTGGACAAGAAGGTACAAACTAACAGACTACACGACCAAAATAGGCTATAAATTATTCTCTACACCCGTCTCATCCAATACAATTATCCAAAAAAGATGGCAAAAAGAAGAAATTTCTCTCTCAACAGCTACATTCAACCCCTCCTGGTCATCAATCTTCAGCGCAAAACCGGTAAAACTGGCAAGCTTGCTATGGCTCATAACATTCAGAGCAGTTCCAGTAAATGATTGGCTAGCACAAAGAAGAAGAAAGGAGGACAGAACAGAACAGGCTTCGTGGTGCGAAATTTGCAATTTGGAGGCTAAAGAAACTCTTAACCATTTTGTGAAAAAGCCCGAACCCTCTGGTATGAGATGGAAATCACCTGGAACAAGCTATCACACAAGGTAGTATGAATAAACCCAGGCACCATATTTCTAGACATAGAACAACACCCCCCCCCTTTTCAAGGTTTTGACTTATTCCTATTTTCACAAATAAGATAGGCAACAATATGGGCCATTTGGAAGAGGAGATTCGAACTAACCTTTGAGGATAACCTCACCAAATCTGACAACCCCTTCATGACCATTAAACATCTCATAGAAACGGAATTACAAGCCCTGTGGAAGAAATCCAGAACCCTAATCGATAATAACCCAGACAAGAAAACAGATATCATCAAAGATTCGAGGCATACAAGCTAGGAGGAGACAACCTAGGCGCAATAGAAAAAAACAGACTGGTCATGAAAATCTGGCTAACAATCTCACCATTGCACACCCAAAGACAGCACAACACCGCTACGGATCCCCTGACTACCACGTCGGCAATAAACCCCATTAGACCACAAGTTAGGGGCGATGATAGCATCTAAAGCCACAACAAGCTTTAACTTAGGAAAACCTGCAAAAGAACCCCCCCCCCAAAAAAAAAGCAATGCATTATAGACAGACAGACTATGGGCCAAATTTTTAGCCAACTCGAAATCCCTCATCCACCATCACTACTTATAACCATCCACTAAGCACCACGACTCATAGCATGAGCAGCACCACCCCCCAAACCCCAATGCAGAACTAACCACCTGACCCGCGAAACACCCATCTCATTCGCCTCTCACACCCTACCATCTACCTGCCCCCTGGAAAACCCTTACAAACACCATCACGTACCCCACTACTGTCAAATCCCACTAACCCGCATTGAATACCATCTCCCCTAGATTTAACAGTCAACCCCTGAGTCTATAATCCCTCCATCTCATAACCCCTAACCCCAGCCACCCGGATAACACGTCTATACCTACGGAGTGCAACACTAAAACGTATGAAGGATAAAAGAGACCACATCAATTAGCTAGAGATAGGAACCAAGGACAAAAGGAGTCATAGTATGAGGAGAGATTGGGTACTAGTCCTCAGAGGAAGAACAGAGACAGAACAGGATTATCTCATAGTAAGTACAGAGCCAGAGCCTTAGGGTTTGGGGTTTTAGAAGTCCCGACAGCAATCGCCTAAAAAAAAAAAAAAAAAAAAAAAAGTAATAATATCACGAACCTCCCCCCAACCTCACCCCTCAAAAGCGGTCTGGTCTCACATGCTCAGGAAACTAGCCCTGTGGAGCATATGGAAAAGGACATGCACCAAGACAATCGAGGGTTCAGAAGTGGCCAAGGAGGAAATGTGGATTCTCATGCTGAGGATGGTGGAAACAGAGATCCGATGCAAATGGAGGAGTGTGTCGGCAGCAACGAGAGGAAGACCCAAAAGACTTGCATTCAGGAGACGAATGTTCATGACAGACTGGTTGCTACAGGGAAAGATTGTGACAGTCTCAGACAATAAACTGCACTGGAAGAAATGGACCAATCCAACAACGACAAGGAACGTAGCCTTGAGAGAGACAAATTGAGGCTCTAGTCTCAGACTGACAGACATCTCTACCAGTTTCATGTGCTTCAATACCTATTCGACAGAACAACCAGGGTTTCTGAGAGGAAAACTAGGGTAGGGCAAGCTGACAGTCAATCCTCCCATACCGGAGCAATCAATGCTGGTCAGGGTTCCTTCGGCCAGACGGAAGGACGCGTGAGCGTGTACTTTGACTTGCCGGGGGAATAGGAACCGGACTGATGCTCCCAAAAAAAAAAAAGAAAAAAAAGTAGAGACTCTAGAGAGGCGACCGAATATTGGGCAAGGGCCTCGGATCTCCAGGACTCCCTCTTCTCGACTCCCCTCCCTGAACACCCCATCCAACTCCTCTTATGGACTAAAATCCCAGTTCAATTTGACAAGACAGAGAAAACGTGGTTTGGAATGATCAGAAAGGTAATGCTTTGGTTCATCTGGAAGGAAAGGTGCTGTAGAACCATTGAGGGACTCTCAACTCCAAGGGAGAAGGTTTGGGTGGAGGAGACAAGGACTTTGATTCAGGCGGAGATCCTTTGTAAATGGCGGAGATCCTTTGTAAATGGCACAAGACGAGACAGCCCATGCCAGATGATGAAGAGCAACAGAGAAGAATCAACACAAAATTTACTAAGGTGTGGCTTGCAAGGGGCAAAGTGGCAGAGAAAAATGCCTCTCACATACGATGGAAAGACTGGCATAACTCAGAATCAGGGTGGAGAAGACAGAGATTCCAGCCAGCAGAAGGACAAGATCCATCACAGGTCACATAATATTGAAGGGCAAATTCTGGGACTGTAACTTCCATAGCTTCTCTTACCTTTCTTGCTCTTTATTAATCATCCGACAGGTTTGTGCAATGGACCTGAGAGTAAAGGTGGAAGTAAGGCAAGCTGACAGTCAATCCTCCGTTATGGAGTAATCAATGCTGGTTAGGGTTCCTTCGGCCAGACGGAAGGAAGCGTGAGTGTGTTTCATGATGTAATATTTTATTCTGACTTGTCGGTGGAAAAGGAAACGGAAGCAAGCTAGGGTTGGGGCCACCCCTTGGGCCGATTATAAATAAGCAAAAAGACCCAAGGGCTCTGGTCTTTCTCTCAGAGTCTCTCTCCATTCAGCAAAAACTAAACGCAAACAATTCTATTTATTTATTTTATTTTATAACTAAGCTGTATTCTTCTCTCCATTCCACCTTTCCCTACCTACCTTCTGCTACTCCTAAGCCTACACAGGGAACCCCTCCAAGCATAGCTACCTCTCACAGGATAGAGACGTTTTGTCTAGCCCGCCTGCTGAATGAAGGGGATGCAAGATGGATGTTGCCCCGCACCCTAATCGGCAGCTCTCAGGGAATAGGGTGGGGGCACCTGTCAGGGTCCAGCGGCTAATGCCGAGACAGAGCATTTTGACCGTAGTTGCGCCTCCCATCTACTTCCTGCTCCCCCATCCAGTAACAGCAGTGTCCATGGCCACGACTCTCCCACACACCACACACGACCCACAGACACAGAGACAGCAGCTCGTGCTCAACCACAATCAATGTGGCAAGCCTTGTGCATGAGGGCACGGTAAAGGGGGAGCTGCAAGAAGAAATGAAAGGGGTATCCCAAAGAAAACAAACATGGACACAATTAAGAAAGGGGTTTCCAAAACTTTACATGCCTCTATTGTACTTCTTGTTGCTTGCTATGGAGGTGAAACTGTTTAATTGTTGGATTGTCTCAACTCAAGGGCTTTCGTTTTCTGTAATAGGATTGAATATGCTTTGATTTTGGATCTGCTCATCTGGGCAGCTTAGGGGCTGTTGTGGTGACAATTCAAAACACACAACTATGATGTCCAAAGACCAATACTGACCGGGGCAGCAAGCAAACTATCTCAGTTGGTTGGCACCAAGGGTGTCCCAGGCGGCTAGTGCGAATTAAACCCACAACCTCCTGAATGCCAGTTGGGTGCCTAACGAACTGAGCTAGGCCGCTTGCTCAAAAGAAATTAGGGCTGGGGGCCACCGTGGCCAATTCTGAATCGGCAAAAAAAAAAGTTCGAAGAGCTTCGCTCTCTCTCTCCGTTCAGCAAAAACTAAACACAACTGGAGGCTGGCGGCAACCCTCCATTCAGAAAGATTTTGGGCCTATTACGAATCAGTCAGCAAAAGCATCCAAGGGCTTCGCTCTGTCTCTCTCCATTCACCGAAAAATAAACGCACGCAAGGATTGCTGTTTCGAATCCAAGACGTGTACCACCTCAAGAGACTGGACATTTCTTGTTCCTTTCTCCTTTTTTTTCAAGACTTGACATCTACAAGAGACGGACACGATCATTAAGGTCCAAAAAAACCTGATTGGACATTTTTCAAACCGTAAGTAAGTTAAATCAACATCACCCATTTTCTTCCTCTTACAAGCTGAGTTAGACATGTGTCTGTACTACTCTGCAGGGGCTATCCTATGCCCCGCAAGAGGATCATGTGCTGAGGGGTAGACTTTGCGAAGGCCGTGTGCGCTTGATGCATGAAGGACATGGTCTCGAGTAATGGGTCCGCAGGGGTCAGAGGTAGAAATCCGTCTGATAAAAAAGAGGAAAAACAAAAAAAAATAAAACGAAGAAGGAGGAGGAGGAGGAGGAATGCTTCTCATGCGCAAGGTAACTTTCCACAACTCCATGAATCAACAACTTGAGTGAGAGTAATCAGCCAGGCGCGAGCATCGCAAAACAGAGATATGCACTGCGTTGCCCATCGAAAGCTCTGCAAGACAAATCTGCAGACTTGAGCGAGGAGACGAGCAACACGAGCTGGGTGCTCCTTCACAGTTCTCTTTCTTTATTTTCTCTGGCTAATATCGATTGGCACCTTAAACTGGCTTATCATCATTCTTTTTGTTTTTTTTTTTTTTTTTTTTTTTTTTTTTTTTGGCTTACCATCATTCTCTGTGACGTGGTGATGCAAAGATGTATTCTCTGTGAGAGTAAAGCCTGGTACATCTTTGAGAATTGATCTCCATACTTCATGGTGCAATAACCCGCACTCAGCAGAGGTCGGGCTGTGTGACCACGCACTGCCCGGCTCAGCCCAGCGTCTGGCCAGTGAGACCCAGCGCTGGACTGGGGAAATTCAAAGGTCAAAGTCAACTGNCGGGCTGTGTGACCACGCACTGCCCGGCTCAGCCCAGCGTCTGGCCAGTGAGACCCAGCGCTGGACTGGGGAAATTCAAAGGTCAAAGTCAACTGTCAGGTCGCAGGTACTGTACCCAAGTCCACGAACAGATACACACATGTGTTTGTATGCAGGTACCAGCCAAGACATCGGACCAAGGGAGAATCGGTCGCAGACCGATCCAGGCCGTCGCAGCATCAAGATCTTGACGGCACAGGACCGCTGCACCGGGGCATTGACCCCGAGTCAACGCTACTTAAGGTTGAVTCCTGGCTTTGACATCATTCATTCGGTCGCGAGTCAAAGCTGACTCTACTTTGACGCGACGCTGGCTTGTGAGATGCCGGCTACTTGCTGGCTGAGCACTGGCGTTCTTCAGCGTCGACACGCTGCTTGCTTGCTGGCATGGTGGCTGGCTTGCTCCTGTCTRCAAGGTGCTGACGTGGCAGCGCCACGTGTCGTTGCTGATGTGGCCGCTGCCACGTAGTGTGATGGTGGCGTGGCTGTGCCACGTGTGCATTCGCTGTTCAGACTTTCGTCGTCCAGAAGGAGATCAGGGACTGTGGGGGTGAGATGACACGTACCTGTTTATTGAGGTGACATTGCTGCTCCGTTGATGAAGAGAATGCTGATGTGCCACGTGGCACTTTGAGGAACTCGGATCTGTATCTGGAATGACGCTGCTGGAGAGGGGGCGAATCTGTTTGGCCTGAAGAAGAAGTGGGCTTCTTCTTCTTCTTCTTCTAAGTCTCTTCTTTCCCCTCTCTCTCTCTTGTCTATGTATGTATATACTCCGTTACGGAAACAGATCTGTTCGACATTATTCATCAACAAGATTGGATTACTCGAGTTGCTTTGTCATTGAGCCACGGGACTTGTACTGCACGAGCGNTTACGGAAACAGATCTGTTCGACATTATTCATCAACAAGATTGGATTACTCGAGTTGCTTTGTCATTGAGCCACGGGACTTGTACTGCACGAGCGTTGATGCTCGTGCGTTGCTGTGAACAGTATCTGCATGTCCAATGTGTGTTATCTCGCCTGGGTTCATTACAGTTTGGTATCAGAGCAGTTCTTCCGTACACGTGTAAGGAGGAGTGTCGCGCGCACGTGTGCGCGCTGAACTTACATCACGACGACGATCAAGATCACGAAGGTGATCACGACCTTGAGGAAGATCATCACGACGACGAAGAGCATATGACGAAGAAGATCCCATCGGGCCGCGCTTGAGTTGATTGACGTGCGTGCTCGATCAAGACCCGGACGCGTGCTGATGACGTGGCGGGGAAAATAGTGGGAGAGAGAGAATGCTGAAACGCGATTCTTATCAACGCGATTGTCTAGACACGAAGCACTCATCCCTAGTAGAAGCTGCACGCGTCGGGGCCGAAGATGATGACGAGCTTTGATTGAAGAAGAAGATCTTGCTGATATGGCAGTATCGCATTGGCGAGATCGTGAGCAGGCACCAAGATTTCTGACGTGGCAGGGGGAATATTGATGTGTTGTCATTTCCCTGTTGACGCGGCTTGGTTGGAGTACTAACTGGAGACCAGATTGGCTGACGTGGCACCCCCCCCTTATTGTTTGGTTATTTGATGTTGACGTGGCAGGGGAATATCGACGTGTTATTGTTCCCTGTTCACGTGGCATGATTGAAGCTGTATCAGGGGGCCAGATTGGCTGACGTGGCACCCCTTCATTGATTACTTCCTGAATGCTGACGTGGCGAGTGTAATAGGCTCGCTGCGTTGGCATTACCGGGGTGTTACGTGATAGGCACATATGTGCCTGGGTGAAAGATCATCCCGCTGACAGCAGCGGCACAGTTGATTGGACGGCTGCAGTGCCAGCTGTCGTGCTGGGGTGCCTATTGCTTAATGAGGACTGACGCAGGGGATTATTGATGCTGACATGTTGATTGTTTGTTGATGTTGGCTTGTTCTCCTTGTGTCGTTTGTCTGTCCTGTGCTGGCATACTCACCCGTGTTGTATCTGGTCACTTTGATTGAGTCGGTACCTGCAAAATAACATCATCAGACTAAGTTAGAAATTAAGAACAGCGAAGAAAAGGAAAAGAAAAACAATTGAAAATATACTCCTCAGTTATTATGCTGTCATTGCTCTTGCTGTAATCTGCTGTTTGCAATCTGTGGGGCCGCGGAATTAATTTTGTGCGGTAGATCCCCCATACCGAAATGTCTCAGGAAGGGAATGTTCAGACCCCAGCTGAGGGCCAGAGTGTTGAGCAGCTCCCTGACCCTCATACCAGGGCCCAGGTAGAGCAGAGACGACAACTGTTGTCTGGCTGGATCAACCTTCTGGCCACTGAGCTGCACGATGCCGGTGCAGATGCTGAGTCACATGTGCGGGCCCAGTTTGATCTGTGGAAAGCCCAGGCAGATCTGGACGCAGCTCAAACTGGCACCGACCTATTGAAGGTACAAGAGTTCATTATCCAGTGCCGTAAAGCACTCGATGTGTTCATCTGTCGGGAGTTTGACGACATTGTGAATGGCAGAAATGTCAAAAATGAGGTGCTGGTCACAGAGCAGACAATTGAAGAGAATATTCGCCAGCTGGAAGAAGCTCTTGAAAAAGAGAAAACCCGCAAGGCAGAAATGATAAATAAAAAAAAGCAAGATGAACAGCAAGCAAAACGAGAACAAGAAGTCAGACAGCATGTGGTAACTGTGGAAGGGGAAGAACAGGTTGTTGCACTGAACCAACTGGTTGAGTACCTTGCTCACTTGGAGACAAGGCTCGACCATTTTGAAGCAAAGTTGGAAGAATTGACCGTAGGATTGAAGAATGTGACTAACTTGGTCAAAGGAAAGGAAAAAGAGGTTCAGAAGGAACAACCTAAGAAGAAACTAATGAGTGATGCTATGAAAGATCTCAGGGTCGAAACAAAGAGGGGGGAACCATCTGGGCCTCCTTCGCCGACGCCACCGTCTACTCCATCCAGTCCTCACTCATCCGATGAAAAGAAAGACAAGGACAAAACTGAGAAGCCGAAGAAGAAGGAAAAGGTGAAGATGAGATTGCCTTTTACATTTAGCAACAAGAAAGACAAACATTTGCTTGTTTGGATCGCCGAGATACAGACGCACTGTAGTACGACGCCTGTTGCAGAAGAGTCTCAGGTTGCATTCTCCACATCCTGCTTGGGAGGAGAAGCAAAGGAGTGGGTCCTAGCTGAGGCTAACGTGGCAGGTTTTTACGACATCGGTAAGTGGGCCGAAACAATGACTCTAAAGCAGTTCCTTGATAAGATCAAGAAACGCTTTCTTGATAAGACGACGACCGATAAGGCCTTCGACCAGCTTACTACGATTGGACAGAAACATTGGACGTCTGTGGAGGCTTTGTCTCGCGAGGTCGATCGCTTGTTGCAAGTTCCGGGCTTAAATCTGCAGGATGACCAGGTCCTGTATGTTTATGCCCGGGCCTTACCTGAACCCATACGAAGTCAGTTAGTGGCCGAGTCAAAGTCAGGTAAGTATAAGTACCGGCAGTTTCGCAATTTGGCTCTCCAGAGAGAGAAAATGACTTCTCAGGTTAAGCAATCGTATGCATCTGTGGTGAAATCTGGTGGTGGTGCAGGTGCAGGCGCGAGATACGGTAAGCGAGTCCTTTGGCGCCAAAAGCGTTAGGACCACATGCTTGTCGTCTTTGACGACGACACAGTGGAGAAGCTACCGTTAGAAGAACAAGGAGTTCCTAGCAGTAGTGAGTTCGGAAAGGGGGACGTCACTACTGTCGTGGTCAACAAAGGAGGACCACGAGGTCCGTATCGAGGAAGGAAACCACGCTCGTTTCCTGCGCACCCAGGTATCACGGCATTCAAGCCGTGGGAGAAAACGGAGATTGACCAAAAGACCTGGCAGGATAGGATGGACAATGCGCAGTGTTTGAAGTGTGGAAAGGAGGGACACATCATTGCATGGTGTCCACTCATCCGACACCCAAAAGCGAGCCGCTAGTAGGAGTAGCATCTGCTCCTACTGAGTTGAAGAAGTCAGACGATGAGAAAGGTAAGGCGCCTACTAACCCTTTCACTTCTTCGACTCGCGTGGCAGAGGATGGTTGTCCTCCGGCCCATCATCCAGATCACCCTGAACCTGTCTTATGTTCTGTCTCTCAGGATGACTCCTTTGATGAGCTTGGTAATGAGTTGTTGGCACTCCGGAGCTCATGGGCAAAGAAAGCGAAGTCTAAGGGTGAACTATTACTCGCAGATGTAGAGATCGCACACGAACAGACGGGTGCACTTTTAAACTCAGGATCTACACGATCCTACATTTCTGAGAGAGCTATTCGCAAGCTTCATCTTGGAATAAAGGTAACGTGTTTAGCACAACCTATCACGTCTATTCTTGTTGATAACAGCACGATCACTGTCTCTCATTATGTCGATCGTGTGAAATGTAAGTTCATAATTAAAACTAGAAAGAAGATTGTGCATGAAGTATCCTTCCTAATTGAAAAGAACTTGTCTTTTGATATGATTCTGGGAATGGATTGGCACGAGGAAGCCAACCCAGAAATCAAGTTCAAGGAAAAGGAAGTACGCCTGAAAAATGTGCAATCTGAACTCGAGGCCATCAAACTGTATCATAAGTCTGGATCTGACTCTACTCTGTCTTTCTGTTGTATGAGCTATCCAGCTTTTCGATCAATGGTCAGGAAGAAGCAATTAGATCAGGAGGTAATGATGGTGTTGGTAAAGGAAGTTGGTGAATCTTCGACACCTTATCCTCCATCGATACAAAAACTCTTAGATGAGTATAAAGATCTATCTCAGGAGCCTACTGGGATCACTGAGCGTGCTATCAAGCACACTATCGAGATCATTCCTGGAAGTAAGACTCCCAAGGGCCCTATCTATCGAATGTCGCCTAGGGAACTTGAGGAATTGCGCAAGCAACTCCAGGAATTAACTGACAAAGGATGGATTCGCCCTAGTTCCGCACCTTATGGAGCGCCTGTCTTATTTGTGCCCAAAAAGGAAGGTGAGTTGCGTCTATGCATTGACTATAGAGGGTTGAACTCCGTCACTGTGAAAATCGTTGAACCCCTACCATGAATTGACGACTTGTTGGATCAGCTGCAGGGATGCAAGTACTTCAGCAAGATTGATCTGAAGTCGGGGTACCACCAAATCGAGGTGGCGCCCGAAGATCAACACAAGACTGTTTTTCGAACCAGGTATGGACACTACGAGTTTGTGGTCATGACCTTCGGATTGACGAATGCCCCTGCGACCTTCCAAAGGTCTATGAACGAATTGTTTCGACAGTGATTGGATTAGTTTGTAATTGTGTATCTCGATGACATCCTAGTCTACAGCAAAACGTTGGAGGATCACGAGAAACACTTGCGTCTCGTCTTGGGTAAGCTACACGAAGGTAATTTCAAACTTAACCCAAAGAAGTCCGAGTTTGCAAAACCTGAAGTGCTCTACTTAAGGCATATAGTCAATGAAGAAGGGCTCAGACCGAAAGCGAAGAAAATTTCAGCGATTAGAGATTGGCCACAACCAAAGTCCATCACTGAGTTGAGGTCCTTCCTTGGGTTAGCCAGTTACTATAGGAAGTTTGTTAGGAACTTCTCCTTAGTTGTTGCTCCCATGAGAAGACTCCTGAAGAAAGGAACCATATGGTTGTGGGACAAGGACTGTGAGTCCTCGTTCAAAAAGATAAAGTACGCTCTGACTCACTACCCTGTTCTGAAAATCGTTGACCCATCTCTTCCCTTTATTGTGACCACTAACGCAAGTCAGTATGGAATTGGCGCAGTTCTACAACAGGACGATGGTAAGGGTTACAGACCTATTGAGTTCATGTCTGCCAGACTTCCAACTCAGAAGGTCGTCGACTCCACTTACGAAAGGGAATTATATGCGCTTCTCTGTGCACTGAAATCCTGGAAACACTACTTGTTAAGGAGGCACTTCACTGTCTACTCAGATCACTCGACACTGAAGTGGATACAGACTCAACCAAGACTCTCTGACAAACTAGTACGATGGTCTGCTTTCCTCGACACCTTTGACTTTGAGTTGAAGACAATCAAAGGTAAGTCTAACATTGTGGCAGATGCATTGTCTAGGAGAAGTGATTTCTTTGGAACCATTGTCTCTTACTTGGATATAGGAAATGATGTGCAGGAACAGATTCGACAAGGCTATGCTAATGATCCTATCTGGAAACCCATCATTGACCTTGTCACTAAGGATCCTGCCCTATTACCCAAGTATAAGATGACAAATGAATTGCTTTTCTTGACAGACGAAACTGAACAACGATTGTGTATTCCTCACAAAGAAGAGATTAAAAGTCTGCTGATTGGGGAATGTCATGACTTTGCAGGATATTTTGGTTTCAAGAAAACTTATGCAGAAGTAAGAGAACGCTTCGATTGGAAAGGACTAAAGGAAGATGTACTAACCTATATGCGTACTTGTCTGGTATGTCAGAGAAACAAACCACCACATGAGAACCCTCTGGGTCTACTAAGGCCCTTACCGATTCCTAGCGAACCAGGTGAGTCCATCTGCATGAGTCTCGTCAAGAGTCGAAATGGCAACACTCAAGTGATGGTTGTAGTCGATCGTTTCTCTAAGTATGCAATGTTTATTCCTTTGCCTGTTGAAGCGAAAACTGAGCTTGTGATCCAGAAGTTTCATATGCGATGGGTAACTGAGTATGGATTCCCATTGTCTATTGTATCTGACAGAGATGTGAGATTCACAAGTATGCCATGGCAAAAGCTGATGGAGGCATACGGCACTCGTTTGAACATGTCGCCAGGACACCATCCTGAAACGAATGGGCAAAGCGAGCAAATGAACCGCTTGTGCCAACAGCTCTTGCGCATGTATGTCAGGCCCGATTAGATTGATTGGGACGAGAACTTACCAAAAATAGCTAGTGCATACAACAGCACCGTCCACACTGCCACCGCACGCACTCCTAATGCACTACATAAAGGGTGGAAGCCACGACGTCCCATTGATGTATTGACCAGGGATCAATTTTTACGGCTACCGCCAAGGACTCGTGAATATGCAGTTCTGTTCCAGGAAGACATCCAGAAAGTTAAGGAGAACCTAAAGAAAGCACAAGAACAGATGATTAACCAGGCCAACAAACATCGAAGACCTGCTAACTTTCAAGTGGGTGACATGGTTTGGGTAAAGTCTAATGAATTCTCCTTGGAAGAAGATGTTTCACAGAAATTGTTGCCTGTCTACTTTGGGCCCTGGGAAGTTCTCAAAATAATTGGAGATGCAGAGGGACCGTCCTACAGAATTGATATTCCCCCGCATCTCAAAACCTACCGTGTATTCCACGCCTCTAAGTTGCTACCGTATGTGGAGGGGGATGAGTTTCCTAACACGCCTTCTATGATTCCACCTTCGATGAACGGAGGTTATGAAGTAGATCGGATTGTAGAYCATGGGTTCTTCTCCACCGGAAGGCGTGGACGACCGCAGAGGCAGTTCAAGGTAAGATTTAAGACTCAAAAACCATCCGAGGATCGGTGKTTCAGTAAACAACAACTCCTTGAAACTGCTCCTGACATTGTCTCTGCATATGAGCGTGGGTTGAAAGGTTAGTTATTTATGCGATGGAACTCGAAATTGGGTCGGCAGGAATGCAATAACCCGCACTCAGCTGAGGCCGGGCTGTGTGACCACGCACTGCCCGGCTCAGCCCAGCGTCTGGCCAGTGAGACCCAGCGCTGGACTGGGGAAATTCAAAGGTCAAAGTCAACTG
>BFEA01000289.1:1587640-1600140 GCA_003427395.1 Chara braunii
TTTTGCGGGCCATCAATTTTATTTTATTTTTTGAACAGGCCCTTGTACAAGGCCTCTATCCTGGTGGTGGTAAGAAGAGAACCACCGGGATTGAGGCTTTGCCTGGTGGGCCGCTCTGTCTATTGGTGGGGAGCATCACCTGCTGGGAACCGGGCCCAGCGTCCCGTGAATACATCGGTTCATAACAGTACAGTCTTGAGGGTGACGCCATTTGGCTGGAAACCGGGTCCAGCGTCCCATATCTGGCCTTTTCCTTCCAACTTAGCCCGCAGCATCGTTGGTTCAGAATGCCACCCCGACGTACCGCAACTCACAAATGGACAAGGCGACAGTGAACATCATAGATAAGGACATAGATAACAAAGCACTCAAATTTCTGAGGAAAAAAAAAAAACAAAGGGTCAACACTTACACCTGCGCATCAGCGTTTCTCCCACCCCATCCCTCAACCTTCCCCCTGCTCATTCTCGTCACAGCAACCCACAAATTGCACTCCCCCCCTCCCCCTCCTGGGTCATCCCTCTACTACCTTCCCCTACTGCCAGCATCCCAGCAGTACACACCGCTTACACATTCTCCCCTCATCTCCTCACATCATTCAACAGCAACAAGGCTTGGTCTTTCATCTCAACGAGTAGCTCCTAGAGAGTGGCAAGGAGGGTCAGCAGACCTTATACCGAAACAGCAGGCATGGCCAGTCCAACCACAGGCTGTGGCGCGGCCTCCTTTAAACAAGCTGTTCAGAATGCCACCCTGACGTACCACAACTCACAAATGGACAAGGCAACGGTGAACATCATAGATAACGAAGCACTGAAAGTTCTGGAGGAAAAATAAAAAAAAGGGTCAACACTTATACCCGCGCATCAGCGTTTCTCCCACCCCATCCCTAAACCTTCCCCCTGCTCATCCTCGTCACATTTCCCAATACACAAATCGCACTCCCCCCCTCCCCGTCCTTCTGGGTCATCCCTCTACTACCTTCCCCTACTGCCATCATCCCAGCAGTACATGCCGCTTACAGATTCTCCTCTCATCTACTCACATCGTTCAACAGCAACAAGGCTTGGTCTTTCATCTCAACGAGTAGCACTTAGAGAGTGGCAAGGAGGGTCAGCAGACCTTCTTATACCGAACGCAGCCTCCTTCAAACACGCTGTTCAGAATGCCACTCCGACGTACCGCAACTCAGAAATGGACAATGCAACAGTGAACATCATAGATAAGGACATAGATAACGAAGCACTCAAATTTCTGATTGAAAAAACAAACATTGAAGGCGAACCAATCACAGAAAAGCAAAAAACAGAAGGGAAAGAAGAAGAAGTGATTGAATGGAAGTACCCCGATGGGAACTGGACGACCTTCATGAAAGGCACGATGTCGTTTTCGATTTTGCACGCAACGGAGCAGATCTCATGCCGGCAGAGAGGAGAAAGTGGATTATAAGAACAATTAAAAAGAAGGAAAATCTCAAACATATTGGTATTATTGGGGAAGTCGTTTCTCTGCAAAATTTGGGTCGCAACAATATCATGGTGGTCTTCAACCATGAAGATCACGCAGAGATCGCAGCAGAAATGCAGTCCAGGAACTGCAACGGATCGATCTGCACGATAACCAAATGGAAGAAAATGACTGCCCAGAGGCAAATTCCAACTTTCACAGTTTCATACAAGCAAACACTTATGAAAGAAAAATTTTGGGTTCAGTTCGACAACAATAAAATCCTCAAATGGATCCTGCCGACTCCAGATTTTCTAGCACCTCATTGTGGCTCCAATACAACCTTACCAGAAGTCGAAATAGATGCCCCCCCCGGTGTTTCTACTGACGTGGAAATTCCAGATTGAGAGCAGAGTACTAGAAGTTAAGGCCTCTACCAAAACCTCTCCGATCCGTTTTGGATGCAAGGAACGAGATCATATGGGAACCGATCCGAATTGCCCAGTGTTTCCGAAACAGTCGAAGGAGCGGAAACTTCATCCCAACATGCTTGTGGAAGTCGAGTATGCCCCGGGCACCTGGTTCATCGTAGATTCTAACTACGATGGCTAGGTGTTCGACCACAATTTGGATTACCCAGATTGGGTGTGTGCCGCTACGCTGATCAAGAACCTTCAGTAAAAAAACACATTTTCCCCCTGCAGACAGCAGATGGTAGAAGAAAGCAACAGGCAAAGTAACAGGGAATCTAACAACGATAAACACCAACCCATTAACTGACTCTGGTGTAGTTAGAGAAGAAAACATCAGAGAAGGTCTTTTGTGGGACTTGGACGCAGTCACCAACAACTCTTCAAGAAGTGTTGAGACGGTTAGAACAAGAGGCCCAACAGAAAAGGGCCAAGACACAAACAGACAACAAATGCACCCTGGACGAAGTAGACTCCCAGGGGTTGACAGAGGTGGGTCCCAAGAAGAGGGAGGCCATGAACTCGAACAAGAAGAAGGGGGCAGCACAGACCCCGGCAATAGAGGAACAAAAAATTACGGTTTCCGATTCCCTCGACGACAGCAAAGCAAACAAGGACAGTGAAGGGACAGGGGGGACAACCACAGATAGCGCATCTGAGCCCCAACGGTCTCTTCAATGGCTGAGGGAATAAATGGAAAAGGCCAGGAGGGAGAGAGAGCATGCATTTGACATCAGAGCAGCCTGACACATTGAGAGATCGTAGAAAAATGTGAAAAATGAGACAATCGTTGGCATTGAGAAGTCAAAAAATCAATATAACACGCTAAAGAAAGAGAAGGCAGAGGAATTCTCTGAATACACTACCTTCAGATAAGCAAAAAAAAAACAGGCAAAAGAACAAGGATTAGCAGACAAGGACAAAACAGTCCTCAACACCAAAGACCACTTTTAGGATTTGCGGCCAAAGAAATGAAAGACGGAGAAAAATCAGAAAAAGAAGGAACCAAATTCAGATCAAACAGAGGCAGAAGAGGAATCGGCACGCTCACTGTTGGAAGAAGTAATTGCGATCGTGGACCAAACATAAAAGTTAATAAAATGGAATGCAAAGTACACACCAAAGTTCACTACCATTCTTCATATTGCCAATGGGGAGGCACCACACGTGGTGGCCTCGGCCAAATCAACATGACTGATATTGATGGCCACCCGTCCGCTGATCGAGGCCAGGTACGTCGAGAAAGAGGGAGAATGGCAGATCGCCATAGATGTGTCCTTCACAATCCCAAGGATTGAGGAAGGACAAAATGTCGCTAGTATTCTTCAAGAAAAGGTAACAAAGGGGTACCCTCCGGGCGTGTGCCAAACAGTTGCCCTGGACGATGGTCAGGAGGACAGATCCTCCCAAGCTGGCCAGGAGGACCAGCAAGACCATCATATGGACCTAGACAGAGACTCCCCTCTCACCTCCTCCCCCCTTATTGCAAAATTGTCAGAGGAAACCAAGCTGAATAATGGGATGATGTGGAGGCCATGGAGAACCGTGACAACGATTTCGTACAGCGTGCTGGCTGGACCCGGCATTCCAGCGGAACTACTGGTGGTCTCGGTGACACACCTCTTGACTTTTGGGATTCTGAAGGGAGACAGCGATCTGGACTCAAGGGCGTTCATCATAGATCTGGACAGATATTACAGAAGCGATTGCTCCAAGAGCGATATGGAGTGGGAAGATGAGGACGAGGGAGTAGGATCAGAACCGACTATGGTCCTGGGACAGGGAAACAGTGAAAGTGTGGGGAATATAAGCTAGATGATTATGTTACCACAATGCAAAAGGACCCGTCGGGTGATGCATCAACAAAGATGGATGCGAGCTATCAGGCCCTCTCCTAGGTTGTCAACCCCTATGATTGTAACCCTGCCTCTTCCCCGTAGCCTCAATGATGGAGAGTTTTAGAAAGGGGGCAAACGCAAAGGAAAACAGGGTGAACTGGAAGACACAAGGGATGGTCATTAGCAGTTGGAATATTAATGGTCTCGGAAATATTATCAAAAAAGAAGAAAAAATGAATGACATAATCAAAGGACTTACCGTTCACACGACTAAACTAGTAGGTATCATATTGTTGCAAGAAACTCACCTCACCTTCTCAGCAAAACACAACAGAATTCAAAAACTGTTATCAAGGAAACTCGGAGGAATGAAGGATGAAATATGGTCCTCGGATAATACATCAAGCACAAAAGGAACACCCATCCTTTTACCCAAATCATCCCGCCTATACACGGTAGGGTCAATAGTGGGTAAAGACGCGGACACGGTAGACAGCAGATGGTGCCTTATGGATGTAAAGTGGAAGGAGGAAGAGTTCGGAGTAATCAACGTCTACTCACCAGACGGCTCTTCAGACAGATGAACATTTATAACAAGCATCGGTCATTTGATCCCCCCTTTGTCGGCCTGCATTTTGGTCGGTTATTGGAACACAACTACAGACCCCATCATGGATAATACATCTAGGTCCTCGGCTGGTCAGCTTACATAGGAGGCGGTGCCCATCCAAAAATTGATGATGGACTACAATCTAGTCGAACCATACCTGACTTTGCATTAGGAGACAAAAACCTTCATATTGGGAACCATGCCCACCACACCGCTTTCTCCTTCATTGACTATTTCTTGATCTCAAGGACATTAATGGGGACAGCTAAAATCGCAGAGATCCTGCTTCTTGCACCGTATCCGGGTCTAGACCATAAGCCCATTGAACTCATAATCAACTTCAAACAGTATGTCAAAAAGCGGTTTTGCTTTCACAAACTCAACAACTCCCTCGTACTGAGCCTGGCTTTTCAGGTAGGAGTTCAGGAGTGTTGGCAGAATTTGAGGGGTGCCTACCTACCCATACAAGATCGATGGGGGTGGTTTCAGGAAAGTTATTCCACATTATCACAAATGGTTGCTAAAATCTCAAGGAAATTAGCTACCGACAGGAAACAGAGGAAGCAAACGTTGGAGACAGCCCTGAAGATCGCAGAGACAAATCTGATTGACAACCCCTCTTTTGCATTTTACACAGATATTTTCAAAAAGGCAAGAGAAGAATTCACTATGTGGAGATGGTGGAAACTAAAGGACTACAAATAAGAGCCAAAATGAACGAACAACTTAATAAGTCAATGTCAAAACATTTCTTCGCACATAGATGGTGGAAACTAAAGGGACTACAAATAAGAGCCAAAATGAACAAACAACTTAATAAGTCAATGTCAAAACATTTCTTCGCAAGAATCAAAGCAAACTCAAGGGCCAACGCAATAGAAAGTCTGAAAACCCTCCCAAATACAATTGAAAGAATGATGGACGGCGAAGGAATGTTGAACGTAGCAAAGGAATTCTACGAAGACCTCTATCACACAAAGACCCCTATGCCTACTCCGCCCAGCACCAGACAGGCACGGACGAGGATGCTACAATACCTGGAACAAACGATATCTCAAGAAGAAGCAGAAGCTCTGGACAAGCTCATCACCATGAAAGAACTACAATTTGTTGTAGAAAGTACGAACAACAATAAGTGATCAGGGATTGACGGGCTGACAAAAGAAGTCTGGAAAAAGTTTTGGTCGCTCTTAGGGGCCGATCTGCTAAACTTCTACAACGACGGCTGGCTCAAGGGGGGACTGGGAAACTTACTGAGCAGCAGTGTGGTCACTTTGTTGTACAAAAAAAGGGAGAAAGAAGATATCAGGAACTATAGACCCATCTCGCTTCTAACCCTTCCCTAGAAGATCCTAGCCAAAGCTCTTGCCTTTCGAATCCTATACATGACAGGCAAGTTCTTTCATAGAGAACAAACAGGCTTCATCCCCGGGAGATACATCTTGGACAATGTACTGACCCTCAATGAAGCGGTCAACAAAATCACAGAAAAAAGGATAAACACTTTTTTTTTTTTTTTTCGACTTCGAAAAGGCATACGGCCAGGTCAACTGGGCCTTTCTCAATGCAAGCATGGAAAAGTAGGGAGTGGGCCCAAATTTTAGGAAGTGCGTGCACATTGACGCCATACGGTGTATCCAAGTCAATGGCTTGCTCTCAAACTGCTATCCAATCTCTCAGTCAGTCCGCCAAGGGGACCCGCTAGCCCCCCCAATCTTCCTCTTCATAATGGAAGCAATAGCATCATTCCTACACAAAGATCCCTCCATACACAGGCTACCAAAGGTCAATGTAGAAATAGCGCACCACCTACAGTTCCCAACAGTAATAATGTTTGCAGACGATCTCACGGTCCTGATAAGAGCTTCAGACTCACCGTTCAGCCCGTTAGTCAAAAGCGTTCGGACAGGCATCATAAATGAAGATTAATTGGAAGAAAACAATCGGTTGGTAACTATCGGAGAGGGAGGTCCCCCAGCTTCAAGGCCCCGAGACAAACATGACATGGGAGACATCGGAGACACCTACGCGATATCTCGACAACTTGCTAACAAAAGACGGCTTTGCCCCTCAAATGGCTCAAAATATACTCGTCCAACAAATTAACAAACTGGCTGATAAGGTAGCACATTCACATCATTGTTGGGTCGTGCACTAGCCATCAACACATCTATTTTTTCAATGATGTGGTATATAGCGTCAATCTGGACAGTTCCGAACCATACAATCAAGGAACTTAACCACAAAACAAGAGCATACTTGTGGTCGGGAGACCCCATCAAAGAGAACTGTATACCAAAGATAGCGTGGCATTACATCACAAGGAAACCAGCCAGAGGAGGTCTCGGTATAATAAACCCCAAACAGAAAACCAGAGCCTTACAAGTTAAATGGATAGTCAAACTACTGACTAAACCTGGTACGACATGGAATAAACCGGCCTTGGATAGCATCAGGGGCCTAGCACCTACAGCCACACCAGCAAATATGTCCGGTCTTCTGGGTAATGACCAAGGAATGGAGCCCAAGTACAGGACGCAGAAATCAACGAAGAGGAATCGGTCCAAACGAAGTCGGGCCCCCAACACCATATTGGACTGCATTGTTACGGATATGGCTGGAAGTCATGCCGAAAAAGGTGGATATACCCAAATACAAAGATGAGGTACTGATGCAACCCCTGTTTGGTAACCTGTGGGTGAGAGACGAAAGTGATCACCAACTATCCCTTAAGGCTAGAGGAAGGAGATGGCTATTGTGGATCAAACATGGAGTTTGGAAAGTGAGCCATCTGTGGAACGAGGAGGAAAAGGACTGGGTGACAGAACAGGAACTTGCCTCCCAACTCAAAGGAAGTCATCGATGAGACGATAATCTACAATCCATTATCAATTGCATCCCAGAAGGTTGGAAGGAGTTCTTGAGCGAAGCCTCAAACTGGAAATCGGTTGAATGGGGAGTGAGGGTGTAGGACTTAGCCCCCTCAAGGGCCTATCAATTTTCCCATAAACAGCAAGGGTCGGATACCCTGGTAGTGTTTACCTCTTTCCCAATTACCCCCTCCCCACAAGGCCTCCCATCTATCCTGAATAAGTAGGTGGAAAAAACAGTCCTAAACCCTTTTGTACTTAGAAACGTAAGAGTGTTGGGATCATGGCCAAAAAAATCTTCAGAATAAATACGGCGATTCAAGACTTGGAATTTGATCCAGCAGAGTGGGCTTAGACACCAGACAGAAGCAGAAGTCTCAAAACGAATGTCCCCATCCAGGAATACACAGTCAAATTGGGATACAACTTACTCCTTAAAACAAAGGATCCTGACCCAACGATCAAGAACAGATAGCAGAAGTTAATAGGTCAGGACGATAGTCAGATCCCACAAATACCATGGAAAATTTTCAAGTCAGTCCGACCAATCAAAATCAGAAGCCTCCAATGGCTCATCTCATACGTGGCTCTACCGGTTAACCAGTGGCTGCACATCAGAAGATGTAAGAATGACCCTAACAGTTCAGATTTATGCACGGTATGTTCAGAAAATGAACCAGAAGATATGCTACATTGCCTGATACGCTGTAGAGAGGCGACGGCATATTGGGCATGGTCCTCGAGTCTCAGGGACTCTCTCTTCTCGACTCCCCTCCCTGAACACCCCATCCAACTCCTATGGACTAACATCCCAGCTCAATTCCACAAGACAGAGAAAACGTGGTTCGGAATGATCAGAAAGGAAACGTCGTGGTCCATCTGGAAGGAAAGGTGCTGCAGAACCATTGAGGGACTCCCGAGTCTCAACTCCAAGGGAGAAGGTATGGACGGAGACAAGGACCTTCATTCAGGCAGAGATTCTTTGTAAGTGGCATAAGACGAGACACTCCATGCCAGATGGCGAAGAGCAACAGAGAAGAATCAAGGCAAAATTCACTAAGGTGTGGCTCGCAGGGGGCAAAGTAGCAGAGATAAAGGACTTGCGCATACGATGGAAAGACTGGCACAAGTCAGAAGCAGGGCGGAGAAGGCAGGGATCCCAACCAGCAGATGGACAAGATCTATCACAGGCCACGTAATATTGAAGGGTAAATTCTGAGATTGCATCTTCCATAGCTTCTTTTACCTTTCTTGCTCTTTATCGTTTATCTGACGGGTTCATACAGTGGACCTGAGAGGAAAGGTGGAAGTAAGGCAAGCTGACAGTCAATCCTCCACGATGCTGGAGTAATCAATGCTGGTCAGGGTTCCTTCGGCCAGACGGAAGGAAGCACGAGTGTGTCTCATGATGTAATATTTTATTATGACTTGTCGGTGGAATAGGAACGGGACTGATGCTCCCCAGAGTGGAAATGGAGCCAGGACCATAAGAACCTGTTTTCAACAAAAAAAGACAAAAAGAAAGATAGGTTATGGTGGCCAACTGGTCGTAACAAGTCTTGGGGAGGCCCGCCTCTCATATCGGAAGGGATGTCAGTCACCACTCACCATTTCATAAAACCAGAAGGATCTTTTTTTTTTCCCTTTTTGTAGTTGCAAAAGAGAGGCAAAGTACTTGACCGCTCTCCCCCATACATGGAGAAAAATCATGCCCAAAAAAATCAAGAAAAAATTTGATGAAGAAGTCCTACGCCAGCCTCTCTTTGGGAACCCGTGCGTGAGGGAGGCGGGCGACCATCCACTTTCACTCTCAAGGGGCCAGTGATTGCTTGAGTGGGTGAGGCACTGTATATGGCGGGTAAGTCACATCTGGGATGAAGAAAAGAAAGATTTGATTGACTAACAAGCTCCACCCTGATGAAAATCTATAAACAGTAATTAACAGCATTCCCGACAGTTGGAAGAACATACTAAAAGAAGACCACATCGAAGTCGGGAGAATGGGGCGTTTTGACCCAAGACATGGTGCCTACAAGGGTATACCAAATCTCCCACAGACCCGGTGCCTACGAGGGTATACCAATTCTCCCACAGATCTCCAGGGTCACAGGTGTATTTACTTCGTTCCTGGTGAACCTAGCTAACCCCACTTCCCCCTCCATCCACAACATAGACCCACATGGGTCAGTTCTTAAATCACCAAGTTACCATGGGAAAAATACAAATCAATACGCCCAGTTAAAATCAGAAGTATCCAATGGCTCGTTACCTATACTGCACTCCCAGCGAACAGCTGCTAAGGAGGAAAAATGACCCAAACCAAGCAGCTCAAATCTTTGTTTAGTGCGCTCAGACAACGGAACAGGAAGATATCATACACTGCCTAATCACATGTAAGGAGGCTACAGACTACTGGGCTAGAGCATCAGTCCTCTAGGACCATATATATTCTCCTCATCCTTGCCTCAGCACCCAATCCAGTTACTCCTATGGACTAACATCCCTACTCACTTTAGCACATCGGAACGCATCTGGTCATCTGGTTTGGACTAATTCGTAAGGTGCGTCCTCTGGGTAATATGGAAGGGAAGATGCAGCAGAACCCTGGATAACTCCAGTGCTCCGAGTGAGAAAGGGTGGGTCAACAACCAAGTCGCTAATGGAGGAGGAAATTGGATGTCAGTGGAAGAAAGTCAAGATCCAAATTCAGAACAATCAGGACAAGCAGCAAGAGCTCCTGGGCAAATTTATGAGAATCTTGCTAGCTGGCGGAAAGATAGCAGGCATTCATGGAAGGACTGGCACAACTCCACCTCATCTCAGGGACCAAGGGTCACTCAACATCTAGAACCACAAGACTTCAGAAGAGCGACATAGTTCCGCTACAAGCTCAAACCCGAGTCAGAGAAGAGGAAGTGTTTGCACATTTTCCTCTGCTTTTCTTGCATTCATGTTCATTACTGGAAAACCCGAGAGGAATTACGGGGAAAGGCAAGCTGACAGTATCCTCCACCAAATGCAGCAATCAATGCTGTTCAGGTATCCTTTGGCGGTAGGGAAGGACTCCGAGGTGTGAGTGGGCATATGTTGTATTACTTTTGTATTTCGACTTGCCGGTGGAGTAGGACCCAGTCTGAGAATGCATATGGGGCCAGGACCATAAGGACCTGTTTTATCTTTATAAAAACTTACAAAAAGAAAAGCAAGCAAGAAAGAAAGAGAGTCAAAGCATACCCACACGAGGACTCTGCTGGATGTATTTGATCGCAATCATGGCTCGTCCTGGAGATATCTGGTTGACGGCAATTACAAAGAGAATGCCCCCCCCCCCCCAACTACACAACATTCTACACGTATCTGGCCATCCAGTGGGCCAGATGCATTTGGATTGATTCAACATTTTGAATGTTTTGGGACCAGTCACTGTCCGGATACATTTAGAATGCTGTGCAGTGGTGCCAGGCCTAGAGGCCACCCACAGGTGAACGTCAGTCAGCGGCCTAGCTCAGTTGATAAGCAACACAAGTGGAGTCAGGAGGTCATGGGGACTCGTGGGTTCCATGATCCCCATCCCCCTCATGTGCATACCTGGGATACTTGGTGTCCCCCCCCACCTATATTAACCCCACTTTGGCCCGCCGGATCGCCATTAAGCAGATACAGTAACTGTTGATGTTCGTCGGGGGAGGGGACCGGAGAGGAGACACAGCGACTGGCCACTTGTATGAAGCTCCTGCTCCGTCCTGACGGCTGACCCCTGACCGGTATCACCAACCTGCTGGTAGGTGCAGCCTCCGCATGTTCCATGGAGGGCACCGCCGCATGTTCCATCCAGAGCACGGTTGCGGGTGCTTCACCGTAATAATACTATAAGGACGACAATAAGGCCAGAGAAGGCAATCCTGTCAGATTCGCCAGAACTTTTTTTTTTTTTTTTTTGGCCTTGAGGTATTATCATCGGACTAACCAGCCCAGGTAAATTCAATATTGTGTCTAATCTGACATCGGGTGGCCTTTTCAGCCCAGGGTGGCCTTGATTGCCTTCAGGGAACCCCCAATGTTGAATTGGGTTGAGCTAAGAAAAGACAAGAAAAAAAAAGGTGTACGCCGCTACAATGGCGGGGAACAGCAAGAGCACGATCGTACAGGCCTAGAACGTGCTGAGCAACAAACCCAGGGGCTACTCGCACTCGGACGTTTTCTACGACGCTCTGGACGTGATCGTGGTCAGATTCATCCAGGTCCGGCCGTAATTGCAGTCAGATACAGTAAAGAAAGTGCTACTGTGAGTGTGCCCCCAGCCACGCCCTCCATGCATGTGATCAGCCGCGTAACGCGAAAGTCAAATCACCAGTCAGTCTGACAGGCTCAGAAATAAACTGGGGCTGTTAGGCTGGACATGCTTCTCCTTCCCCCATTTAGGCCGTGGCCGTGCATGCTTCCCCTCCTTGTTGCTCTATTCTGCCCGCTCACCTTTCGCTAGTTTGCTCTCCCTCCTCGCTCCACGCTTAGCGGCTTAGGTGTTCCAGCTCCTCTTCCCCCTTCTTCATTCCCCTTTCTGCCCTCTACTCTGCCCGCTCATCTTCCACTACTTTGCCCTCCCTCCTCGCTCGAGGCTTAGGTGTTCCACCTCCTCATCCCCCTTCTTCATTCCCCTATCTACATTCAACTCTCTCTCTCTCTCTCTCTCTCTCTCTCTCTCTCTCTCTCTCTCTCTCTCTCTCTCTCTCTCTCTCTCTCTCACCCCCCTTCTGTGTGTGTGTGTGTGTGTGTGTGTGTGTTTCTCTGAATGCATTTCACGACGCACTGGGAGATGATGTGAAGATGGTTCGATTGCTCTCAGTTGTGAGCTGAGTTGTGGCCACACCATGATCTCTGATATCCAGGTCTGTTATGATATTGATTTCTTCTCTGCACGCCAGTCGTGAGCATGAAGACAAGACGTGCACGTCGCAGCACGTGAGAAAAAGATCGGAATTGTTTCTCGGTCAATGTTTGCATCACTTCAGCTTAACGTTTCCTCTCTTCAAATTCTTGAAAAATCTCAATGCTGCGGCGCGTTTCACTTTGCCGCCGGGATTTGGGGAGGGGGGGGCGCGGGGGAGGGAAGGAAAGGGGTTACCTTTGACATGGAGAAGAGGAAGGGCGGTTAAGAGCACATGTCAAGGGGGGAGGGGGGACCTACCCTGATGACGTAACTTGTAAACCATCTCCTGAAAACAACATTTCTTTCAAGCACGCTTCAAATGAACTCGGTGGTTGAAGA
>BFEA01000289.1:1641811-1655769 GCA_003427395.1 Chara braunii
GGTGAATGGCAAAATTGAAAGATGGGTCAAATTGCGGCCGCAATCTATTTCACAGTTGGAATGATTTTTTTAAATTTATGTAGCGTTTGTCCTGGAAAGATAACAACAAAATTTACGAGTACTCCAATTTTCAGGTTTTTTCACGCATTCTTCTGAGCGTGAAAACTCACTGAATTTGGATTACTTTTTTAGTTGGTCCAGGCATGGTTGAGTGGCAAAACAAGAAAATGTGCTGAATCGGCGCGACAATTATTTCGCAGTCTAAATGATTTTTTGTAAATGTTTTATTATTATTTCTGGAAAGAACACGACCTCATCTATGGATTCTCAAAATTTCAGATTTTTGTGCATGTTCGTCTGAGCACAGAAAATCGTCAAAGTTGCCTCTTGCAAAACGCCTGTTTYGTTGTGCCTGACCTCCCTGTTTTGAGAAGACGGGGCTCAACGCCTGGGCCTGAGGGCCCTTTTGCACATCACATGCCCTCACTTCTTTTTGGGGTCCGCTTCTACCCGAGGACCGACCCAACGCCCCCACTTCTTTTTGGGGTCCACTTCCACCCGAGGACCGGTCCTTCGTTTTTCCAAAAGTCCCGGTTCTACCAGAGCTAGCTGTAGGTAGTCCGCAATTTTGGCAAGGACCGGTCCCCCAAATTTTTTTGCCCCCGAAAAACCCACTTGCGTCCTGGTCGCCCGCTGCCAAAAATGCGACACCTTGACACAGATGTCGAAGCCCACTATACCGCAGCCTAAGGGCTGCGAATTACGTGAGTGCGCGAGCATGTTTTCGACACCGCCATCTTTGGCGATTTTTCATTTTTTTTTGGCAAAGCTAAATGCCCTGAAAATTTACATATGTGTACTTCACATAATACAAAACCCACTAAAAAAGTTTCAAAAAATAATAAAATTGTTTAGACCCCGAACTAAAGTGAAAACAAAAAGTAAAAAGTGAAAAAAAACGTGGGCGAGCACGTTTTGACATTGCCATCTTTGGCGATTTTTAATTCTTATTTGGCAAAGACAAATGACTTGAAAATTTATAAGCATGTGCCTCACGTCATAGAGAACTCATAAAAACCAATTCAGAAAAAACAAATTATTTTTAGGCCCCGAAATATTTTTTGGCGGGGGCCGAACGCCGTCGGGTTCAGACCCCATACGGGACCCCGAACGCCCGAACGTACGGAGGTTCGCCCGGGGGCCTCCGTACGTACGGGCTGGTAACCCTGTATATATATATATATATATTGTTATATGAACCTTAAAAAAATCAATTTCCATACTATATAGATTTAGATGTTTTGAATTAACGGCAACCAACTGTCAGGTCAGGCTGCCAATAAGACACTAAACCCACCCCCTCGTCCGGGGGACACGTGGTAAGTACCATTGTTGGTGTTATGTACATGCATTCTTGTACAGGAGGTACGGTGTGCCTTAGTTAAAATTTAGGAATGATTTTGTATACCCTGTTTGTATGGTGGCGTGATGTAATACATAAATCCACCTATGAAGGATATCATACATCAGTGGTTCGAGTGGGACTTCGTTATGCTATGATTTTGTTCATTGCAGTGTCATCACCACATACGGGGATGCCCCGTACGGACCCATCCGTACAACCCATATGTATGGACTTCCGGCCCTCCATACGTGACATTCCAGAGGGTGTTGAAAGGGTGGATGGATTGCGGGGGGTTGCGGGTGCCGGGGGGTACTACCCATCAATATATATATATATATAATATATAATATATATATATAATATAATATATATATATATATATATTAGTTAAAAAAAAGAAAAAAGATTGATTGATTGATTGATTGATTTGCTGTGTGGGGGTCGCCTCCCTCCCGCGAATACACGCACACACACACATACAAAAAAAAAAAAAAGTATGGCAGTGTATATTTCCATGTTCTAGTGATAGATTCATTTGATTTTGCTTATTCTATTGATGGAAGTACCATGAGCCCAGCCACGAGGTTAGAGACTTCCTTGCTCTCTCTCTCTCTCTCTCTCTCTCTCTCTCTCTCTCTCTCTCTCTCTGTGTGTGTGTGTGTGTGTGTGTGTGTGTGTGTGTGTGTGTGTGTGTGTGTGTGTGTGCTGTCTCTTATACACATCTAGATGTGTATAAGAGACAGGTGTGTGTGTGTGTGTGTGTGCGTTGGCGTACGTCAGCGGTTTTTTTTTTTCGACAGTAAATATTTAAAAAAAATACTACGGAGGCCCTCGAAATCCCCCCTACCATCCCTGGCGCTCAAACCCCACCCGTCACCCTCCCACAGGACGCAAGTACGTTTGGACGGGGCCCGTCTATACGACCGTATGCCTGTTCGTACGTTTGTACGCACGGGCCGTACGCAGACCCCTCGTACGGCGTATTGTGTCAATAGTAATATTTTTTTTAACTTTTTTTTGTCTTTCTTTCATTCAAGTATGACGCCTTTTGTAGAAATTGAAGCGATTTGGCCTCCAAAAGGTATTGATGTGTTCGATCATTAGGGAATCCCCTTTCTAAATACTCTTATTCTCTGTGCGTCTGACGTGTGGCCTCTGAGAATCGAATGAGGTGTTTTATCTAGTGAGCCTGTTGATTTACTCTATCCACTCGAGTGACCTTTTTGTCGTATTTCTTGGCAGTGTATGTAAGAATTAGGAGTGTTCCAGCATATAGCAGGATTTTACAACTGACAGTTAGAGTTATTGTCGCCATTTACTGGGGCTTCCATTCGAAGCTTTATGTGACTTTTCCTTTTAACCTTCCAGCAACGGGAAGGTGTCAAACTCTATCCATCGTCTTACCACTTGGCAGACTCTGCATTTTCAATAAACATTCCCTAACCCATGTTATGTGTAAGAAAACAAAAATTAATCAAATACGCATATCGAAATTTATAACGTCAACAAATCTTGAAAAATGTTTGACAAAAAAAAAAAACTCGCTAAAAAAAAAAAAACATTTGGAGGCTTTACACCCATGGCAAAATGTGGAATAATCTTTATGGATCATGCCAACATATTAAGATTCTATAATCAAATAATACTCGAAATCCTGAATTACTACTCGTTCGTGGACTTTGATTCATAATATTAAATCAAATTCAGGCCAAGATAGTAGTAATCAGTGTTATTAGTTGTTTTTATTATATTCGTTTGGTGAAAGTCATATATTTTGCAACAACTAAAACATGGATTTTCTATAAACCAATAGATTGTAAAAAATCTTTATTGTTTGTTATTGCTATGTTTTAATCATTTTTTTTTCTTCTTATATCACGGTTTTCCAACTTGAGTATCGAATAACCTCATACATGAGACAAAAGGTTAACCGACCCCCCAATTTTCACCCCCATTTATAAGAAAACCAAACAGTCATTTTAACGATGCTTCACACCAATCTGTAGAGTGCACTTCTTACTAACTTGCTATAAAAAAAAAACTTAAAAAAAAAAAAATGACAAACATATAAAACAGCAAGCCAAAAGTGCACTTTCATGAAATTTCACCAACATTTCAATTTGTCGATTTTCACAATTTTCAGCACTGCCCGAAACAACCATCTTCAGGAAACCAACAAAAACCAAACTTAACACATATAAACCTTAACCAAAAACAAAACAGGGCAAAAAAAAAAAAAAAAAAAAAAAAAAAAAAAAAAAAAAACGCTGCACTTTTCAGGGTGGTGAAGGTTACCATAGAGGTGAAAAGTGAGGGGTACCTGTTAACCATTTTTGATGGATGACTTCAATTAGGAAGTCACTCGATATCATACAATTATGACTCTAGCGAGTTTCTTCGAGTGTCTCCAACCACTTTGGTCATACCTTTTTCAAGTTGCTCAAGCGAGTCTCTACGAAGAAATGTGGTTCGAAAGAGAGAGTTGGAAGTTTGAAGTTCGAACCTGGTTACCGACCATTGCATTGTCCTTCCAATCCTAAAAACATTTGAAACAAATTATCCCCGATAACTGATATAAAAATTAAAATTTTAAAAATAAATAAATAACACATAAATCGATGCAGAATAGGATCATCGGGCATATATGAGATTGAATAAATATTAACTAAACTACTCACAAAAGCGACCACAATAAACATAACCACAGTCATAGTATCAAACAAAAAAAAACAAAAGGAAAAAAATGCATCGCTAGCCAAGTCGTTCAAATGATTGTGGATGCTATCTATGAATTGTCATCTTCTACTGAGCCTCATAAAGCATCGCATAAAGCACGAAATTAAAAAAAACACAAAATGGTTAGTGAAGGGTAAAACTCAGTATATAAGTGGTGCCTTGTTATCACGAATTCAAGATCAAAGATATAGAAAAACAGTGAACTAACCCGAGTGAGTTGCTAAGAAACTCTAAGTAATTTTTTAACAAAAGTTCGCTAGTTGTCTATCGATGTGTTCAATGTTTGTTCTTTATTGTGCAATAGCAGACATCAAACTTGGATCAATTGATTTCAAAAAGGCTTGTTCATATTTAAGAATTTGATAAGTTGAACTTGGTCTACATAACCTTTTGAGAATCGTATAAATAACAACGACGAACTTCGCAAGACCGACCATAAAATACGTTGTAAAAGAAAGTCTCAGCATAAATCACAAATTAGAATTGAAAGTATACGCAAAGTGAGTGGTTTGACGCATTCTTTTTTTTTTTTTTTTTTCTCTGTCCACCTCATCAATAAAACAAGTGAGATGCGTTGAGTTGGAGAGTCGTGTGATGGGAAACCATCTCACACGATTCGGAAAGCACTTATTACGACCGTTTAGGTTCGATTCTTTCCTTGAGCCTAACGGTGAAACTCTTAACTTTATTTGTTTTTTAATGAAATTATGTACCTGTAAAAAAGGGTTGGAAAATCCTCGCCTCACGGGTACCACCCTTGAGTTAGTTTGGTTATTTCTTAAGCAAGTTTATGGACTTATAATTTTCAAATAATATTTTTTCCGTAGTTAATGTGTCATACTTCCTAAAATTTTTGTACTAATCGGCAAATCATGGTTCATTAAAACAACAATATTTCTATTAAATTGTAAACAACTGTCATTTTTTCGTGATTTATTTTAACTTTATAATTGATTTTGTATAAATATGAAAAGGGCGTATTCGCTAAGGGAAATGTTGTCGAAATTTTTACAAATCCAGGGAGTAAATCAAATTTTGTCTTTGTAAAAATCAACTTTTATTCTAACTATATATCTGACTTAGTGTATATATTGAAAATTTACTTCTGTAGGAAAATAGCTGCCCAATTTTTTCGTAAATCGAGGAGTTAGATAAAATTGGACTAGTGAGGTAAAAACTAATTTTGCGATTCGTATTTAAATTGGTATGGATTTTGGAAAGACATTTTCGCCAAGGGAAATACTGTCAAAATTTCTGCAAATCTAAAGAGTTAGTTGAACTAAGTTCTTGCGAATTGTTTTGTTAGGAAAGTCAAGGTCTCATTTTATATTAATATTTGACTTATTGTAAATTTTGAAAAGACGTTTCTTCTAGAGGGAGTGATGTCAAATTTCTCCTAGTTTCAAGAAGCCAGATTGTATTTTATTAGAAAAAAATTGAAAATTCATCCTGTACAATTTTAAAAACATAGTTCCTCTACAAGGAGTGTTTTCAAAATTTTACTATTAGTTTAGTTATTTATTAAGCAAGTTTATGGGCTTATAATTTTCAAATAACATTTTTTTCATAGTTCATGTATCATACATTCATGGTTCATTAAAACAACAACATTTTTTGTAAACAACTGTCATTTTTTCGTTATTTGTTTTAACTTATAATTGACTTTGTATAAATCTTAAAAGGGCGCATTCGCTAAGGGAAATGTTGCCGAAATTTCTACAAATCCAGGGAGTAAATCAAATTTTGTCTTTGTAAAAATCAACTTTTATTCTAACTATATATTTGACTTAGTGTATGTATTGGAAACCTACTTTTGTAGGGAAACTGCTGCCCAATTTTTTCGTAAATCGGGGAGTTAGATAAAATTGGACTAGTGAAGTAAAAACTAATTTTGCGATTCGTATTTAAATTGATATGGATTTTGGAAAGACATTTTCGCCAAGGGAAATACTGTCAAAATTTCTGCAAATCTAAAGAGTTAGTTGAACTTAGTTCTTACGAATTGTTTTGTTAGGAAAGTCAAAGTCTCATTTTATATTCATATTTGACTTATTGTAAATTTTAAAAAGACGCTTCTTCTAAAGGTAGTGATGTCAAATTTCTCCCAGTTTCAAGAAGCCAGATTATATTTTATGAGAAAAAAAATAAAAATTCACCCTGTACAATTTTGAAAACATTATTCCTCTAGAGCGAGTGTTTCCAAAATTTTACTATTAGTTTGGTTATTTCTTAAGCAAGTTTATGGGTTTATAATTTTCAAATAACATTTTTTTCATAGTTCATGTGTCATACATCCTAAATTTTTTGTACTAATCGGCAAACCATGGTTCATTAAAACAACAACATTTCTATGAAATTGTAAACTGTTATTTTTATGTTATTTTTTTTAACTTTATAATTGACTTTTTATAAATCTTAAAAGGGTGCATTCGCTAAGGGAAATGTTGTCGAAATTTCTACAAATCCAGGGAGTAAATCAAATTTTGTCTTTGTAAAAATTAACTTTTATTCTAACTATATATCTGACTTAGTGTATGTATTGGAAACCTACTTTTGTAGGGAAAGTGCTGCCCAATTTTTTCGTAAATCGGGGAGTTAGATAAAATTGGACTAGTGAAGTAAAAACTAATTTTGCGATTCGTATTTAAATTGGTATGGATTTTGGAAAGACATTTTCGTCAAGGGAAATACTGTCAAAATTTCTACAAATCTAAAGAGTTAGTTGAACTTAGTTCTTGCGAATTGTTTTGTTAGGAAAGTCAAGGTCTCATTTTATATTCATATTTGACTTATTGTAGATTTTGAAAAAACGTTTCTTCTAGAAGGAGTGATGCAAAATTTCTCCTAGTTTCAAGAAGCCAGATTATATTTTATGAAGAAAAAAAATAAAAATTCACCCTGTAAAATTTTGAAAACATAGTTCCTCTAGAGGGAGTGTTTCTAAAATTTTACTAGTTTCAAAGAGTTATATTATATTCGGTAGCAGAAACTTTGAAACTTCATCCATGCTGTCAAAATTTTTTCTAATCTTTAATATTACTTGGAGATAAGTTTAAACTTAGATTTGAGAAAAGTTGAAAGCGTAGACGAAATGTAGTTTTATTCCCTTTCACTTACACATAGTTTTAGAAACTGGTTTGTGTAGTGCAACATGTCCTCTTCGTTCACTTTTGACTCAAGGCTTGACTAGTTCAGCCTAATCCTACAAGGATGATCTTGTGTTATCATTGATAACTAACCGGTTGTCCATTTTTCGATCTCCAGCTCAACTTCAACTCATTTTCGTAACTCAACCTTAGACCTTAAAACAATGGTTAGGCTTATGTGAATAAAGCAAGTGGTATGAGTGTAAAGAGTGACTGAAGTCAAACACGTGTAGTGTATGGTCTATCGATGTTGAATATGCGTATAATTGCAGATACGTTTTGTGAGTTGAAGTCCAGATTTGACTTTGCCTATGATCATTTTTATATTTGGAAGGAAGTCACACTATGATTATGAGAGTGATCGCCACATGTCCAATAGCCCCGTTATATTTATATTTTATGAATTTGCACGGTCTATTTTGACCATGCATAAGGATCGAGCGGATTTAGGTTGAAAGAAAATACGAGATATTTTTTTCTTATTTTGCTTGTTAAATTTACATAGTTGGGCGTTGAGGTCCATGACGGTTATCAAAATCAAACCCCTTGGTTTTGTTCCGCGCCCCTCAAGATGGAGCCATTTTTCCACGGTCAAACTCCTTTGACCGTCACGAAGCGCAGAAGCCCGCCTACCATTCCTCCGCGCAGTGGGGAAAAGAGGGTACATCTTGCAAATAACATTCACGATTGTTTAGTATTAAGGGCTGTCAATTCCTAAATTAGGGAGTTAGATAAAATTGGATCTAATTTTGGGATTCGTATTTAGAATGGTATGAACTTTGGAAATAAATTTTCACCAAGGGAAGTACTGCAAAAATTTTTACAAATCTAAAGAGTTAGTTGAACTTAGTTATTGCAAATTGTTTTGTTAGGAAAGTCAAGGTCTCATTTTATATTCATATTTAACTTATTGCAAATTTTAAAAAGATGCTTCTTCTAGAAGAAATGCTGCCAATTTTTTCCTAGTTTTAAGGAGCCAGATTATATTTTACGAGAAAAAATTTGAAAATTCACCCTGTACAATTTTGAAAAGACAGTTCCTCTAGAGGGAGTGCTTCCAAAATTTTGCTAGTTTCAAAAAGTTATATTATATTCGGTAGAAGCTGTGCAGCACACCAAATATACTCGGAGCTTTTCCGAACGTTCGAACATGTTCGGGTGTTTGGCCGAACGTTGTCGGTGGGAATACCCTGACAAGGATATCCGCCCTGGCTTTTGCAAGTGATAGAAAAATGGTTTTAATCTATAGTTTAGGTATTCCGCGCTAGGCACGGCTGCGTCTGTATTTTACGTTGATAGGATGCTTGACTAGAGTAGAGAGTGTGTGGGCGCGCAGGTTTAAGGCACGCGTGATTCTTTTCTGTTGTTGATCATTGGTCGTTTGTTTAATAGTATTATTAATATCTACTTATATTTGATTAAGCAGGAAACAGGGATATTTTCGGTTGATTGGTACGCTTGATTAAGGCGAGCGCGCGTTCGGGGGGGGGGAAACCAAATACGGCATCGGAAATAAGGGCGCGATTTTGTACGGTGAGCAGGATGTCGTAGGATGGCGCGCGGGGCAATTATGGTATGATATAAACAAGTCGACGCGGGCACTGGGAGCCGCGTAGCCGGTTTGTTGGCCCAAAGCATCGCGCCGCACTGCCTATATGGTATTCTGCGGGATTCAGCCCCAGGCTTGGGCTTAGCCCATAGGTTACGGCATTGGGTTGACGTTACGAAGGTTTGGGGATCGAGGCCAGCAGGCGTCGGCGGGGCCACTGCAGGGGAGCGTCGCGGAAGGGACCGACAGGGTTGAGGGCCGTCAGGGCTATCCCCCTCGGGTTTGCTTACGGGCGCGGCGGCAGGGCCGACCCGCGGCGATAGAGTCACATGGGTTGTGTTGTATTCGCAGGGGTTGCCTGAAGTGCAATTACAGACCATTTTTCATGGTTGCGTCGGAGTCGCGCCTCGTCTTGTCTTGGGACGCGGCGCGGTGGGTGTGCGGCAGGCCCTAAGGGCCTAGCTCAGTGGGTACACCCATGAACTGGTGGGATACAGACCCGTGTTCGAACCCGGAATGATGAAACTTGATAAGTAAAACCAAATATTTTAAATTGTCGGGGGCTGGTTAGCCCGGGGACCGTGTCCTTCGGGACATTCGTCAAAAATTGGAAAGATACAGAGAAGTTTAGCATGGCCCCTGCGTGAGGATAACGCGCACAAGTCAGGACGAGGTCCGACGGCCGGATGTTTTTTCCTGGGTCTTGACATTTACGTGCCGTCGGGCCGGCACTGCGCGGTATAGGGCGAACGGAGTAACAAGGATTGTCGGGTAATGAGACCAGGCCATTGCGGGTGTCGGGCGCTGCGCTAACAGTAGGAGGGGAGGACAGGCAGCGCARCACTAGAGAGAGTGAGGGAGCTTACCTGGCGGACGAACGGGGACGCGAACCTGTGTCAGGCGCTGTGGCAGAAGTTCGCAGCGGTGTTGCCGCGCACATCGGACTTTGGGTATAGAGGCAAAGACTAATCGAACCGTCTAGTACCTGGTTCCCTCCGAAGGGCCCTCAGGCGGGCACTGGCTGGTACAAAGTCCTTCGGGACATTCGTAAAAATGGGAACGATACAGAGAAGATTAGCGCCGTCCGTGCGCTCGCACTGGAATATAAGCCGCGGGATGGTCTGAGCCCMRCGGTTGCTCGTTTCAAGAGACATCTCTCCTCCACTTGGTACAGTATGGTCGGATGTACTGACGGGAAGCAGCGTTGCGGGATAGTAGAATTGAGCGTCGAGGTGGGGAGCGAAGCGACCGATATCGGGGGCGGACGGACCGTGGGGAAGGAAAGACGGACCTGGCGCGAATCCACGCCGAGTACATCTGAGCACTGGCAACAGAGGGAGAAGACAAAGTGCCGACAGCGGTGCGACGGGGCAAAGGTAGGGGACCGGGCGCAAACCAGGCAAAAAAAAAATAAAAAAAAAGAGAAAAAAAAAAAAAAATGATCCTGGCCGATGAAACGATCCAGGTGCACGCGCGGAAATGGTAGGTGGAGCGCAGGGAAGAACGGATAATTCGTGTGAAGTACAACAGGATCGGGCGGGGGAGGAGTCAGGTCTGACGTTTTGGGGTAAGATGAGGAGGATGGCGAAGTTAGTTTTGGTGTTGGGTTAGTAGATTTAGAGGTTAGCGGAGAAAATCCGTGCGCTATAGCTATGGTAGAGATGGCGGGAGTGCGAATCGCCTAGCCCACCCGCTCCTCGACGAAAACGGGTGAACAAAGAGGCGTTTCAGGGGCTTTGGGGTGCGGCGAGTTGGATGGTGCGGCCAGATTCGGCAATGAGGTTGCGAACTGTGTATGCTGTTGGTCGAAGGTTGCGCCTGGGGAGTGGCCGGTGAGTATGGAATGGATCTGACCATAGGCCAACGGTAGGTTCGTTCAACGTTTGAGTGTTTTATTGATGGAGTGAGCAGGGGAGAGGGGTAGTTTCGTGAATGTACCATGAATACTTCCGCGTTTTAGTGGAAGATTCATTCGATTCTTGCTTATTTCTAGAGGCAGTGCACGGCTGGCAGCGCCAAGGGAGACAAGACGGAGTGACAAAAGGGGTGAGTAGATGTGGATGGGGTGTCGTGCGGACACGTACGGAGTGAAGGGAAGAAAATCCYACCTACTCGGCCGCCGTTGAGCCAAAGGCTGGATGAACCCGGGCGCGTCACTGCGCCAGATTCATTCGAAGGAAGAAGTTACAGATAAGTAATGAAATAGACGAGCGGGTGGTGAGCAGATGGGCGAGGTAATAACAAGGAAGGGCCGGAGCTCGATGTGACAGCTGACGACTTACCTGCTAGCGGGTACTTTGACCCCCTAGGAAGGATCGGCGGTGCATGGCCGTTCTTTGTTAGTGGAGTGATTTGTCGACTGAAAAGCTCTTTTCTTGATCCTATGGGTAGTGGTACTGTGGATGCCGCAGTGTTCCGCGGTGCTTGCTGCTGACTGCGGAAGGAGCATAGAAGGCTGATGTGCACTACGGGATACTACTGCCGCCCACATACACTTCGGCTGTGCCAGTGGACTGGGCACGAGAGCCGGCGGCTTGACATGGGTTGAGCACAGATTATTACTACGGGCGGCTGCTGACTGGGTGAAATTGCTGTTGTGACTGTGGACTGCGGATCTGGGGATTGTGGACTACCACTGCTGCTGGACAGTTGCCGGGTATTACGACATTGCTGATAAGCACTGCTGACCGCTGGACTGGCGGAGATCGAGTTGGCAGTGAATCATTGTACTCGACATCTGTGGGCAGGTAGCTGCTGTGCGTATAGGCTTTTGCTGATACCTCCACTGCTGGTGTTGCCCGCTATAGTGTGATCCGGCCGCTGCGGCGCCTCCCTTGTGACTCCGTAACTGTGTGTCCTGCTGCACCTCTTTTCTTCAGCGGGGTTGCTGTAACAGCAGTTAATGTGGACCACTGTGCCCTGGCTGAAGTTGCATGATCAAAGTTTCATCAGGAGAGAACTGTTGTGGTAGTGCGATTGGACTGTGAGAAGGGAATTATAGCGACCATTGGGAGGTCGTCAGGGGGGGGGGGGGTGGTCTCAGCAAGTTGGCACTCATCAGTTTTGATCAGGCTGCCACAGTTGGCCGCCATTGCGGGGCCCTCAGGAGCATCAAGACTACAAGGCCCTCTCCCGCGAGTCTGAGAGCACCATTCTTGGACCTGAGAGTCTCACGCTTTCTCCATCTGCCCTTCTCAGTCTAAGTCTAGTCTTTGGTTACGAGATGAAGGCTGCAGGCGGGATTGCAACCCGTAAGTCCGCATCAAGACTCTGTGGGGAGTCCACCCACCGATTGGGGGAGCTCTGCCGGAACCTAGGCGAGGTTCTGGAGGCAGGGAATTGTCAGGTAAACCACTTCCACCTGTACAACCTTCTACTACCCATGTTTGCCTATATCCCTACAGTATRACTGTTGTATGCATGCGTTTGTCCCTATGGTTTTGTTTTTCTCTTCAGGACCTAATCAGATTGAATGGAAAGAATGTGTGAGAGTGAAGCTCAAGTTCCTACTTTGTTCTGATTGAAAGCAGACTAAAGATGAACTGGGGGAAGGTGGGAGGAAGACAGTTTTGCATGCGTTTGACCGGGTCAACCAAAGCCTGAGCATGGTTTCTACTGTGAATGGCTCAGGGTTATATTTATTTGACTGTTTTCTGAAGGACAAGGCATTGTTTCTACTGTGAATGGCCTGGTCGCTGTGTTTATTTGATTGTTTTCTGGGGAACCAGGCATTGTTTCTACTGTGAATGGTCTGGCTACCTTAGTTAACTCTGAGGGTTGCCTGATTAAAAGGGGGGTTTAAATTCTTGTTTATTTTTTGAGGGAGAACTTTTGGTCCAAGGCTAAGCATTGTTTCCATGGTGAATGGTTTAACCTGAAAACCGCGCACATAATTTAAACTAAGTATAAAAGAAAGTATTTTATGTATATTTGCATGTGAACTGGCAGCTGGGCATTGTTTCTACTGTGAATGGTCCAGCGTTAAGCCATATCATTAAGAAGAGAAAAAKRAAAATACAAAGTATAAATGGAAATAGTYTGGGCAAGCTGAACATTGTTTCTACTGTGAATGGTTCAGTCCACTGCCCATATTTGCCTTTTCTTTTGAAAATAAAGTCAGAGAAATACAATTTTTTTTTGGATATTAAACAGCACAGGGCGACTAGGCATTGTTTCCATGGCGAATGGCCTGGTCGTCTGCCCAAAGGAAGAGAGAAGTAGTTGTGAAACCTGTTCGTATATATTATAAAGACAAGCTGGGCATTGTTTCCATGACGAATGGTCCAGCTCTATGTCTTATGTAAGATGGGTATAAGGATTCAAGAACTTGAAGATTCATGAACTATCTACATGGAATAAACTTGGGATGGTGAGAGTACTTACACTGGTGGTTTGGCTTGCATGTGACTGRATGGGATGGCTAGTTTGTTTAAGTTTCATTACTATAGGTAGTTGCTTTAGTTGTTCGCCATGTGCTAGAGTCATAGGAGTTAGTGTCAATTCCTGCATTTTCTGTAATAACGTTTTTTTTTTTTTACTTAAGTCATTTCCTGCATTTTCTGAGATCTTTTTGGCTTTGTATAAATCTTGGCAARCTACTTTTCCTACGGGAAGCGCTGCCGAAAATTTTACAAATCGAAGAAGTTAGCCAACTTTTTGACTTGTCAAAATTCAACTTGTCTTTTTTTATATATCTGGCTTAGTTAAAATCTGGGAAGTCTCCTTTTCTAAAGGGAGTGCTGCCCAAATTTTTGCTAATTCGAGGAGTTAGACAAAAATTGAACTGAGGGAAGCCAAAGTTACTTTCAAAATCTGAACTTAGTCTTGTATAAGTTTTGGAATAACACTTTTTTACAGGGAGTGCTGCCGAAATTTCTACAAAATTAAGGAGTTTGTTAAATTCAGTCTAAAAAGTTGAACTCAAGCTGTTGTTCGAGTTCATATCTGACTTAGTTAAAATCTGGGAAGTCTCCTTTTCTAAAGAGGGAGTGCTGCCCAAATTTCTACTAGTTCAGAGAGTTAGACAGAATTTGATTATCCAGAGTTACAGATCGTTTCTGTTTTTGTATCTGACTTAGTATAAATCTGGGAAGTCTCCCTTTCTAAAGGGAGTGCTGCCCAA
>BFEA01000289.1:1661159-1677691 GCA_003427395.1 Chara braunii
GAGAGAGAGAGAGAGAGAGAGAGAGAGAGAGAGAGAGAGAGAGAGAGAGCACCATAGCAAGCGAGCAAGAGAGAGAGAGAGAGAGAGAGAGAGAGAGAGAGAGAGAGAGCAACCGTTTTGGCACGCAGAGGAAATCCAGCAGTCTTTTTGACAAGTGCCTCAACCGTTTCCATGAGAGTCTCACAACAATGCTAAAGCACTGGTTGACGAGTGCACTTCAAATATGGCCGGACTGAAAGCATTTGTTCATGCCCATGCTGATGAGATCTTCGACCGTGTCAACGAAAGACTCGGCAAGGTCACACATGGCATGTTGATGAGAGCCTGGCCAAAGCTCAACTTCACCACATCCGGAATTCGAAAGGTATCCCATGGGTGTGCAGCACATGCCGTGTTTGCAACTTGTTTACACAGAAGAGCTCGGACTGTTTACTGTTTGTATGGCGAACAGAGGAGGAGGAGGAGGAGGAGGAGGAGGAGGCGGAGGAGATTGGTGCTGGCGCGCAAGTCGCTGAAAGGAGCTAGTTTGGAGGCTGAGGTGGTGGGAGAAGATGGTCGAACCCATGCACGAGAGTCAAGTGAAATCGTAAACTGTCCAGGAAGATGGCTACCTTCTTCCCCCAAATACACTGTACGGCCATTATTGCTGTATCTAGACTCCAAGTTGGCCCAAATACAGCTAAAATAACGGTACGCTGTCTTTGGGTGAAGATGGCTAGCAGGGTGTGCTCACTCGGCATCACTTTGCTCAGGGTCAGATGGCAAAATTGCTTTTGGAGGGGGGAGCCTTTGCCCCGGTTTTTTCGGCCGTCCCCGGCCCCGCCCAGCCTCTGGGAGGCCGCCAAACGGGGCCCAGCGCACCCCGTTTTCTTGAGAAAACTCGCGGCCAATATCCGCTGCCGATCGGCGCAGATCAACATTGGAGATCGGCCACACTCTTTTCGAGGAGAACGGGGTCCGGTAGGCCCCCATTTTTGCATTTGAAAACGCGATCGATTTCAACCGCAGACCTGCAGGTCTGCGGCCGAAATCGGCCGCGTTTTCAAATGTCCTCGTGGCCTGCTCTCGGGTTGCCTCCTCCCCGCCTGCCCCAGTCCTCTGCAGTACCACGCGACGTTGAGACCACGCGATTCAGCATGCACGCCGACCTTGTGTGCTGCGACAATCCGACCAGTGCCAGTGCCCCATTCAGCATGCACGTCAACATAGCACTGCAGCTGCTTCGCCCACCAGCCCGCTTCGTTACAATCACCCCCATAGCTGCGAAGGTAAGTCCGACAGTTTAGTGTTTTTTTTTTCTTTTTCTTCTTGACATTCTTCTTCTCCTTCTCCTCCTCTCGTCTTCTTCTTCATGGTTTTCTTTATGTTCTTATTCGGCTTCTTCTTTCTTGTTCCTGTTCTTCCCCTTCTTTGTTAATCTTTTCGTCGGGCTCTTGCAGACAGATATCCACCGAGAGAGAGAGAGAGAGAGAGAGAGAGAGAGAGAGAGAGAGAGAGAGAGAGAGAGAGAGACAGACAGACAGACAGACAGACAGACAGACAGACTGCCACCTGCTGCACTGCCCTCTTCTCCTCCTCCTCCTCCTCCTCCTCTTCTTCTTCTTCTTCCTGTCCTCCTCCTCCTCCTTGCAGCGCCAGAAAAACCATCCTGACTTTGCAAGTTTTTATGCGCAATCCGACAGATCTGGACGAGTGGCAGTCAGATGCCACAATCAGAAAAACAAAAAAAAAATCTGGGCATTTCTTGGGGGCATCCCGTTTTGCCAATCACCGCCCATGGACCGGTCCGGCCCCAGTTAGACCTGGGCAGGTGATCCAGCCGGTTGCTGGCCCAGACTTGCTATACAGTGGCCTTCATGTTGCACCCTCCTTTAGCAATGCCACTGGTTGTCCGACGACTTGCAAAGTTGTGTGATCCAGAGTTTCACTCTGCTCTTCATCACGACGGGGTAACCAGAGGAAATAGATGAGCAAGAGAATTGTTCGGACTCGTTGCAGGAGCTTTCATCGGAGAGGCTAGGAGCTAAGCTCTGAGGGGATAGGCGCAACCCCATAAGCCTTTGTGTGGTTTAGCCCTAGCCAGCAGATCTACTAGACTAGGTAGTGTCGTTGGTCGACAATAGACTCAAAGCAGAAGATCAAGGACATCTGGCTCATCCTCCTTGCCGGTATAGGTAGGTAGGTAGAGGGAGGTAGAATGGAGAAAAATATAGGGCACTTAAAATAAAACAAGAGGATGCCCGCCGCACATGCGGCGGGGAGCACGAGGGGGGCAGTGGACTCAGGGTCACAGCAAAGAACCGCACAGCCAGTCCCAGCACCAGCGTCGGAGGGGGAAAAAGAAAAGGCACTGCCATGTACTTTTATTCGAACACGTAACTAACATGGCGGTGCCGTTGCATCACCACAAAAAAGTCCAGTCCACTACCCAAGAGCCTAGCTCGGTGGGTACACCCATGGAGTGTTGACATACAGACCCGTGTTCAAATCCAGGTGATGCAACTTGATGAGTAAAGACCAATCACTGCTGAATTGCCTGGGCGCGGCCAGCTCAATGATGATATCTCAAGGCTGTCACATGTCGGGTAGTCGAGGGAGACCCTAAGAGCACTTCCAGACCGGACCTCGTTCCACTACTCACTAGGGGAAAAAAAAAAAAAAAAAAAAAAAAAAAAAAAAAAAGCTGAGAAAAATAATCGGCGATTCCGTTCTTTTGTAGTTTGTGCACATTGTGAGTAGTGGAGCGAGGCCCTCTCCACTGCTCACCAAACGGGCAGAGGGCCTGGCTGCAGTACTCTCGAAATGTGCAAAATGAGACTGAATCCTCCCCTAGAACATGGAAACATACATTACCATCTTTTTTGTCTTTTGTGCATCTGGAAAGTAGTACAGCCACGCCCAAAGTCCAAAAGAATTTTCCCCTGGAACAGTGAAAGATACACCGCCATACTTTGGGGCTTGCTGCACCACTCTCCAAATGTGCAAAATGAGACCGAATCTACCGCTAGAACATGGAGAGATACATTGCCATGTTTTTTCAACTCTTTTGTCTTTTGCACACGTGGAGAGTAGTGCAGCGAGGCCCTTTCGTCTGGCCCTTCTTCAAAAAAATCTGATCTACTGAAGAAAAAAAAAAGAACAATCTACTGGCCAAAAGAATAACTGATCTGCACATCCTGGGTAAGAGTATATATATATATATAGTCTGTAGAGTTTTCCATCTGGTGTGGGTGAGTGATAGTCTACTTTGATTTTGGTTAAGGTAGATTATCATTTACAGTGTAATCAGTGAGGGGATTCTGCAGACTGTTGAGGGTTCAGCGTCCTACTGAGTCGGTGAAACTCCGACGAAACAGTTTGTCACAGCCCCTCGTTTGTTGTCCTCTTCTCTCTCTCTGCCTACGGTTTTACCGGGCAGTTCTGTTTGTGACGATATATATATCGTCACAAACAGAACTGTCGTCAAATATAGACAGGTCTGTGTGGGAGTGTCATGCGAGAGACCCGCTATTTGCTTTAAGAGTACATATATATCGTCACAAACAGAACTCCCCGGTAAACCGTAGGCAGAGAGAGAGAAAAGGACAACCAACGAGGGGCTGTGACAAACTGTTTCGTCGGAGTTTCACCGACTCATCAGGAGGCTGAGCCCTCAACAGTCTGTAGAATCCCCTCACTGATTACACTGTAAGTGATAATCCACCTTAACCAAAATCAAAGTATACTATCACTCACCCACACCAGATGGAAAACTCTACAGACTGTCGGTTCACACCCCATCACAAGCAACAACCAAGCAAAACATCCACGAAACAAAGAAAGGTCTGTCACAGCCAAAAAATACACTCCAGACACGCCGCTGGCACTAGAGGCACAGCATGGCCGTATTGTATACCTATATATCGTCATATATACAGGGTTACCAGCCCGTACGTACGGAGGGCCCTGGGCGGACCTCCGTACGTTCGGGCGTTCGGGGTCCCGTACAGGGCCCGAACCCGATGGCGTTCGGCCCCCGCCAAAAATTATTTCGGGGCCTAAAAATATTTTGTTTTTTCTGAAATTTTTTTTAATGGGTTCTCTATGACGTGAGGTACATGCCTATGAACTTTCAAGTCATTTGGCTTAGCCATAAATGAATTAAAAATCGCCAAAGATGGCGGTGTCAAAACGTGCTCGCCCACGTTGTTTTTCACTTTTTACTTTTTGTTCTCACTGTAGTTCGGGGTCTAGACAATTTTATCTCTTTTTGAAACTTTTTTAGTGGGTTTTGTATTTGTGAAGTACACATCTGTGAATTTTAAGGGCATTTAGCTATGCCAAAAAAAATGAAAAATCGCCAAAGATGGCGGTGTCGAAAACATGCTCGCGCACTCACTAAATTTAATTCTCTTTTTATTTTTATTTATTTTTATTTATTTTTATTATTAGTATTTGTTCTGTGTATTTTATTTTTATTTCAAATTTGGTAAGGAATTCGGACGTAATGCTCAGGCAAATCTTGTTTAATTTATTTTTCTCTCCATAACACATCTTTTTTTCAGATTTTTTTGATAACTTTTTTTTTTTTTTTTTTTTTTTTGGGGGGGTCCGCGTTCGGCCCGAACGGCCGAATGCATCCCCAAGGAGTCCCATACGTTCAGGCGTTCGGGTTCGGGCGTTCCGCCCGTCCCGAACGCAGGTTACCCTGTATATATATATATACATAATTATATATGTTGGTGGGAAGTTGAGCGATCAGACATTGCACGCTCTACAGTCCTCACCTTCAGGCCCGAGCAACACGGTACGCGGAATGGTGCTACATTTTCCGCAAGTGGCCCAGCTGGGTGGCGAGGGTACCTGGGCAGGCCCAGGCAGACACAGCCAAACCGAGAGTCCCAGCACGAAACATTAAGAACGAACGAAAAAATCAAATAAAAAATCTGCAAAAAACCTAGGCTACCAGAGTGGTCCAGCGCCACTTGCCCGGCTGGGCCAGAAAAATTAAAAATAATAATAATTAAAAAACAAATAGTTCGATGCAGGGTTACCGGCGTTCGCGACGGGCCGAACGCCCGAAAAACAAAAAACGTTTTCAAAAAATTCCGAAAAACAACAATGTTTAGGAGAAAAATAAACTAAACAACATTTGCCTGGGCACTACATCCAAATTCTTTACCAAATTTGAATTACAAATCAAATGCAGAAAATAAACACTACGATAAAAATAAGAAAAAATAAAAGAGAATTAAAATGAGTGAGTGTGCCAGCACCTTTTCGACACCGCCATCTTTGCCAATATTTAATTAGTTTTTGGCATTGACAAATGCCCTGAAAATTGACAGATATGTAATTTACATAATCATTAACTCATTAAAATTTTTTCAAAAAATAATAATTTTTTTTCGGGCCCCGAAATAAAGTGAAAACAAAAAGTAAAAAGTGAAAAAAAAACAAAATAGTGAGTGGGCGAGCACGTTTTGACACCCCCATCCTTGACGATTTTTAATGTTTTTTGGGCTTAGCAGAATGGCTTCAAAATTTATAGGCGTGTAGGTTACATCATAGAGAACTCACAAAACAAATTCAGAAAAAAAAACTTACTTTTAGGCCCCGATTTTTTTTTTTGGCGGGGGCCGAACCTGGAGGTGTTCGGCCCCCGAATGGGACCCCGAACGCCCGAACGTTCGGGTGCCAGCCCGGGGGGCCCCGAACGTTCGGTCAGGTAACCCTGGTTCAATGTTTATTTTAAATATGGTCAAGAATTTCGATGTGACCCTGAGGCAAAAGTTGTTCAGTTTATTTTTCTGCAGAACAGTGTTTTTTCGGATTCTTTGGATTGTTTTTTTTTTTGGTTAGGACCTTCCCTGGTCCTTGCACGGCCGGACCGTCCGGGAAAATAGGGTGACTCGGGCGACCTGGCTGGTAGCCTAGCGAAAACCGCATTTCGACATGTTTCGCTAAATGCATAGCAAAGAACTTTCGGCTGAGGTTCACTTTGAAATTCATTATTTTTAAATTTTCGATATTTTATTATTTTAATATTTTCGAGATAAAAATAAACACAAAACGAAAGTTAAGATGTACACCTTGGAGGCCCTTTATTAGAACCTGTTGATAGTTACTTCATACACCCCCTATAGCCCCCCCTGGGTGACCCCGTCACGCGATCGGAAGATGAGCCCGGATTCTGACTGCTCAGGCCAAGCACAGCCCAGACCTTACATCAGAAACCCTTTTTGGCGGGGGATCCTTGCCTTCTTTCCGGTTTTCCTGGGCGGATCCCCCCTTGCCTGCCCAGCCAGCGAGGCTGCTACCCTAGCTGTTGTGCGACGTACCTGTGGCTTGTGCACGCACGTTGCGGTACCTGCTGCGCCTGGCCAATTTTTGTAGGGTTCCGGTCCCCTCGTCTGCACGCCAGCAGATCTTGGGAGCACGGTCGGACTCCATTTAAAAAAATAAAAAAATAAAAAAAAATCCTAGAATCAATTGTGCACATCGTCTCCGCTTTCAACAACCAAAAGTTGTTCCGAAAAAAAGACCCGTAGGTCATAACGCTGCCCAGTGATCATGATCGCTGCAGGACACTGGTGAGGCAGCTGACTGTTTTGCCCAAAGGTCTGCATCACATGACAAGAGAGGCGGTGGCCTGTCACATCAAGCGGCAATAGCCCACCCAGAGGGGAGCGCGAAGAAGAAAAGAAAAAACTGTGCTTCACAAGAGGGTGGTAGGCAAATAATACTGGGACTCCATCAACTAAATGAGATGGACTCGGGTACAGCAAGCCATATTGCTGCTGCATAAAGCACAATGCAAGAAACAGTCTGGCAATGCCCTTCTGAGAAAGCGAATGGTGGAAGTCATCTCTCGTCCACCTGATACTGACAGGAGTCGAAAAAAAAGCAGTAAACTTGAAATAGACTTCAAAAAGATATTAAAGAAATGAAATATTTGACGAACAGAAACAGAACAAATAAACAAGTCAGGCATTCATTAGGGAAAGAAGGAAAGAAAGAAAAAACGGGAAGCAGGAACGTCAGCAACTTCAACACCATGAAGGCATCACAGAGAAGTCGGACAGAATTTCTAGAGATCAACACAACACGAAGCGAGCAACCACACGCAGGTATGGACAAACCCACCCACAGACACGCACAAACACACACAAACGCACACACACACACACACACACACACACACACACAAACACACATGCACATATGCATGGACCACCACCCACCCACCCCCATACACGCACACATGAAGAAATGGGGTGGAAAACAAAAGGAACTTATGGAGGGAAAATGGCAGGGTAGAGGAAAGGAGAGGGCATCCCAAGGGCAAGGAGGGAAAATGGCAGGGTAGAGGAGAGGAGAGGGCATCACAGGGGCAAGGAGGGAAAATGGCAGGGTAGAAGAGAGGAGAGTCGGAGAGAGGAGAGAGGAGAGAGGCAAGGAGGTAAAAGGTAGACCATATGGAAGAGGAGAGGATGGAATAGAGGACAGGAGATAAGAGGGGACAGAGGAGGCAAGAGTACGGGTGCGAGAAGAGAGGACAGGTGGCTTAAGAGGAGAAGTGACACAGGGACGGAGAGCATGATGAAGCAGGAAGGCGGAGGGGATGGAGAAAGTGAACGCATCGAAGGGAAAGACTGGGGAGGTAGTTGGGGGGAGGAGATGGAAGGAGGCACGGCAGGAGGGGAAGGCGAAAGACAAAAAGGGAGAAGCAAAGAACGAAGAAAGAAGAAAGATGTGGGTCTGCATGGTCGCCTTGCAAAAAGGCAGGAACGATACATGCTAAACAAATTGCACTTTTCCCATCAACAATTATCGAAACATCCCCCCATGGATTTCGTTATACAAAGAAATACTCTTCGATTGACTCAATCTCTACAGGTCAAAAACTGAGGCGAACCACGATAGCTCCCCATGCAACGGATACACGCAGAGGACACCACCAGGCTCATGCAGACGAGAGTCTTCACTCCATGTCGACGCTACCGCTAGGCAAACCTGATCATGCCAGGATGCCTCAAGAGAACAAGTACAGGGACAATTCAGCAGATAGAGGGGTAGGTCAAGTGAGAGGAGAGGCGGAACGGAATGGACCCAGGTTACGGTGGCGAGGTAAGTGAGGAGATTAAACCACCAGTACACCCGGGCCTGCAGGTACCTTACTGCGCGCCAAGCTTTTCCGAACCCCCAGCCGCACACTCCTTTTCTTTTTTGGCTGGCGCCGCCAGCCATTGTGGTCCAGTAGGCCGAACCTCCGAAATTCTCGTAGGTGACGAATTCGGAATTTCTTTTTCAGCAAGGCTGGCGCTGTGTACTGGCAGGTTAACAAGTGAAACGCCGAGGCTGGAATAAACAGCGACTCCGAACCAATATGCTCGCTCATAACAAGAGGGAACTAAGAACGTTGACGAAAGCCAGACTCGCACGAACAACCACAAAGGTAGACACCTTCCGAGAGGGAGGCTGTGCATCACTCCAGCTGGAGGAACTCGATAGAGTAGCCAGCCGCCGAAACCTGCCCTTGCAATGCCCTTTTCGTTGGGAGGTAACACTTGTTTCTTAGGTGAGATAAGACCCCAGAAAGGGACGCCACTTTTCTCGTAAAGTTCGCGTGGCGCATCAAGACTTCCCGCAACCTTCCCAGCACCTGCCACAGCCATCAGGGAATCGACAAAGAGCAACCAGCATCAAGCAAGCATGAGCAGATGGAAGAATATGAACACATCAAAACCTACCCGAGAGGTATCAGACAATATATATGCATCCCTCAGGCGTCCTACATGACGTGATAGACCGTCGTAGCTCCAGATTTTGGGTTCCGGCTCCATGACACAGCAGGAGAAAGCTTCCCTTCACATGCCTCTGTGCATAAGAGCCCCTTTTAGAAAAGGCTTTCCCCATTTAGAATATATATACTTGATTGCCCATCCCAGTGTGTAGTTCTTTTCAGCACCAGAACACCCATCTTCTTTTCTTTTTTTTTTTCATGAAGTGCGAAGGCCGCGAGATACCATGGTTGATCTGAACGGCATCTCGACTTGGAACTCGGGTCTGTATTTCAACAAGTTCCTTGGGTGTACCAGCCAAGCTAGGCACGTTGGTACCCAGCACCCATCTTTGCCGTTAGCTTGAGAAGCAAAAGATTCCACAGTGCACTCAAGCATGTACACCTCCGCCGTTCGCAGAGAACACACACCTCTGCCGCGAGCTTAACGGCACAAGGATCTCTGCTGCTACCAACTTCACCCGCATAGAACGCCCGGTCATTATCGCTGTATGTAGACAGAAAGTTGCACCGAATACGGCTGTAAGGACTGGGCGCTGTATTCGGGTGAGGACGGTAGTTTTACAATGCACACAATCTTCCCCGCTAACCTTACGACAACACACATCTGCTGTGAAATTGGTTGCACCTTTTCATTTTTTGGACCATTTCTCAATTTATGTGTCATCCTCGAATGCGCAGGGGCCACGCTAACCTTCTCTGTATCGTTTGAATTTTAACGGACGTCCCCACGGACTGAACTTTTTTTTCCCCTTCTGTGTGTGAATGTGGAATTCAGACTTCGGCCGGTATAGACTCGGCGCAGACCTTCTTGGTCAACGCAAGCGTCCTCGGTCCTCCGTTCCATAAAGGGTTCTCTCACCCAGCACGGAGAAATGCAGCCAAAGTTGCCGTCATTACGTTATTTTTCATAGCAATGCGACCGACGTATGTGATACGGTTATCACATTGTTCTCTTCAAAGCCAAGGAATGAACGTCTACGATGCCCAAGTCTTCAACACCATCCCCGTGGAAATCAAATGCCTGCACATGTGGTTAGCCCATGTTCAAGGATGTCTTCTTTTCGACCCACAGGTGCAAAAAACACGGTGCAATGGCACCGTTAAACCACTACCGTCTTCACCATCCCCGTGGAAATCAAATGCTGGCACATGTGGTTATCGCCGTATCTGGGCTGAAAATTGTGCCAAATACAGCTATAATGACCGGGCGTTCTATTCGGGTGGAGACGGTAGTACCCTCCGGAGCACTCCGCCAACCTCTTTTTTTTTCCAGGTTACGAACCTCTTTGTTCCTCATCAGGGATCTTGTGAGCAGCGGACACACACCGAGCAACTCGATGCAGGGGACCGGCTCTCCTACTCTGGTTGTTTCCTTTTTCTTCCCACCTTCATCTTTTCCATTTTTCCTCCCTTGGCCTCGTCCACCCCCCTCCCCCTTCGCATCATGCTCGCACAGGGCCGTGCTAATCTTCTCTGTACCAAGCACATCTGAAAAATCGTGAAGGAAGAAGGTGGTTCTCCGCAATTCCTCACGAGGAAAATGTCAGAGAAACCTCCCATCTATCCCCAGATGCAGAAAAGACAAAAACTATCACGTTGTAGCTTTCCCTCTTTTTTTGTTGTTGGATTCTTTCTCAATTTACTTGTGTCATCCTTGTGCAGGGCCATGCTTATATTTTCCGTATGGAGCCACGTCCTGGCCGAGAATTCATTTTCGACGTGCAAATCAAAACAGTCGTGCAGCAAGTTGGCCCTCCGTGAATTTCTCAAGATGCACGTGTCAGCGAAACTTTCTGACTATCACCAGAGGCACACAGGCGCTGCACCTTTCCTTTATTTTTATTTATTTTTGGATTCTTTCTCGATTTCTTTCTTTGTGTCATCCTTGTCCAGGGCCATGCTTATCTTCTATATGGAGCCACGTTCTTGCGCAGAATTCGACATGGAAACAGTTGTGCAGCAAGTATGGCCCTGGTGGTTTTTGCTCTTGAAGCTCAGGCGCCGTTCTGATAATTCATATTCCTTCCCATAACTTTTTTTCCTCTTCGACTTTTTGTTTTTTTGTCTTCTCTGGTCGGCCCCAGTGGTTTTGGCTCTTGAAGCTCGGGCGCCGTTCCAATAATTTCTACTCCTTCCCAGATTTGTTTTTCCTCTCCGACTTTTTGTTCTTTTGTGTTCTCTGGTCGCCCCTTTTCAAAACGAGCGACCATCTGCACATCTGCCGAGGCTCTACCCAGCCTCTATCAGGCCTGCCCAGATCTTCCATGACTTCAGTAAGTAAAAATTTTGTCTGCCTGGGCGGGGTGCTGGTGGTTTTAATAGCACAAACAGAGTGGTGCTCTGTTCGCGCCATGGTTTAATAGCAAAAGCAGACTCGTGTTCCGAGAGCAACTTCTAGAGTCGAGAAGAACGAATCCGCGAAGCAGATGGAGGAGCTGAGTTTGTGTGCCTGCTTAATGTCACCATTGGGCAGAGACCACTCCCAACCAAAATCCCCAAACTGCCACCCCTCCAAACCACTCTCTGGAGGACTACTAGTGCTTATGGAAGCCACAGAGGCAGAGATGAAAGAGCAGACGGGTACGTGCGCAGGAGAGATAATTTCTCACCATCAGATCGGTTTGTACCATACTTGCGGCGTGTAGGTGAAGCGCACTGCGCAGTACGCTGCGCGGTGCGCGGTGCACTAATCCCAGATGCGCGCGCCAAAAAAGAAAAAAAAGAAGCAACCGTTATGTGTGTATACATGCTGCAGAGAGAGAGAGAGAGAGAGAGAGAGAGAGAGAGAGAGAGAGAGAGAGAGAGAGAGAGAGAGAGAGAGAGAGAGAGAGAGAGAGAGNAGAGAGAGAGAGAGAGAGAGAGAGAGAGAGAGAGAGAGAGAGAGAGCACAGAGCCCTTTCACATTATTCAGACAACCCCTGCCAGTACTTCAAAACGGCGCTGCCAAAAATTGGCAAGAGTCCCGTCGGCAGGAGCGGGGTGGTCATTGAACGGGTCCTCACTGGACTTGTAGTAAGGGCCTCGTTCCACTACTCGCCATCCGCCACGAATCGTGGGGAGTCTTGGCGAGGCCGAGAACATGAAAATCATGGCGGAAAACAACGCATGGTTCCATATGGTCGCCCCTCCCACTCGAGTTATGGTAACCATCCCGGCCTCAACACTGGACTGTGGCGGATGGCGGAGCGGTGAACGGTGCTAGCGTTTTGCCACATCGCCACACCAGGCACGAAATGTGCGAAATGGGAATGAACTTACCGCGAGAACATGGCCAGATGCACCCGCTCCTTTTTCACATTTTGAGAGTGGTGTGGTGAGGCCCCAGAAATTCACACCATGCTCGGAGAGAACTCGCCCGCACTACGGTACAAGCCAGGCCAACTGCCAGGGCCGGTCGCCACACGTAGCAGTTCGCGGAGGGTTGACCAGTGCCGCCCTCCACGAAAGCCCATTGCAGGTGGGGGTATATGGAGGCCTTGGCGACCGACCACCAAGTACTTTCGGACCGAAATTCTGACATCGACGGTTTTGTGGCGATTGGCGACGCAATGGATCGGAGTCGCCTTCGCCAGGTGTAGCGGATGGCAAGTAGTGGAACGAGGCCCTAAGGAGGGAGCAGGCCAGCTATATATGGCTTCAACTTCAGGTCTGTGTTTCAGCAGTTATGGGTTACTACTGACTTACTAACTCGGCATGTGATTTTCAGGGCTTCACTCCACTACTCACCAAATGTGCAAAACTAGAATGAATCTTCTCCTAGAAACTGGATCCATACAAGCCCTACATTTTTCTTTTCTGCAAGTTAGGGCCACTGCACGTAAGAAAAGGGGAAAAAAGAAAAAAAAAAAACACGAGACAACTACTGGAGTATTTGTAGTAAGTTCGTAAGAATCGCAACCCATAACTCTTGGAACACAGACCTGAATCCGAATCCAGGATATATTGCTGGCCTACTCGAGGTCTTCCAGCAGTCCAATGGACATTTCCAAAAGCAGGGAAACCCTGCTAATTACATGCAGGGTACTTTTTGGAAAGGAGAATATAACCAACGAGTAGTACGATAAGGCCCCAAAATATTCTCTTTCTGTGCACATACCCTTTTTAAAAGGGAGGGACACTTATGGGTACCACGACCTACCCTTTCTGATTTTTTATTTTTTTATTATTTTCTAAATGCGCCGCATCACGTGCGCACGCACGTGTGCGCATGCGCTGTGTGTGGCGCACGTGCGCAACTTGCGAGCACGTGATGCACCGCATGTATGGTTTGTACAGTATACACCGAAAATCTACAGATCTTGGAAATAAGAGCGGTTCAGGGTCATCTATCAATGACGTCCACTCGGGCCTCTCAGCCATAATGGGAAGTAGCATGCGTGAGTAACATTTGTATTTTTTGTGACTTGCTGGTGGAATAGGCACCAGTGACCAGACTGATGCTCCCCACTGTCACCAGAAAAGAAAAAAGGATCCAGAACCATAAGGTCCTTTTTTACTACCTTTCTCACTGTTGGGAAAAACGGGAATATACGTCACACCGGATTTTTCCGGGGTCTAGACGAGGCTCAGCACAAAGGAAATGCTCGGGCCTTGTGGGCCCCCTTGAAAAAAAAAAAAAAAAAAAAAAAAAAAAGCAAGCAACTGCACGGAGAGGAACGGCATAGGGGAAGGCCGTAAAGTACATATATACTCAGTAGTGCCCACGGGAACGAATCTAACCACAACAACAGCCAGATTCAGCTTTTGTTTTTTTTCCGTTCTTTTTTCTTTTCGTTGCCCTGGCCCGCGAGGCAGGGCGCTATACACGCACTGCTGACACATCCTGATGGAGGGGGTAAAATCTCACATGAAGTCTAGATTCTGTATGTAACCATTTTCACGGCAGGATTATATTTTTTTTCCTTTTTTTCGTTGTTAGTTTTTGAAAAGCAAACCGCCGCATATACCGCGCCACTGTAACTCAGTCAAGGACGGCATAATCTCACACGACCTCCGTATTCTGCATCCAACTGTTTTTCGCGTCCGTAGAGTTGTTTCTTTTTTTTTTTTTTGGGGGGGGGGGGGGAGTAGGTGTACTGCCATGATCACTGTGCTGATACAATGCAGTCGCTGAGGGCATACTCTCACTGCTACCCACAATTCCGAATCCAACTGGCCAAAATGGGGGCACGTTGTTGCTTTTTTTTCCTATGCTGTTTTCTTTTTCAGTCCATTTACCCGGAGTACCAGAAAAGAAAATTCATTGGATCCCAGGCTCGGCAAAACTCGGTACGCCGTCAAATTCAGCGTTGGCAAAAGCAGGATCGGAGGTAGTGGTGGTTTACGATGGGTTCTATAGGGTTCTCTAATATGCCACCACCAAGGGCCTAAATCTAGCAGGCCTTTAATCCCTCACTGTTGCCTGCAGGAAAGCTGTTTCCGCCTCCGTTCATGTCCTAGATTGCCCGCTAGCTCTCCCATTGGTCAAACTCCATTTTTCCCAAAACAGGGCCACAGCCTTTAGGTGCCGTCATCAGACTGACCAGCCACAGGTGAATAAGAGTTAGTTAATTTATTCATCTGATTAAGTCAGGATTCGAACTCAGGTCTGTTTACCGACAGTTCATCGGTTTGACCGTTCAGCTTCATTGGTCAAAAATTCTCAAAATCCAATTGCTTCACAGTAACCAATTTTCCATCCTAGTTGTCAAAGGGCCCAACATTCATATACCAAGAAGGAAAAAAAAAAAAAAAAAAAAAAAAAGAGGGTTCCAGAATGCCAGCTGGAAAACTGAATTATTGAGACAGGGCGCAATGCACTACCGTCTTCCCCTGTGCATTGTAAACGAGTACAATGCATAGGTTGCTTCTATTTGAATAGAACACACATACATTATATTCGGACAGCCGGAGTATTCGAATACAACGCATAGGCGTTTTATTCAAGTCGTCATAATTTTTTTGAAAACTGGAATACAATGCATATGCGTCATGTTCGGGGGAAGACGGAAGGAACAAGGATATTTCAAACAAACATCAAAGTTAATCGAACAAATAAAAACATCCTTACACGGCAAATAACTAAAAGGCACCCAATCAATGACCCTAGCTCAGTTGGTGCACACACATCAACTGTTGAAATGCACACCCAAGTTGCGAAAACGACGATGAAACTGAACAAAGGAAATAAAATATTTCTGAATTGCCTGGGGGCAACTCAATAAAATGGCGATATCTCAAGGTCGCCGCCCCATTTAACAGAACAAAGGAGGGTAAGGAAGAAACTTAAAAAACGAAACGAAGTTAAAAAAAAAAAAAAAAAAAAAAAATTGAAAACTAAACAGCACCCACCTCGTGGCAATCCGGCAGCATCGAAAGCCTCGTAAAATTGCAGTCCAGCAACACTGCACACCAGTTGAGAACCTGCCAGAAACCGGCCCAAAAAAAAGAGAGGGCATAAGCCACAAGCAAGCATATCGAGACGTGACTTGAATTGCAAAAGAAAGCGACCGGAAAAAAAAGGGGGCACAAGCCACAAGCATACGGAGACGTGACTTGAATTGCAAAAGATGACCAAGGGGGGTGATAATATAAATCATGTTGTGAGTTCAGATGGGAAAAAGACGAAGTACGAAGTTCAAATTGGATAACAAGCAGACGGGGCAGGAATTGTAAAGGAAAGAGAAAAAGAACATTGTTCGGCACAGCCCCACTGGAAATGTCGCTGTCACTTTGCTGCAGTTGTACGCGCCGTACTCGGTCCCTGACTCCCTCTGGCCGTAGAACCGTGGTGTGAACACGTCCTCAGTCTTTTTTTTTTTTCCCCCTAGATGAAGCATGAATCAGAAAACGAAAGAGGGTACAGCCCAACTACACCCGTTGTTGTCATTTTGCTGCGAGTGCAGGTGAGTTACATATCCCAGGCTGTACAACTGATTTTCAGTCCTCTTTTTCTGTATTGCAGCCACTGGGTTCCTCAGGATCATAAAAACAAAAGGGTGGCCACTCATACCTTTCTCGGCGTTTTTGGCTAAGATCAAGTGTAGTATCTGTTCTGATCATCAGTTTAATATCTGATCTGTGGTCCATCGGACCACACACAAAAAAAAAAAAGAAAAAAAAAAAGGGTGGTCACTCAGCTCACTGGATGCCTTGAACACTCGACTCTTTGCAACTTCCCTTCCCTACGAGTACACGTACACACTTCATGCACAATTCACCGAACCCACTGGGCACATATACAACGACAGAACCAAGGGAAATCCTTTGAACTAGAGTGCATAAGGACTACCGTCTTCCCCCAAACATAACGCACATGCGTTGTATCCGAGTTTCAAAAAAGGATTGGTGATAAAATAGACCGCATATGTGTTGTATTCGTATGTTCAGGCTGTTCGAATACAACACATGCGCAGTATCCAAATAGAAAGCAACCCCTAAATAGTCAATAGTATATTCATTTACAGCGCATATGCACTATGTTCGGGGGAAGATGATAGTCTGCTTGGGGCACGTCCTGCCAAGTTCAATGGCACATCAACTCTCCTGCATTTGTTCCCGGAGAAGATTGTTTTTTCGTTTTTGGGCATGGTTGCATCCCTGCCGACCGCCGACCCCGACCGTATTGCAGCCGACCAGTAGGGCCGACCGGTCGGCGGTCTGCTGACCAGTCAGAGAGTCAGAAGCTGTACTGCGCTTGCTGAGTACAGCCCAAACCCGCTGAGAATTTTTTGGGGATGGGGGGGTTGGGGGAGGGGTGTATAGGGGG
>BFEA01000289.1:1717781-1733243 GCA_003427395.1 Chara braunii
AAACTAAAAAACATTTTCTTGGGCACTACATCCAAATTTTTTACCAAATTTGAATTAAAAATCCAATACAGAAAATAAACACTATGATAAAAATAAGAAAAAATAAAAAGAGAATTAAAACGAGTGAGTGTGCCAGCACCTTTTCGACACCGCCATCTTTGCCGATTTTTAATTATTTTTTGTCAATGCAAAAACATAATTAAAAATCGGCAAAGATGGAGGTTTCGAAAAGGTGTTGGCACACTCACTCATTTTAATTCTCTTTTTATTTTTTCTTATTTTTATCATAGTGTTTATTTTATGTATTGGATTTTTCATTCCAAATTGGTAAAGAATTTGGATGTAATGCCCAGGCAAATGTTGTTTAGTTTATCTTTCACCATAACATAGTTTGTTTTCGGAATTTTTTGAAAAAACTTTTTTTTTTTTTTTTTTTGCTTTCGCCCTGAACGGCCGAACGCCTCCTGGAGGGGTCCCGTACGTTCGGGCGTTCGGGTTCGGGCGTTCGAGTCCCCGAACGGGGCCCGAACTCGAACGGGTTCGGACCCCGCAAAAAAATAGTTAGGTACCTAAAGATTATTATTTTTTCTGATTGTTTTTTTGTGAGTTCTGTGTTATGTAAGCTACCTGTCTCTCAATTTTGAAGTCACTCTGTCAAGCTCAAAAATAACGGTGAAACTTCGATGAAACAGTTTGTCACAGCCCTTCATTTGTTATCCTCTTCTCTCTCTCTGCCTACGTAGGGGTTGGGGGGCCCTAGGGGACATTGCTCATCACTCCTGAACATACACACACACACCACACACACACACACTTCACATACCACACACCACACACAAATGAGGACGTGCTTGACAACCCCCCGATTTACACTCGGCCGAATATGTTCGGTTCCTGCTCGATCGAGCGTCCGAACATTTTCGGCTGCTTGGTGGGGCGTCGAACATGTTCGTTGTGCTGCACAAAAAATATTAATACAATGCGGTTATAGGACACGAGGCGATCTCTCTCAAAATCACAATGTGACTTCTTTAAGAATATACACATGATCGTAAACAAAGTCAATCCCAACTTCGACTTACAACATACTTGCAATCACACCAAATATTGAATATCGATATACCACGCACTACGAGGGGTCAACGTGAACCACTCTCTGCACTCACACCCTTGCCTGATTCAAACAAACCCCATCCTTTGTCAAACCTTCCCAAAAAAAAGACCCTGTCCTTTTTAAATGATCATGTAATAAACATACGGGTAAAAACTTAAAGAAATAGATCAACAACAATGGTTAAGGCATCACGTTGCGTCACGAGAATTAGTTAGAGTTGAGACGAAAACCGACAATCGGCAACCAACCTGCTATCAAAAGATAACAAAAGACGATCCTCGTATGATCGGGTTGAAACTGGTGAAATCTTCAATCGAAATGACAAAAAACGACTTGTAACACATCACAAGTCAAATCTCAATGTTAACTTTTAAGTGTCTGAAAAACAAGCCCCCAGATCACATCTCACCCGTATTCTCCTAAGACTAAGTCTAAATCTACTTTTCAATCCGTAATAGAAACATTTCGCCAGCATCTCCCTTATATAGGATGAATCGCCGAAGTTTTTCTTTATCGAAAAAATAAGTTAACTCTTCAAAACTAAGAAAATTTTGACAACACTCTCTCTAGAGAAAGTGTCTTTCCATAATTTATATTCAGTTGAAATGAAATCTGAAAATAATTTTTGACTTTACAAAGCCAAATTTTGTCAAACTCTCTAATTTAGTAAAAATTAGCAGCATTCCCCTTAGAGATGTAGGTTTACAAAATTTATACAAAGTCAGATATGAATTCAAAGACAAAACTTTGAACTCTGCCAAAACAAAGTTTAACCAATTGTTTAGATTGGTACAAATTCCGACAGTACTTCCCCTAGCGAAAGTATCTTTCAAAAATTGATATAAAGCTAAATATAAATTATAAAAGTAATGCTGACTTCACAAAGCTAAATTTTGTCTAACTCCCTGATTTAGCAAAAAAAATGGCAACGCTTCTCCTACAACAGTAGGCTTTCCAGATTTTTACGAAGTCAGATATGAAACTGATACAAAAATTGAATATGTAAGGACAAATAATTGACTAACTCCTTGGATTTTATAATTTTTTTAGCAATATTTTCTTTAGCGAAAGTGTTTTTTCAAATTTTATACAAAGTTAAATATGAGAAATAAACTTAACTATCAAATCCAACACATGGGGAACATCTAAAGCAGTTACCTATCAAAAGATAACTCGGACGAGACTCACAATTAAATAGACGTATATGCAACAAAAGTAAGTCTTTCATAAAAATCCCAAGTTATCTTTCGTGCAAGTAGTTGGTTAAACCCCCAACCGATTTACCCTTTATCCCATCTTCGTAGGGCATTGAGTTAGACCATTCATCTTTGAAACAAATGCATAACTCTTTGCCATAGTTATACACGAACATGTCGCATAACTATTTCTCTTTTTATTGGGCATGTAACCAGACGATCCATCTCATAAACAATGCATAGTCAGCCTTGAACTATTTAATAGTCAAATTATATGTATTTCTATAAACTTTAGTGTTTAAAAGTGAGCGTAGAACAAAGTCCTTTATCTTATAAACAATGTTCAATCGACCAAAATTACCGTCGATTAACTCTTAATTGTACTATTTTATGATAAGGTTATAGTTAAACCATTCATCTTAGAAATAATGTCCGGCTAGTCTTGTTCTCATTGTGTGTTTTCTTGGACTAAACCATTCATCTTAGAAACAATGGTTAGTCTTTTGGTCTGAACCTCCCTTAGAAAAAAACATCCAATGAGTTGAGTCATTCATCTTATAAACAATGCTCAAACTTTTTTCTCAGTACAAACATAAACAAAGTTTTTTTTGTCATTCATCTTAGAAACAATGCACAAAGTCTGTTAAGAAACCACTCTAAAATAAATAGCGACAACACCATTCAATGCCTGACTCTAAAAGTTCAAGCAGTCAAAATCATAAAGAAACAACTATCAGATCATTCATCTTAGAAACAATGCACGCTTGTAGAGAAAACATGTCAAGAACACAAAGCAACTAAGCCATTTGTCTTAGAAGCAATGCTTGGTCCTTCTGAAAACAGAAAAAACAAAGCGATCATGCCATTCATCTTCAAAACAATATCCGACATTTTGAGACCCAGCCAAATGCAAGCAAAACCATTTTTCTTCCACATTTCCCCAATTCATCTCTGTTTGTCTCAATTCAAACAAGAAAAAAAAAAGATAAACTTCACATATGCACTTACTTTACTTAATCTGGATTACATCCTGAAAAAAAAAACAAAAGTCCATAAGGACGCATGCATACATATCACTCAGACTTGAGAGATGTAGAAATAGCGGTTTCGGTAGGGACACACAAGAAAATGGAAGTTATACCTGAAGTTTTTCTACCTCCGGAACCTCGCCTAGGTCCCGACAGAGCTCTTACAATCGGTATAAAGACCCCCCACAAGGCCTTGATGAGATCCTACGAATTTCCAATCCCGAATGTAGCCTTCCTCTCTGAACTCAGATTAGACTTAGAGTGAGAAAGGCAGAAGGAAGGGTCTTAGAACCTCGAGATACAAGGAAGGATAAACTCAACTCACGCTAGAGGGCCTTGTTACCTTCAACTCCTGAGGGCCTCGAGATGATGGCCAATTGTGAAAGTCGAAGTCAACAGACCCCAGATACTAGTGCAATTCGCACTGTAATTCCAATCTCGAACCCACTGTTATCCCTGCAGTCTCTTAAAAAAGAAAGCAGCAACACCTTAAGATCATGACTGCTACTGCTAAAAATAACATTGCTCAACAGAGACAACGAATTGCAGCAATCTGCATCAATAACATCATAATTTTGGGTGAAACAAGGGATGCCCAAGGGAAACGGCGATCCGTACACTACAACGATAAAAAACAGTGACAACTTATTAGCGACACTGCCCAAGCTCACAAACCCACGGAGTCAGAATCAACGTATGCAGTCCGCTGCAAAAACAACAAAGCCTGTTAATAAAGACCTTCAAAAAAAAGAAAATCAATGACACTCGAATACGTGAACTTGAAAGTAACAATTTATCGCTCTTGGAAGCCGTAGAAGCAGCCTCGGGCTAAAAATAAACACCAAGGATCGCAACAATAGTTCTACCAAGTCAGCTTATAGTTTCGTGTAGTCCAGTAACCGCAACCAACGGTCGAGCAATAGTTCTGCTAAGAAAATAACAACCTTCAGTGATCAAGTAACACTGTTCATAGGTCGTACAACAGTCCTGCTGTGGAAACAACAACTCCACCCAGCGTAGCAACCTGCTCCGACGTTCGTTCACCAGGTCGTGAGGCTTTACCAAGGTAACCACTGCTCATGCAGCAACTCTTTCCTTACTCTTACTCCTAGTGCATGCAACGGATAACTTGAGTAAACTCCTGCGACTCCCGGTAAGCTCAGGACTGTACGACAACACAGTTTCTAGTAGGTAATAACTTTGTGGTTGATGCCAAGAGGCAAATCAGTTGCTACGCCCCACACCTCTTCGCAAATACGACCAGATACGTTTGCTGCCACCTATGAACCCGCCTTCTCTTGGAAGATGGTCGCGTTGCAAAATATAAGTGATATCCAAATGCATTCCAACACGACTCTTGCCACTACTCACCAAGTGTGGGAAATGAGAATGAATCCTTCGAGACCATATGAGAGGATACATACCATACTTCGCTCCTTTCTCTCGTAATGTTAGCCCTCTCTCGTTGCTTGGCTCGAACCCCCACTGACCTGCATGTCATTTGCATTCGCACTTACCTCCTAATGCAAAAGTGAATCCTTTTGCGAAATATAGGAAGATACGTATGAGCAAATACTTGAAAGAGGATGATCGCTGCTTTCGTAGTGGGAAGGGAGAACACGAGGCGGAATATGAATGCACTACACAGTGACGGAACGTATCGAGTAGGGCGACCAACAACATCAGAATCATAACGAGTGTGACCAGCAGCACGATCCTCAACAAGTCTTTGACCATGAGCACGAACAGTAATGGCAACGACCTTCACCATGTTGCTTTTTAAGATCGCGACCTCCTCAATGAACAGCCCGATAACCAATTTGGGCGTAGCCAAACACAACGACATAATGGTAAGTACGGCGTCGAGAAAGTGTCTAGCGATGCGCACATAGCCCCCGCTGCTACCCACCGATTGTGCCAAATGAAAATGAACCTTCCTCTAAAATATAGAAAGATTCCCCGCTGGTTTCAACAACCCTAGTAGCAACCGTGCAGTCTGTATCCTTCGTAGCGTCAAACTCATCCACTAGTTTCGAAATCCGACTTCACCATCGAATGCACAATGCCTGGAAACCTCTGATTCAAATCTTACTACCCCCAAAGTTGCTAAGAAACAGGCAAAGTACGCATTCTTCCACCTAAAACTTTTTCCTCATCCCGTTTGCCTCCACCATCTTTGTCCCCTCTTCTTCCTCGTTTTTGTTTATTGTTGCCTCCCTTCGAAGCGCACGGTCCCACAACCCGTGCGGATAAATCTATCAAAACAATATCAACTATTTTGAGGAAAACTCCCACGGGAACTCGCTACTAGGTAGTTCGATTAGTCTCTCGCTCCTATACTCAAGTCCGACGAGCGATTTGCACTTCAGTATCGTTGGGGAACTCTGTCGATGTCCCTCTGGTCTCGCCTTGCTCCGACACAATACACCATCTTTCGGGTCCCAAAAGACATTGCTCATATTCATCCTCTTACAAAGAGATCGTGGGTGGCGGGTGGTGCTCCCACAGCAGCGCTGTTCCAGCCAAACTCCCCTTCGGTCCTACTAATTGGGGCCGCAGTTGGGACCGACAATAGAACCAAGGGGGGATAACCCCACCGGACCCCCAACCCTTTAGTTTCCTCAAATCGTGCTTCATCACTCCTTCGACACTCCGTAGCCTCGATCCCCGTACCAGTTGCTAGAAATTTAAGTGTCAATGTCGTAACCAATAGCCCTAGGCCCACGTCTAAGATTAACAACCGCACAGTTCGATATAAGCGGGTGCTGCATGGAACGCGACCTTACCGACACACACCGCCCAAAAAACTTAGTCTCACTCAAAGCCTATCGTATGTACTCCGTCTACGCCCACCTTCGCCAAAACTGTGGGCACCTCTTATTGAAATGCAGTCGTAGCAGACACTCCACTGGAGTACGTACTTTGCAAGCTACAAGGTTTTCTCAAATAAAATTCAAAGTAATCATTCATAAAACGCGGCACCGGTAGTTAGGCCGAATGTGGTTAATGACAAGACCGCCTTCGTGTGCACTCACGTGCTACAAACATACGTACAAATAAAACGAAAAAATAATTTAATCGAAAGCAAAAGCTGACCCACAATTATGTCGGTTTTGCAATATCAATAAGAAAAAATCACACGCGCCTACGTATTCTCTTCTTTTAGTCAAACATTCTGGCCGTCTAAAATAAAATACAACCACGACTCGCACAGTGCATTCAATTTTGAAGTCAAAAATTATTTTCTATCACTCGTGAAAATCAGGAGTGGATACCCTTGTAAGGGTACTCGCACCGACAACTTACTGAACCATATTAAGAGACGTTCCCGTCGATTCGAATAATTAATGACTACCAATTCAACCATAACTCAAATGCTGACGATAGAAGATTTAATCCATTCGGTCGACTTACTCCATTTGAGGGTTCTATCGATCAGTGTCTGACACGATTATTTGCTGCCAGAGTTTCAACCTGGGTCTCCCTTATCCCGACTTTCGACTCCAGGATACTTGATTAGTTCTACAACAAGAGTTCACGTGGTTATAAAACTCCTGATGGTCCTCTCCCTTCTGTCCTAGACAACTGACGTTTTATCATTGGGTGTCTTGTTTAGTCATCGTCCCGATGTGAGGGTCATAACTTAGGATGCAGACGCGAACCGAAACCTTTATAAGACACTATTGTCTTCTTCACCAAGTATTCACAAAAATATAGTATTATATCACAAACCTCTCCTACAGTCTAGTATAGAGGATCAGGTCTCCATCTTGGCCCACCATAGTCTGGTTGATCGAGCCAGATCTATGACTCTCCATGTTATTATATAGCAATGGTGCCCTCGTTGGTTACACAACGATATACAACTTTTTTTAATAAAACTCCTATCAAAACTCCAAAAAAACATACTCGACCCTTATCCCTCCGACATCCCGCAGGAGTAAAACTCTCTGAGGCGGGCACACCCGTCAAGCCTTACCCTTTGGTGAGATATGGGTTGTTGCCAGGTTGCGTCGACATGCAACCAACACTAGGGGTTGCACCCGAGTGATGATAAAAACTACCTTTAGCTGGATATCATTTCGCATGTCTTAAGATTAACATTATAGTGGTTGTACGGTGTGTTGCAATAACCTCGGGCCTACTACGAGACTATGCAGAGGTCCGCTTGACTTAAAAATATTTACTAGCTCCTTATGGGACAACATAGAGGGCATAACGTATTTGCTAAGAAATAAAATTCACTGTCAGATTCACAGAGTCATGACCTCCCACTTGATCAGAACAAAGTATGTCACACATCTTAAGATCGTTTCTCAAAACACAAATTTTACGACATTCCACAATTTCACCAATGAATAACTACTTTTTTGGTCCTTCTCTTCAGACTTTATCATTTAGACTGCTTTCTATTTCATTTTTAAACTTTTATCCACCTTTCACTTGAAGGGGAGTTAACCACAGAATCATTAAACCACCACCACCTCCGAACTTATTTTTGTCGACCCTGATTTTCACTGCGCATTGAGTTTTGTCAAACTTGGGTTTTGTTTTGTTTCTTTTCTGATACTCTCATGAAAATAAGAACAAAAAAAAAACGACCATAATTAAAAAAAAACGACCTGCTCGCAAAAAAAAAAAAAAAAAAAAAAAAAAAAACCAAAAAAANAAAAAAAAAAAAAAAAAAAAAAAAAAAAAAAAAAAAAAAAAAAAAAAAACCCTCAGAACGTGATACCGTATGGATACCTAACCTAAAGTCTTTATGTGAGTATGCCCTCAGTGAAGGCTTTACGACAAAGGTGTCAGGTCCATAGAAAAGGAAAAATGACAAAAAAATCGAATATGAACTTCGGGCGGAAAAACAGGTTCATACATTCTGCAACGTAATAGTGTGGGCATGATCTCCTCCATAAAGTGTCAGCAGATTGTGGACTGTGTCGTACCTCTCTGGTGGGGCACAAAAACTGAAAAAAGAAAGAAAGCAATAACATAAACAATGAAAACTTGAAACTGACCACCATAGAGGTTAGATACAAACATGCAAATTTTTGTGTGAGCACAATCTGGTGCACGATCTTTCTCGACATGATTTTTTTTTTTTTTTTTTTTTTTTTTTTCGAAGAGGCCCTCAAGGCCTAACTGCTGAGCCTCGTCCAAACCCTGAAAACTTCGGAAAAGTGAGAAAATTACCACTTTTCTCATTTTTTATAACACTGGAGGAGGTAGTGGTCCACTTAAAGATGAGCCACAAAATAATCAAAATACCACCTTCCACTTGAAGGAGAGTCAGTCATAGAATTTTTAACCTATTTTCCGCTTGAAGATGGGTCACCCATAAGACCCATTTAAGTCATCTTTCACTTGAAGAATCACAATATCAAAGATTAAACCACCTTTCACTTAAAGGGGAGTCAACCATAAAATTCACATAACTATAGAGGGACCAACTTATGGTTCCTCAACGCAATTCACATTTAAACATTCGGCATGAACAAACTTTCAATATTACCATTACATAGATCTCTTGAGATCTTCAAACCATTTTTTCAATAAAACTGCACTTCTCCTTCTTATACTTAGACCTCTTGTCTGTCCGTACGACATACTGCATAAGTATAGAGAAGAGTAGATAATTTATACATTTCACACTCATAAGTATACAAGATGCATCATGTGCATCTCTCATAGTAAAATCATCATACACTAGGATAAGTCTACACACGTGAGAGTGATTGTGAACGCCACGCAAAAAACAATTGACTCGGTGTCTCAAAATGTGTTAATAGCTGAAAAACCCAACTCAAATATAACAAAAATGGTCTCCTCCAAGGAGATGAGCTCAACGTCTGTATCGAGAGGATCGTACTGAACAAAATCCATGATGTTCACCGAGTAGAGGGTGACGTCCTCCTGCTGCAAGAAGTGAGCGAACTGTCGGGGGGTGGTGAATGCGATGTCCGTGTAGGAGCTGGAACGACGAGGGTTCGAGGGAGGGAGGGAGGAAGGGGTGTCACCAGCGGTGCCAATGAAGAGGACTCGATAGGTCTGACCATACTTCGTTTTTAGAACAAGTGTTGCAGTTACCCATTCGGCCTAATTCGTGAGACCAAGGAGTGTCAAAGATAAAGTCGTACCTAGTCTCCACCACGTTGAAGTATGAGGAGGAATGGTAGCGTCGAGGATCATCAATCAATCGAAGTCCCCGTTCCAGCGAACAATTCATTCCAAGCGACGAAAGAAAAGAAAACTCAGAATAGACACTGAGAAGACAGACAATATGAGAGCTTGATGGTTTTCCCATATGAATCCCCACAGATTGTTGAAGAATCATCCCTTTGGCTCGCATGAAAGTATGCCTCATATCGAAAACGACAAAGACCCGAATGTTATCAAAACTAACGAACTCCCAGCCCTCCTGTCTCTTGCCCTTCAAAAGTTTAGCATCCTTGCCCTTCTTTTTTAGAAGCACGCCTTTCACTTTCTTCTCTTCCTAGAAGTCTATGATCCAATCCAGTGTGTTAAGGATGGATTCCTGGGGGAGATTACAAAACATTTTCTTCACGTCAAACGACCCGATGAGCAGGCAGTCTTCATTTTTCACCACCTTATTAATAGCTTGCAACTGATCAACCAACAGATCAATACTCTTAAGATTGAAATGCGTCCATTTCGGCAGTCCCCACACCAACGCATTGACAGACCTAGAGATATTGCGATAACCCCGCACACTATATTCAGGAACGAAGGACATATAGGCCGACATTTTGTCACATCCTTGTGTTTGGGGATAACATAAGACTGCTCCAAGGTGCCCTTATGGTCCCATACAACCAGTTTCTGCAATCCTGCCAGCCTATATTTATCCTTAACCCTCTTTAGCAGTACCTCCTTTGATTCCTTCATCCTTATCAGTCCTTCATTGTGGCAAAAAAGTTTGTTCATACCTTCTTGGTACAGTAGCGGGCAGCACACCAACGTGTCTCTCGGGTTATGGTCAATCGGAACCCGTACTAGTCCATGAAGCTTATCCACCCAAGCTAGAATACTTTCCTCCGTACACACAGATGACGGGCCAATGACCCCAGTAACACAATCGGAGAGATCCCGACGATCGATAGGAGGTACATGAAAATCCAGGTTAAGTAGAGAACTGGAAATCTGTTGACGGAGCCTGCCAAACACATCAGTTTTAGCAGGACGGACAATCTTGCGATTGTTCCTCAAGCAGTCCGGAATTTCTTCCCACTTGTTCAGTTGAAATCTCACATGTTCATTATGTCTAGGGAAACCCACAGGTAACTCATTGCAAGTACAACAAGAATCTTCCTCCCGGGCGGCATCCCGAAAGTTAAACAACCACCCGCCCACACTTCTGTTTTTTAACCAAACTATTCTCATTCGTCGAATCACCATCCTCTTCAACTCATTGTCCACATCCGATCTCATGATTGCTAAAGAGCACGCTGAACGGATAGCAGGCTTACTTAATATCTCATCATATGTAACTATAACAGTAAGCCGAATCCGTACATTGTGATAAAATCTTCTCTTAATAGTCCCAGAAAGAATCATTCGCAAAAGATGTCTGCTACGTTGCTTCGAGAAACATCAGATCGCAGAAAATGCCCGCACCAACAACAAAAATTTCCAATTCGCTAACCCCCGCCTAGAAGAAGGATTAGACAGGAGCTTACCCAAAATAGGTTTCAAAACAACCGACCTTGCAGAAAACGGAACGATAACAGAGAATAGCACAAACTTACCCGGTCTAAACAGCCCCTTACCTTTCTTCAAGATCTCGACAGAATCCGAATTACGAATAACCGAGGAACTAAATTTTCTCTTAATTAGCTTCCAATTCTTCGCAAACCTCTCTCCCCCAGTGCAAGCGATTCCAACCATCGTGATATGATGATCAACACAGTACTCCAACACCGAAGAAAGACGAGGAGAAAAAATACCAACAGTCGAGTGGAAAACAAGATAGCAAGAAAAAGGTGGAGATGGATTGCGTACTCCTAGACCACGATTCCGACGTCGTCTCTCTCTCTTGCTCGATCTCCTTCGCTTACCATTTTGTTTCTTATCCCGACTATTCAAATGTGGACTAAGAAACCCAATCATAAATTTCTCCAAACACCGAACCTCTGACAATTGGCATTGAAACAACGGAATACCGACATACTGACCAATATCACACCGCCTTAGCCAAGAGTAGTGTCTGTGATTACGCTTACCACCTTCCACAACCTTCATACACGAAGAGCGGTAAACGTGCTCGTTCCACCTGGTAGGCAAAGACCTGGTTGTAGACCCTACATACATGTGTCGAGACCATGGGGAACACAGAACATAAAGAAGCGGTCCTTCACACAGCTCCAAATCGACATTATCAATGACAATATTCATAATGTAATCCTTGATTTTGACCGCCCAAGGAATCTAATCCCGAAGTATGAGGCCAATGACAATAAATCGATAGAACGAGTTGAACAGACAATGATCTCGAAGATAGTGAGAGGCAGCAGTAGAAGAAGAAGAAGAAAAAGAAGAAAAAGACGGAGAAGAAAGAGAAGAAGTAGACAAAGAACTTAATAATGAAAGGCGAGAATCAGTTACACATCGTTTGTTCCTGCACTCCAAAGCTAAAAACCAAAGTTTAGCCGCGCTCGGGAAGTCTCCCTATAATTCCACGAAGCGATCATCATCATCTTCAGGAATGTGTCCCCCCTTGCTTGTATCCTCACTTACCTCATGAACATGAATCTTGTCCTTAGATGTCTGACTTTTGTTCACGCCATCTCCAAAAATTATTTTTGCACGTGCTTCTGCCAGCTCACAGATGGTGTCCTCGAATCTGTCGAGCTTTACCCCCTCCTCTTTGCAAAAGGGCTCCAGTCCTGCCCTTCGTAACAATCTAAGCTGCTTTTTTTGTTCCTCCACGTAAGCACATCGATCGTTAATCTTCGTAACCACCGATTTTCCAGAAGCGCGCCTCGGAGTTGCTTTCGCACCTTTCCGAACTGATCTGACAGACACTTCCTCCATACGTTCTTTGAGGTTGGTCCGTCTCACGGTCTTCACGTTGTCGCCTTCCGTAGTGAGCTTGCTCATCTGTTCCTCGAGCGCTTTAACTTGTTTCTCTACCTCCATCCGTTTCTGTTCCGCTCCAGCATGTTTCTCTTTTAGCGCCTTAGCCTCGATGTTGACAAGCCGATGCAAGCTCCTCAGATTACGGTACTCTTCTTTCCATCGATCACCTGTATCATCGCCCCGAACACTGCCCGTACATCGAGGTTTAGGAGTGCCTCGATTGTTCCATCAGGGGTCCCAATAACAACGCTACCACGCTTGTTACCTGACCGTGCTGCCTCCTCCTTCCACATATTAGACTCCATAGTAACACGATCATTTTGCTCACGTAGCACACCAATCTCCTTCCGAAGACCAGCAATTTTCATCTCGAAGTTGGTTTTAACCTATGCCGACTGTTTGAGTTCCCCGATCTCCGCTTGCAAGGTAAGGATGGCGTCTTCATCAGAGTGCTTCCCCGCCACCTGTTTTCGAAGCTCCATAATCTCACGTTGCAGGTACAAAATCTTATCTTCACCCGCTGGATTATTTTGTTCACTCAAACTTCTCTTGAGCTCCTCGTTCTCTGATCGAAGTTTAGCCAACTCGTCTCCGATATTATTTTTCCCACCACTGCCAACCACTTTCCCCGTCCATTTAGCACATAGTGCATCAATCTTTCTTTCCAAGCGTGCGCCTATTTCAGCTTCAAGCTGCTCACGTTCCTGTTTCCATTTAATCTGCTTAGCTTCATCCTCCCTACAAATTCTCTCCTTCTCCTCCTTTTCTTTCTTCTTGGCCTCCTTCTCGGTATCTTCGATGTACTTGTTGTAAACCTTGTCCAGCCGCTCCTGATTTCGTGTCCACCAATTTGGTCTCCGTCGATAACCATGGTTGGACCCTGTGCCATGAGAGGTTTGATAATTAGAAGATGGAGGATGAGATTTAGGAATAGCCGTAGAAGAAGACGACACAGAGGCAGATGGCCCATTAGGAGCTGGTAAGGTCAGAAGAGGCGCGCCCGTAGGCACAACATCGGCGCCCGTGGCCGACGGTCTAAATCGAGAATTCCGAACTGGGCATTCACGTACCCAGTGATTCAATGCCCCACACTCATAACACCCGTTATTAACAGACACACCAGCCATCCTAAATAATAAAATCACAAAGCAAGGTCAAAAACGTAACAAGCAATGAGTCACGCGCCCGTAGTACAATCCCTAGGGCGGCTCCAATCGTAATGATGGTGTAGGAACGCAACATCGAACAAGTTACGGCATAACCCAGTAAGTGACGACCTAAAGGCTGAAATCCAAAGCATGCATCACGACAGACATGTAGGCAATCAATCAGAAGAAGAGATAGGAAGAACAAAGCCGACACGTCAAAATTCCCGAACGCAACCGATAGGTTTAAAATAATAATGAAAGCACCTATCAAGTTCAACCCAGAACTAGGCGACATGCCCGTAACATCGTCAATGGCTGAACATCCTGGCAATGACCCGATATGTTTCGTCCGGAGCCGGGCCGGACTCATCAGCGGTCGTCGTCACGCTTCGAGTGCAAATGACGTATGGGCTTCACTATTTGTTACAGGAAAAAGACACTCAAAGATGATAACAACTACGTACTGGACAAACAAGTAGACCCGACTCACCCGAGAACCGTCTAGAACGTACCGGCCCGTACTGGAACACCCAACCGAACCAATAAACTGAACCGGGTACGAAACCCAAGAGGGGCCCAGGTTACCAAAGTACCAGGATCAAAACCCCCGTTCCACCCATTAAACGTCAGACTCTCAAATCCCATTCGCCCCAGCGAAGGTGACGTGGTCGAACTCCCGCTTAGTATGTTCCCATGTCAGGCCCCAAACTGTTCACTGAAAACAATTGCCCCCAGTCCGGAGGCGACTGTCCTACGTGAAGTATCCAAGAATGAAAAATAATGCGATCCATACCCATCCGTACTCGGAAGCCAAGCGTCGTTGTGCCAGAATAGTACTGGGATGGGTGACCTCGTGATAAATCCCGGTGCTTCAGCTGTTTTTTTCCTTCGAAAAAAAAAAAGAAGAAACGAAGAGAGAATCCGAAATAGCGAGCGCCTGGGACCTCCATCTCCCTAGTTGTAGGTGGTCTAAGTCTGCTCTACTCGAAGCCAGAGTCAATTGACAAATCTTTATAGGTGTGTGTCATGTTCACTACACACAACTCCACGAAGAAGGCGCCAGACTGTCTCGTCGGAGTTTGTGTGTGTGTGTGTGTGCGTGTGTGTGTGTGTAAAGGGCGACGGCCTCGAGGACATGCTCACACGAGCACTGTCGTAAATGTATCTGACTGGAATTACTGCCAGACCTAGACGCATCTGGCTGTAATCACGTCCAGAGCTCGGTCGTAAAAGCCCCGGTGTGAGTATGGCCGGAGATATTATTATCATCGAACTATTTTGTTAGGACATGGGGGAAAAAAAGCAAAGAAAGAAAGATATTATCGTTGAGCTGACCGGCCTCAGGTTAACTCAGAGTTATTTTTCTTTATTATCTGATTGGGCAGCAAGATTCGAACTCACGTCTGTTTATCAAAGGTTGATGGTGTTACCATTCAGCCACATGGGCTCGGTTGCCCTTACCGTCATCATTATGGAGGGGGGAAGCGTGTGCCGCTTCATAAAAAAGGAAGTTAGAATCAGAATCAGAATCAGAATAAGAATCAGATAGAGAGCGTAATTAAGAGCGACAAAACATAACACAACTCCAACCTCGGTAGTGTCGAGTGAAGAGGGAGAGGGAGAGGGAGGAACTCATTGCACAGCAGTCTTGGGGGTGTGGAGCGGAGTGAACTCGTCTCGATCGTTGGTTGATGGTGGGCTTTGATTGACGCCAGTCCTGTGTTTCTGTGGAGCTTGGGCTGAACTTTTTCAAATCCGTCCTTTCCGTTCGATAGACACTCACATAGAAATGGCTTGCTGTAAGTTCTATCGTTCGATCTCTCTCTTTTCTGCTCACACACACACACACACACACACACACACACACACACACACACACACAC
>BFEA01000289.1:1738489-1754050 GCA_003427395.1 Chara braunii
GAGCAACTCAAATTCATTCCAAATGAGAGACAAACAGAGGCCCGGGAATACACCTCGACAATACAACCCGGTACATCAAACATGCTCGGGGCCATTACCCAGCTGTGGGCTTCTGGAAACCGGGTCCAGTGTCCCTCCTCTAAAGTACTCCAAAAAAACCAAAAAAGAATGAAAGGCTTCTGCCAAGCAGATTATCTAATCTCTTCTTCCGAGCCATGAATTAGCAGATATGACTCAGATCTGAAAGCCCCATGTCTGAGCTCCTATGTACTTCAGCTTTCTTTGGTCCAACAGACCAACAGACTAATCAAACTGTTACCAGGTCTCCCTTATTGCTAAAAGAAAACGAAAATTGCAGAGCAAATCTATGACAATATAATGTCCTTCCTACACAACAAAACACCGGCATGCCCCAAGGCAATTCACGAATGGCTCCGAACAGCGGGCTTTAAACTGCAGATCTCGAAAATGCCCCAAGGCAATTCACGAAAATTTTGCAAATAACCCTAAAATTATTCCAAGACCGACTAAGTTCTTAGATATGATTCAATTCCAAAGTCCCTTCCAAATACCTACTGATTTGACCATAACCAAAATTAGGACTCAACTTATTACTAATATCTTTCTCGGTTGTTCTTAGTTGTTTTTTGCCCGGCGGGGCAAGTGGTCCCGGGCCACTCTGGTAGCCTAGGGTTGTTGGGTATACCGCATGACATTATGTTTGCGGGTCCCAGAATTGCAGTCCTGGAACTGGGTACAATCATAAGATGACGCAGGGGAAAGGTGTAGGGTATAAGGGGAAGTTGAATGGGGTTTCTGGGTACAGAATCTACCGATGCAATGTTCCCCAAAATTGTGGATCCCGTTTAACATCCCTATATCTCATATGAAGGCTCACCTCCTGCACCGCAGCAGGACTGTCCAAGAGATGTAGAGTGTCAATTCGTAAGTCAGCGGTACCTTTCGGCATGCAGCCGCATCTTTCGGGGTTTAGGTAGCAGACCGAAAAGGCTGGCGGTGCCAGCCAAAATGAGGCCCGAGCCGGCTCTTTTTTCTCTGGCACGCAGGGCCATTTTAGGGTCGGCATCAATAGCTGGCAAAGGTACTGATGGTTTGATTAGTGGGTCAATCTTCAAAATACCCCTTCGGAACCTTAAACCGCCAGTATGTTTTCCAGCCATTTACGAGAACGTGCCGTGCACACACCACAAGTAACCAAAAAAGTATTTCAATTTGATGAATGGGTCTAAAAGTCGAACTTCGTACATATGAAGTGTTAATAAAAGGTAAAGCAAATAGTGAAACAAAGACAAGGCCTATTGCAGCAACACCAATTTGAAAGCGATTGTTAACCTAAACCATCTCATTGCTGATATGGTCCGGCTTTCGAACCATACGTGAGACTTTCGCCAGCCTGCTGCCAGGCAAAGAATCCATCCAGGCAAGATAGGCCGTGCACGCGCGATTTGACTTTATGAATACTTTGCCTGGTGGAAGGCTGCTGATACATCCAACAGAACGCGGCGCGTGCACAGCTTGTTTCTGCACTGGTGGCTTAAACCACCAGTACGTTTCCCAGCCATTTTGCAGAAACACGCCGTGCATTCTGGCACATCGGGCGGGATGCACTGGGGTGCCGTTTCGCCCGACGTCCATCCAGGAAAAATGGGTTGCATGCGAGGCCCCATTTGCCTGCCAGTGGATGGATTTCGGGGCGAAACCAGTGCATCCCGCCCAATGGGCCAGCACGCATGGCGCGTTTCTGCAAAATGGCTGGGAAAAGTAATGGTCGTTTAAGATTTCCTTTCCTGGTGCTTTCTGAACGTACCCAGATATCAGTCTCGTCGAGTCACAAATGATGCACCTGCCCACTGTGTTGGCCAGATGCATTCGGAACTTACCAATCCATCCACTGTCATTTCTGAGAAGTTGGATTCACCACAGTTAAATCTCTCAGGGGTACCCAGTAACCTGTTTTTCCGAACTAAGAAAATGGTTCTGAAATTTCCTCATATGAGCACATTACTTCACAATGACACAAAATCTGAAAGATGTGTGGGGAAAGTTCACACAAAAAAGGCGCAACCAACCAGCCGAGCTCAGCTGCTACACCCATCAAATGTCGAAATACAGAGCTGAGTTGGAAATTATCCTGAGGGACCTTGATGAGCCGAATTACACCATTCTGAATTACATGGAGCTGGTTAGATCGATGAAGAGATCCCAACGCCGTCGCGAAAAACTAACAAGCAGAAGGTGCCACAAACGGAAAAAACTCATGCAGGCTGCGGTGGATTTCACGCGACTTATCTTTCACTGAACACAGATACGAAAATCGCTCTGCGCATGACAACTCGCGAGGGAAACCACCATGATGTGGAACCCTTCGTCAATCCCCGGAAGCAGAAAAGAATAAAGGTTGTATGCCGATAATGGTTTCGCCTTCTGATCTTCCTTTCGCCACACCGCAAGGTTGGTGGAAATGCGAGTGGGTGGGATCTCCTTGATTGGACAGGGTGCGTTTGCACGTCCTGCACAGTTCAGAATTGGAGAATGATGACCGGAATCAAGCTCGCCTTTCCGTGAAATCATCTTATATGCTGAGGCACGCAAGTACAGCCCCGTTGCAGATAGCCGTCTCTTCTTGCCAACAATCAGAGCAAACAGTTCGGTGCCAAGCGAAAAAAAATGACAGTCAGGTCATTATAAGGCAGAAACACAGAGTACAACTGAAACAAAGTTTCCTCTTTAAACAAACACACACACACACACACACACACACACACACACACACACACACACACACACACACACACACACGCCCCTCATGAGTCCATGAAAGTCCGATGAAACAGTCTGGCGCAGTCAAGCTTTTCTTTGTCTAGTTGTCTACAGCAGATATGATGACACACAACGAGGCCCATCTGTTCTGGGGGGCAGCGGTCCAGTTGTACAGCACCAGCAAGCATCAAGAAGAGGCTGCAACAGACAGACAGTTAGAAACATAGGGGTGCGGAGAAGAAGATGTGTACAAAGAGAGAGGGCAAGGGAAATGATCGAGAAGAAACAGGGCTAGAGCAGACCTACAAAATGAAATGCGCACAACTTTCAAAAGTATCCTTTTCTTTTATGAAATGAAATGCATGCAACTTCTACAAAAGATCGCGCAAATGGCACAAAAGGCAACACCTTCCGCCCAAAAAGGACATATGTGGCGAAGAGTTTGAACTTTGAACAAATGCAAATGCAGAGGCAGAAGTATGGTCCAAGTCCCCCGAGCAAAAAGATGGGTGCGAGAATCCATGGGGCTTCAGATCTTGGACAGTCACATATGTGATGGGCAGGGGGTTCCGCATTTTATGGGCTTGCATTACATTTCGAAGAAAGAAGACGGGAGCAGCAACACCTTCCCCCCCAAAAGTAGGGTGTGGCCCCTTCATCATCAGCTGGCGTGAAAGTATTTCTCCGTCATCCTCGATAAAAGAAATAGAAATGAAGAGAGCAAAAAGAGAGTGATAGAACAGAGGCCAGACAGTGCTCTTCGTACATTCTTCGGATGAACAAGCATGACACTTCCACATGCACTATACTCAGAAAACGTGCACATTGCCCGACACCGCATTTCGGCCAGGAAGCGCACCTGGCACTCCTCAGGGGCCGTCTCCCAAGATCCACCTTACGGCACCCACCGCGCATTCCAGCCAACGGCCTGGATTTCTCACCTGATATAACCTGAAGATCTATCAATCAGTTGAAGATTTGATAAATCAAATAAGTTTATCGGTTGCCACCAATAATCATTGATGATTAGCCCATCGCTCTTGGGGAATAATTGTCTCTAAGCACATGGAGGAAGGTTCCAAGGCATATCAGGACGGAGAGGGAGGAAAGATTGAAGAGCATCGTCATAATCAGGAACGGAGGTAAGCTCAAAGAGCAATGAAACCTGGGAATGTGATGACGATATCCGATAGTATGAGATATTATAATCATATTTAATATCATTTACCCATGATAAAATGTGTTCATCAATCGAAAAATGTCACTCCTAAAAGACTCGTACTTATCGAGAAAGGGAAGGTTTCAAGAGATGATGCAATACAGTTCTAATTTGCTCACGCGGTGGTGCACTGTTGCTCCAAACAACAAGATGTGTAATCTTTAAAAAAAGAAAGAAAAAAAAAAGAAAAAAAAAGAGAGATCTGGGAGGAAGTGTGAGGAGTGATGGTAGTATCATGGTACAGAGGAGGCAGGAAGCATAGTGATGAAAGAGACCAGAAAAGGTGCTGCAGTTGCGGCAGGGAGGGGTAGGACCAGAAAGTTGAGAAAGTCAGGCTTCATCCAAGGGGCAAAACACAAAATTTTAAATTTCTCCTTTGGAGACAGGGAGGATAGTCGTGAAATAGATCAGACACGGTGCTCCAGTTGCTGGGCTGGGAGGGGGGTAGGACTGGAAAGTTGAGAAAGTCGGGCTTCATCCAAGGGGCGAAACACAAAATTTCGTCACTTTTTTTATTTGCAGTGACCCGCTTCATATGCCTCGTTGAATGTCTGAAGGCCTTGCCAGACCACAACCCGGCCTCAGGCCAAAGGGGCGAAGATCCCTCCGAGGTGGTGCCAGGTCCTGAGCGCCCGACAGTTGACTTCAGTCAACTGCCTGAGGCCCAACAGTCAAAGTCAATATGGACCCAGCCCAGGCCGCCAGTCAGACACACACACTTGTTTGTAAGCATTCGGACCAAGTGGAAGTCTGCAACTGTACGCGATCCAGGCCTTCGGCTGTGAGTCAGTCTGAGCCACCGTGGGTGTGATACCTTACGCCGGTCAGCCTTGTCAAACATTACATAAGGCCTGGCCTTGAGGGAGTCAACATTCAGTCTTGCTATGCTGCCTTGATGCTGGCTTGACGCTAGCTGGACGCCGGCTGGACGCTGGCACTGTGGACGACGACGCGAGACTGCTGCTTGCTTGCAGGCTGGCACTTTCTGCTTCAGTGCCAGCCTCTGCTGACGTGAGGCAAGGCCACACTGTCTTCAACATTGCTGATGTGGCGCATGGCACTCTGTCTTCATTGCTGACGTGGCACTTGCCACATCGTCTACATTGCTGAGTTGGACGTGACAAGGAGGGAGATCGGGATCTGTGGATGATTGAGAGGGAATGGGATACTTACCTGCGGGTGATGTCGATACTGTGCACTGCTGATTGTCTCCAACGTCTTCACGAGAGAACTGTGCCATGTGGCACTTCGATGTGATCAGGATCTGTCAGGCTCGTTACTGGATACTGTTTTGCTGATGTGGAGGAGAGGGGAAGCCCGGAGGAGTTGGAAATGTTGGGCTACTCTCTTTGTGGTCATTGATGGTTACTATCTCTTCCACCTTCTGTTCTGTCTATTCCCCCTCCACTCTCTTCGTCGAAATGGAAACGAGACATTGTATCAAAGATCACATTTTTTATTATGGGAGACATTGCTTAGAGTTGAATTACGTTGTATTTCGACATCTGGCGAGTATCTTACAGACTGGGCTCATCACAATTTGGTATCGGAGCATACCTTCTTCGTCGCGATCTGTTGTCAGGCGCCACGTGGCGCCCAAGTAAGTGGGAGGTGCCGCGCGTGAAAGGAGAGAAACACGTTTATTAACGCGCACGATTACTATCGTGAGTCTAGACATTGATTTCCACGTGCGCCCACACATTCCCTTGAAGATGATGGCATGGACAACTTGAAGTGAAGACGATGACATTGCTTACGCGACACTTTGTTGCGGACCTGGCAAGATATCGGCGAGAGCATCGTTGGCAGCAGGGTGACGTGGCGCTGGTGAGAGGGAGAGTGGGTATCGAGGCTGCTGACGTGGCGCGCTGCCTACGTGGCATAGCGCAGGGGTGTTGACGTGGCATCCTAGGATTGGCAGGGTATTGTCTGACATGGCACATACCTGTGTCGCGACTTACCTGCTCACGTGGCACTCCACACGGTGGATGAGTTGGGAGTTCGGGCATTGCTGACGTGTCATCCCACCAGAAGGTTGTGTTGGCTCTTGACGCTGATGTGGCACATGTGTTGCGTTAGCATTCCAGGGGTGACACATGGCATGCTTTGCACGCTGCCGTGGGTGAGGTGTTGATACTTGCACTTGTGCGCTGGGAGGCGGTACAACTTCACGATTGCTGTAGTGCCACGTGCCGACCCTTGTGTCTGGCTGCATTGGTTCTACAGATGGTACAACCGTAGAGGAAAGAATGTTGGCAATTGATTTTTGTCGATTGTGTTGGATGACTTACTCACTTGTCTGACTGTGCTGTGGTTACCGTGCATACTCATATATGTTGTTGTGTCTTGATCACACTAGCCGTGGCTGCGGTACTTGTGCACTCTTGTTAGGATGTCATCACAAAAGTTAGAAATAGATAATAATTGAAATCTGTTTCTTCTTATTTTTCGTTGTTATTTCTTGCTGTAGGAGATTTAAATTGAGTGTGGCCATGAAATTTATTTTTGTCTTCTAATTATTTATTGTGCGGCATTCACACGCTGGGTAACATGACTTATCTCTGGAAATGTCTGCGTGCCTCCATTCTCACAAGATACATTCCTCTTTTCTTCCTTCCTATCCCTCTCACTGTCTATGCTGGTGCAGAAAGGGGGGAATTAAGAACCCGTGGTCAAATAGATGCGAGAAGACAAACATTAATAGGCCTTTTCCGCCAGTTGCTCGACGAGATTCATGGCGTCGAACCATAAGCTGAACGACATGTTCACGGACAGTTCAATCTGCTCGCTGCAGAAGATGAACTGAAGGCTGTTGAGACTGCCGTTCAGATGTTGGAAACCAATAAGTGAGTCGAAAAACTCATCAAGAAAGGGCGAATAGCCCTTGATCGTTTTGTTGATGAACATCTGGAGAAGATGGACCAAAAGAGAACAACTGGGGGAGAAGGAGGAAGAGAGAAAAAAAAAGAACCAGAACTGTCTGAAGAGATCATGGAAGAAAACATCGAACAATTAGAAAATTCATTGAAGGAGGAGAGAAGAAAGATAGAAGAGTACCGAAGAAAGAAACAAGAGGAAGAAAAACAAGAAAGAATGATAGATGAAATGAGATAAAGGTTTAATTATGAAGAAACGAAAACTGATCTTGTCCACCTTGAGAGGAACAAAGTAATACTACCGCATTAGAGATGGTGACCAGACTTCTCAAAGGTAAGGACAAGGTTAGGATTGAGGAGGAGGCCAAGGGGGTAGAGGAAAAGAAAGAACCCCAGGGGAAGTTAATGAAGGATGCAATAAAAAGAGTGACGCGGGAGAAAACTGAAGGTTCCAAGAAGGAACCTGAGAAACCGGCAGAAAAGAAAGAAAAACCCGCCAAGAAAGAACCGGCCAAGGAAGTGGAAAAACCGAAAAGAAAAGAAAAGGTGAAAATGAAATTACCTTTCACCTACAACGGAAAGAGAGGCGAACATTTGTTGCTTTGGATCGCTGAAATCCAGACATATTGTGGGACTGCATGGGTAGAGCCCGAAAGCCAAGTGGCTTTCACAACTTTATGTCTAGGAGAGACAGGCAAGGAATGGGTACTATCTGAAGCCAATCTCGCTTGCTTCGAAGACATAGGTGAGTGGGCCAAAACATTGATCTTCCGGGAATTTTTCCAAAAGATTAAGGAGAGATTCCAGGATAAAACGACAACCGATAAGGCCTTTGACAAACTCACTACTATTGGCCAAAAGCGTTGGACAACTGTGGATGCACTGTCTCGTGAAGTTGATCGGTTGTTGCAGGTATCAGACTTGAACCTGCAGGACAATCAAATCCTTTATATCTTCTTGTGAGTGTTGCCATAACCCATCCGAGAACATCTCATGGCTGAGGCCAAATCCAGTAAGTGTAACTATAGGCAGTTCCGTGATCTCGCGCTCCAGAGGGAGCAAATGAACGCACAGGTAAAAGGAACATATGCGTCTGTTGTGAGAGAGATCCGGTTGGCGGGTACGGTAAGCATGTCCTGTGACGACAAAAGCGACAGGACCACATGCTTGTCGTCTTTGACGACGACACCGTGGAAAAATTACTCCTTGACGAGGCCGAGGGCGGAGGTACTAACAACAGTGAGTCGGGAAAAGGTGACGTTACTGCTGTGGTGGCCAACAAGGGTGGCACCAAACCATGGAACAAGAAGAGGAGGCCACACTCCTTTCCTGAGCATCCCGACATTGCAGCCGGAAAGCCTTGGGAAAATATGGGTCTGTCACGGGAAGAGTGGCAGGAGAATGGATAACAGGCAATGCCTGAAGTGCGGCACTGCAGAGCACATTATAACATGGTTCCCTGTCATTCAAAACCCAAAAGGGAGCAACCAGTAGGAGTAACATCTGCTCCTACTAAGTTGAGGGGTTTAAACAAAGGTAAGGCGCCAATCACCTCTTTCAACCCCTCGACTCATATGGCAGAGGATGACTCTTCTTTGGCCCGTCGCCTAAAACACCCCGATGTTGTTCTACGTTCTGTCTCACTGGACGATTCCCTTGACGAACTCGGTAATGAACTTATAGATCTTAGGAGTTTATAGGCTAAGAAAGCTAAGTCTAAGGGTGAACTGATGATCGCAGATATTGAGATTGCACATACGTGAGTAGGTGCTCTATTCGATCCAAGATCGACACAGTCTTACATCTCAGAGAAGGCAATTCGTAAGTTGCATCTGGGAGTGAAAGTAAGAGACTTACCTAGACCTATCAGGTCTATGCTGGCTGACAAGAGCACAATCACTGTCTCTCAATATGTTGATCGTGTTAAATGCCATTTTATGATTAAGGAAGGAAAAAAGATCTTACACGAAGTATCCTTCCTGATTGAAAAAAACCTACCTTTTGACATGATTCTGGGAATGGATAAGCACGAGGAAGCCGACCCTGAAGTCATGTTCAAAGAGAAAATTGTAAAGTTAAACGACGAAAAGTCCGAATTTAGAGCAATTAACTTGTATCACAAGTCTGGCTCTGACTCGTCACTGTCTTTCTGTTGTATGAGTTATCCAACCTTCAGATCTATGGTCTCAAAGAAGAAGTTGGATCAGGATGTGATGATGGTACTCGTTAAACGAGTAGGAGAATGTTCCTCATCCTACCACCCTTCTATTGAAAAATTACTTGATGAGTATAAGGACTTGCAGACTGAGCCAACGGGAATCATGGAGCGTGCTATCAAGCACACGATTGAAATTATTCCCGGTAGTAAGATTCCCAAGGGTCCCATCTATCGTATGTTTCCTATGAAACTTTGAGAATTAAAGAAAGAGTTGCAAGAACTAACTGAAAAAGGATGGATTCGCCCTAGCTCATCTCCTTATGGTGCTCCTGTCTTATTTGTACCCAAAAAGGAAGGCGAACTTAGATTATGCATTGATTATCGTGGGCTGAATGCCGTCACTATCAAGAACGCAGAACCACCTCCACGCATTGGCGACTTGTTGGACCAATTGCAAGGATGCACGTCCATTAGTAAGATTTATCTAAAGTCAGGGTACCACCAGATTGAGGTGGCTCTCGAGGATTAACACAAAACAATATTCCGAACCAGGTATGGTCACTACGAGTTCGTGGTTATGCCTTTCAGGTTGACTAATACTCCTCCTACCTTTCAAAGGTCTATGAATGAATTATTTCGTCAATGCTGGATCATTTCGTAGTTGTTTTTCTCGATGATATCCTCGTGTATAGCAAGACACTTGAGGATCACGAGTAACACCTACGAATGGTTCAACAGAAATTGCGCGAAGACAACTTCAAACTAAATCCTACGAAGTCTGAGTTCGCTAAGCTTGAAGTGCTATACTTAGGGCATATAGTGAACGAAGAAGGACTAAGGCCCGAAGAGAAGAAGATAACAACAATTCAAGATTGACCCCAAGCTAAGACTGCCACTGAACTCAGGTCTTTCCTAAGACTCGCTAGTTATTATAGAAAGTTTGTAAGAAACTTCTCCTTAATAGCTGCACCTATGAGAAAACTAATGAAGAAAAAAAAAACCTTGGTTGTGGGACAAAGATTGTGAGTCCTCGTTTAAGAAGTTGAAATATCTATTGACTCACTACCCTGTTTTAAAAATTGCTGATCCTTCTCCCTATCATTGTCACGACTGACACAAGTCAGTATGAAATTGAGGTTGTGTTACAACACGACGATGGCAAACGATATAGACCTATCGAGTTTATGTCCAGAAGACTGCCATCTGAAAAAGTGGCCAACTCCACTTATGAAAGGGAATTGTATGGCTTGGTTGCTGCACTGGACACCTGGAAACACTACTTGTTAGGGAGACACTTCACTGTTTATTCAGACCACTCTACCCTGCAGTGGATTAAGACCCAACCTAGACTTTTTGACAAGTTAGTGAGATGGCCCGCTTTCATAAACACATTGCACTTTGAACTAAAAATGATCAAAGGAAGGTCTAATGTGGTTGCGGATGCTTTGTCCAGGCGTGCTGAACTATTGTCTCCTTTCTCGATGTTGGGAATGAATTGAAAGAGTAAATCCGTAAGGGTTATGCAGACGATCCTATATGGAGTCCTGCTATTGGAACCCTACAAAGGAACCCTGAACTCTTTCCTGAATATCGAATGACTGATGGTTTACTCTTCTTTATCGACACGAGCGAAGAACGACTTTGTACTCCTCATAAAGAACACATAAAAGTCTAATTATTGGGGAATGCCACGATACTGAGGGGCCCTTCGGTTTCAAGAAGACGTATGCCGATGTGAGAGAACAATTTGAATGGAAAGGAATGAAGGAGGATATGCTAAACTATGTGCGGACTTGTCTTGTTTGCCAAAGGAATAAGCCCTCGCATGAAAATCCCCTGGGACTATTGAGACCGCTACCTATTCCAAATGAGCCAGGTGAGTCTATCTCCATTGATTTCACGAGTCTCACTAAGAGCCGAAACGGCAACAGTCAGGTAATGGTCATTGTAGATTGATTATCAAAATATGCTATGTGCATTCCTTTACCTGCTGAAGCTGAAACTGAACTAGTCATCCAAAAGTTTCAGATGCGATGGGTTTCAAAATATGATTTCCCAAAGGTCATCGTTTTCGATAGGGATGTACGGTTCACTGGATCACAATCGCAAAAGTTGATGAAAATCTATGGCACTAGGTTGACAATGTCGTCAGGTAGACACCCTGAAACGAATGGCCAAACAGAGCAAATGAATCATCTATGCCAACAACTTTTGCGCATGTATGTACGACCTGATCAGATAGATTGGGATGAGAACTTACGTAAAATTGCAAGTGCATATAATAATAGTATACATACTGTTACAGGGAGAACACCGAATGCCTTGCATAAAGGTTGGAAACCTCGGCATCCCATTGATGCTCTAACCCAGGACCAGATTCAGAGGTTACCCCTAGATACTCGAAAATTCACAGTTTTACACGAGGAAGACATAAAAAAAGTTAAAGAAAATATACAGAAAGCCTAACTACAAATAATTGAATAGGTCAACAAGCATCGTCGGCCTTCTCAGCTCCAAGAGTCTAAAGAGTTTTCCTTGGAAGAGAATGTGTCTCAAAAACTGTTGCTTGTCTACTACGGACCCTGGGAAGTTCTCAAGGTGATTGGGGATGCAGATGGACCTTCTTACCGAATTGATGTACCTCCACACCTTAGAACCTATCCTGTCTTTCATGTGTCTAAACTCTTGCCATATGTAGAAGGAAATGAGTTTCCTAACATACCATCTATGTTCCCACCCTCCATGAATGGAGGCTACAAAGTTGAAAAGATTATGGAACATGGCTACTTCTCTACAGGTGACAGAGGAAGACCGCAGAAGCAGTATGAGGTAAAGTTCAAGTCTCAACCCCCAACTGAAGCTAGATGGTTCAGTAAGAAAGAACTCTTACCTACTGCTCTTGACATTGTTTCTGCATACGAACGTGGCTTAAGAGAAAATTAATGTATTTCTGCGATGGAACTCGAAATTTGGGCTGGTAGGAATGCAGTGACCCGCTTCATATGCCTCGTTGAATATCTAAGGGCCTTGCCAGGCCACAACCCGGCCTCAGGCCGAAGGGGCAAAGACCCCTCCGAGGTGGTGCCAGGGCCTGAGTGCCCGACATTTGACTTCAGTCAACTGCCTGCGGCCCAACAGTCAAAGTCAATATGGACCCAGCCCAGGCCACCGGTCAGACACACACACTTGTTTGTATGCAGGTACCAAGACAGCATTCGGACCAAGTGGAAGTCTGCAACTGTACGTGATCCAGGCCTTCGGCTGTGAGTCAATCTGAGCCGCCGTGGGTGTGATACCTGAGGCTCGTCAGCCTCGTCAAACATTACATAAGGCCTGGCCTCGAGGGAGTCAACATTCAGTCTTGCTATGCTGCCTTGACGCTGGCTTGACGCTAGCTGGACGCTGGCTTGACACTAGTGCTGGCTGGACGCTGGCACTGTGGACGACGACGCAAGACTGCTGCTTGCTTGCATGCTGGCGCTTGCCAGCCTCTGCTGACGTGGCGCAAGGCCATGCTGTCTTCGACATTGCTGATGTGGCACATGCCACTCTGTCTTCATTGCTGACGTGGCATTTGCCACATTGTCTACATTGCTGAGTTGGACACGACAAGGAGGGAGATCGGGATCTGTGGATGATTGAGAGGGAATGGGATACTTACCTGCGGGTGTTGTTGATACTGTGCGCTGCTGATTGTGTCCAACGTCTTCGCGAGAGAACTGTGCCACGTGGCACTTCGATGTGATCAGGATCTGTCAGGCTCGTTACTGGATACTGTTTTGCTGACGTGGAGGAGAGGGGAAGCCCGGAGAAGGAGTGGGAAATGTTGGGCTACTCTCTTTGTGGTCATTGGTGGTTACTATCTGTTCCACCTTCTATTCTGTCTATCCCCCCTCCACTCTTTTCGTCTAACTGGAAACGAGACATTGTATCAGAGATCACATTTATTATTATGGGAGACATTGTTCAGAGTCGAGTTACTTTGTATTTCGACATCTGGCAAGTATCTTACAGACTGGGTTCATTACATATTTGCTTGACATTGCACATTGGCATCTGGAGTTACCTCTCTTCCTTAATGCTTGCTTGTGCATTTTGAGTGCCGTGATATTCTTTTCATCTCATGCTTCTTCAATAATTCCTTTTTCCCGTTTCTCGATTTATGCGTGTCATCCTTGTGCAGGCGCATATGCTTTACCAACTTTACCCCGATGTTCGTTTTCTTTTTTTCTTTTCTTTTTCCCCTTCCTCCTCCAAATGTAAGAGGCTAAAGTAACCCTTCAACCAATGGGGTGCTTTGCTCTTTCTTTTTGCTTTCTTATTTTAAAATTTTAAACCAGATTGTGTTTGTTTTTCTCCCTTTCCTTTTGACTGACTGACTGCATGTAATTATGACAGGCGAGGCTGGGGAATGGATATCTAGGGTCTGGGTGGGCCAATCCCAATCCCAATCCCAATCACAACCCCGATTGTCGTGCACAGGGGTGTTTTGCAATTTACTCTGCCCTCATTAGTATCTCTTTTTTGATGCTGGTTTGATTACAAATTAAATTTAATGAACTAAAGGTCTAAAATAGTAAAATTATAGAGTAGTTAAGAAGCTGACCTGACACAATTGTTTTGCTTGTCAGTATCAGCAGGGTTGGCGAAGTCTGCAGCAATCTTAATATCTAGCAACCAAAACTATGTTTCACGGAATAATGATAGGTGCGTATGTCTGATCTGTGTCGCCGATCCTCGTACCGGACCATGTACATACGACAACATCATTTCTTTTTCTTTCTTTTCTTTCTTTTTTTCACAAATCTGAGCCATTTGTCTCTTGATTTCTGCATGCATGCATGCATGTAGGGGGCAGGGCATCATCAATGGGCGGGGGAGCAATTGCTATGTATCACGGTTTTTGACAAGACAACCTGACATGAAGTAGAGAGGTTGGCTGTAGAAAAAAAAAGGGGGGGGGGAAGGGGGGGGGGAGGGGGGGGTAGGGAGGAGGGGAGAGATGGAAGAAGGACAGAGGAGAATCAGAATGGTAGAGAAAAGATGTCCAAGGTATCATTCATCAAGCAAGAAATCAGGAAATTATTGTGAACTATGAAGTAATATGAACGCATAAAAGCAGCTGCAGCGTCTCCCCCCCCCGCTCCCGCCTTTTTGAAAGAAAAAAGGACGATCCCATTTGTGTGTCTCCATCCTTGAATGCTCAGGGGCCATGCTAATCTTCTCTGCGTGGAACTGCTTGTTCCTATTGTGACGGACGTCCTGAAGGTCACAGCAGGTCGGGGAAGCTTTTTCAAAACTACCGGTAGTCCTTTGGAGACTCCTTCCCAAGAATGATGACTGGAACCCTAGAAAAGAAATAAAAAGGCAGTTTTGTGGGGCAGGGAGGTTAGTGAAAGGAAGAGGCGGTGACCATGAATTGAATGAATAAATAACATACGTAAAGTAAAATAATTTAAATAAATGAATTGCGAGCAACCGCCCAGGAGAAACTCAATTCACAAGTACCATGAAGTCTCCCTCTTTACCCACATGCCGCATGGCAGCAAGGCGATTAGCAGGATTGACAAAGCAACAATCACACGAGCACAAGAATTCCCACTGTTGAAGAAAGCCCCCTTGACTTGTGCCATAGATGAGCCTGCACTGCTGGAAAGTCTATTTAAACTCTATTATTATCCGTTGGAAAGTTCTTATTTTCTTCGGGCATTTTCTTTCGTTCAAATTCTTTGCGTATTTAGGTGCAGAAGCTGAGGGGAATTGCCGGCGTGCCATACTTTTTTTCGGTGAGAAGCCGAGCACTTTGTTCCGTCTCTCTAGACAGAATTCGTTACAACTGAGTGCAAGGCAGAATGTGCTGCAACTGAGCGCAAGGCAGATCATGATGCATCTGAGCACGAGGCAGAGGGTGCTGTAACTGAGTGCACGGCAGAATGTGTTGCAACTGAGCGCAAGGCAGAATGTGTCGCAGCTGAGCGCAAAGCAGAATGTGGCATTCACAGCCCCACATGGGTCCGGATAGGGCCCGACCAGTAGGATTAGGGGCTGTTCCGGGGCCTACGGGTGTAGGGTTAGGGGAGGATCCAGTTTAGACCCAGGGGTGTTTGAAGGTCTGGCTTAGGACCTGCGACAGTTGACAGGCCGGTTAGGCCCAGGATTAGTAGTCCAGACCCTGGTTCAGTTCGTTTTGACGCCAGGACCCTGGACGACGTTTCAGTTAGACGTCAGGCCGTTTTAGGCCCAGTCGCAGTTTTGGCGCCAAGAACATTTCAGCGCTATATATAGCTGGTCTGCCTAGTAGTCGGTAGGTAGTTCGGTAGAGAGGCAGTAGTCGACGTGCTGGGTGCAGTTAGTGTTAGTACTACAGTGCTGGGAGCGAGGTTAGAGTTAGAGCACTGCAGCTGAGCTGCAGCCGGAGAGAGAGAGAGAGAGAGAGAGAGAGAGAGAGAGAGAGAGAGAGAGAGAGAGAGAGAGAGAGAGAGAGGATTTCTTCTTCCTCTTCTTCTTTCTCATCCTGTCCTGCATCG
>BFEA01000289.1:1799906-1812074 GCA_003427395.1 Chara braunii
ACCGGTACTTATACCGGCTCCCCGTACGGTACGGGGACCAGTCTGGTACCAGTTCTCTGCTGCTGTACTCGTACTCAGTGTGACTTGCTGTTTTCGGCATTCGGGAATCCAAGACTTCGACTTTGTGCCTTGCCACTGTGTCTGCGTCCGATCCTCAGTCCGAGTCCGTCGTGTCGAGTGAGTGAGTGTGTGTGTGTGCTCTCACTCTCCCCCTCTCTCTCCTCTCCCTCGGCTCACCCTCAGCCTCACGCTCGTTACACCCATGAGCTGTTGAAATACAGACCCAAGTTCAAATCCAGATACTGTAAGATGAACAGAATAAAACCGCTCTGAATTACCCAGGGCCGGTCACCAATGATCTCAAGGCTGTGGCCCTTTTTTTTTTTTTTTTTTTTTTTTGGAGCACACATGTGGCCAACCAGTTGCCATTGTGTCTATCACTGGCTTGGAATGCAGGCTTGCTTGTCCATGGTGGCCTATAGCTGAATGGATGAGCAAACCTGCGTGGAGTAAAAATCAACAGTGAGTTCCTTTACAGCCCTAACTACGTAAAGTTCGTAAACCCAGTAATTCATTGAAAACGATCGAAGGGGCAAGAGGGGTGCCACCTCACTCCAGGTATGAACACACTAATATAGCCATAGGTTATGGAGGACTAGTAGGGTCTAGGGTTTCAGCAGGATGAGGATAGGTAGACGGGTGGAAAAAGAGTACGGAGGGATGGTGGCAGCCCCAGAAATAGCCTTCGTAGGAATTGGTGGACAGCGCAGCGGGACGAGGGTGGGAGTAGATCAGACAGCCTCAAAGCTGAGAGGTCTAGCTGCCGAATCCAAACTAAGCGAAACTGGGTAATTCTCCCAGCAAGATGTTGTATCTTTTTGTATAAGGGACGCTGGACCCGGTTTCCGGCTGGTGAAGCTCCCCACCAATGGAACGGAGCCATCAACCGGAAGGCCTCGACTCTGTCGGCTCTCTTACCGCCGCAGGACCGCAGATCTTCAACGGAACTTTTCTTTAAAAAAAAAAAAAAAAACAGTGAGTTCCTTTGGTACTCGTCCCACCACAAGGATTATGTATTTGTGTGTGTGCAGTTGCTCTGCTCCTCTGGTCTTCTCCTCTATCCTTTCTCCTCTCTGACTCCGTCCACTCCTTACTCCCCCCTGCATATGAATACAGTCAGTGTACGTCAATGCACACGAGTCCAAGTGGCCGTTTTTGTGGATGGATGTGCGCATTGTGCGGACAATTCCAGCCCAACCAAAGAGATGTGAGGAAACTTAAATGGCGTAATAGAGAATAATTGCGCACCTCAGTAATCTTGTGCTCACTCCGGAAGCAGCAGTATGTGACAGTGAAATCCATTACTTTTCTCAACCATAGATTTTTCCTGTCATGTAATGAAGTTCGATTGGGGTGTAATGGTGTCCTTGACAACACACAATGGTCTTATTATGCACAAAGGGGGTGCACAAACATGTGCACATCCATGCTCGCATGTTTGTGAAGACGACATCGGCACCGGTGCGTCTTGTACGGCTGCTACTTTCAGCGGTTTCGGATGCAACCCTTTGTCCGTAACCACGTGGCGGAGGAAGGAGATCTTTGTGAGGAAAAACTGACACTTCTCGAGAGCCACCTTGAATCCAGCATCCTTCAGTGCGTGCAACGCTAACACAGTCACCACAGCTTATGGGAACTCAGTTTTTCAAACCTGTAGCCACTCGTTTTCCGCCTCCGTCACTGACAACCTGTAGCTGCATCTTCTCTGCCACCATCACTTGCTGCTTGAACGCAGACGTATTTGGAAACACACTGACATCTGTAGACTCAGCATGCTGTTTGGCATTCTGTGATCGCCCCGGTGATGTGCGTCTGGTGTGTGATCCCCAATCTTTTTTGATGACATGGTCTGAGCAAGCCTATGTCTGGGCACTGTACCTGAAACCTGAACCTCAAACCCCAAACCTTAAACCCTGAACCTCAGACCCTAAACCCTATCTAAACCGTAAACCCTAAACCGCAAACCCTAAACCCCATATAAACCTTAAACCCTGAACCTCAAACCCTTAACCCTATGTAAACCTTAAAACTTCAATCTCAAACCCTAAACCCTATCAACTTCTAAGTTCCATCCTAAACTATAAACCCTAAACTGTATCTAAACCTTAAACCCTAAAGGGCTTGACGTTCCCTGGACCATAAACCCTTGCCACCCTCTCACGGCATGTCCTATGTTTTGGGAAGGACTTGATTGGAGTGGATGCACAGCTGTGGCTGGCCCGCCTCTGTGCTCCTGGCACGTGGAAGCGATTTTGCAAGTCACGTCTGATCACGATGTTCTGTTCGTGCACAGCTGTGCTTGTTACTGTGCAGAATAGATAAGTGTGACTGTTGTTGTCATTTCAATTGTGATTGTAGGTACGAAGATTCAATCCCTGGCTGATAGGATCATCCAGTTTCAGTCTTTTTTTGGGGGGGTAGGGTAGCTGCTGGGTTTTGAACCCGGGCCCTGTAGGACTGTGGGCTGGTAGACTATAGGTGAATGGGCTTTGAGCCTTTGAGGGGATTCAACTCCCAGCTGGTATCGCCACAGAGGCCTTCCAAGTGCAGCGCCAAGGAAGTGGAGATGATGAAGGCCCACCATATCGAGAGGTAAGGCTCTCTTGTCGGTTCCCTCCTTCTTCGCCCCCTTTTATGTCTAGTCTCTTCCTCCACCTGCCTTCGTGGCCTGTCTTGAGGTTCTTCTCCCTCTACCTCCTTAGCCCAGGTCTATTCCCTTCTACTACTGCTACTACTACATAGGCATGAAGGTCTTCTTCCTTAGCCTCGGCTCCTCCTTCGACTCAGAGCTCCGCCTAACTCTTCCTTACAGCAGGCAGATGCATGACTGCCAGGTGAATGCCCAGACTACTCAATTGTACCGAGAGATATACACATGACTCTTGACTACCAGTACCTCTACCTGGGCACTCTCAGCCTCTACTGGTACACAAGGTCCTAACCGGAAGTTCCTGCCTTTCAGGGGGAACATCATCGCAGCCTGCAATTCACTTCCAGGGCCTGAACCTAACCTGATATCTATCTACATTTGGGCCCTGGACCATCATGACCTTTGGAAGCTACCGGACCTTTCTAGGCCTACCCAAGTTCCTGGCAAATGCTAACGGATACCTGCAGAATTCTGCTTTTGTCCTCTTGTCCGTCCTAGACTTTCTTCTAGGTCCATGCAGCATCCGATTTCAGTCCTGCCCCTGTCGATATACCTATTTACTGTTCTACCCTCTGGGGGGACAGAAAACACAGCACGGGAACAGAGTTAGCTCACGGGGGTGCGGCAAGCATCACATAGAGTCTTGGACACAGGCAAAACAGCAAAGCACACTCAAATTTGGAAATCTTCAGCAAATTACACCAACAGCAGCAATCTCAGACTGCAACTGTGCGTGTAGTTGCAAGTAAACATAGATACTTTGTGGAACTTTGTGTCAAAAATCAATGCCTGGGCTTCTCTCACATGTCATTATTCAATTGTCGGCATGCGCGTTTGTGCGTCAGGCGTGGGATGTGCAGGTTACCAGAGTCCTTGAGGCATCTCTGGAGGAGAATCTGAACATGATCCGCGATACAGTTGCATACTTCAAGGTGATTCATTCTTAAAGAAGATTGAAATTTGAAAACCATTTCAATGGTCAATTTGACAGCAACTAAAATTAACTCAAGTCAATTGACGTTTGCATATGTGAAAAACTGAGCCTTTTGGCTAAAAATAGATAAATTCCAGTATCTGCTCTGATCAGTTTACCATCTGATTAAAAAAAAAAAAAGAGAGAAGTGTGGAGCATCTTGTTGGTTGCTGTAGGTTTGTTTTGAAATTTCAATGCATTGTTGTATACTCTTCTTTAAAGAATGATCGATGAGAAATTACTAAGTCAGCACAAGCAAAGCAATCTTTTCCTTCCAGGTATGCCTCTGCAGTTTAGCTTGTTTGCGCAAATGCACCTCTTCCGCCACATGTTCTACTCAGCACAGACTGCGCAGAAAAGCATCCATGCGCTTGTTCAGCCACATCTGACATGGCGTTCACACAAATAAGCCAAGCGATGCACGAAGGGATCCGATTCAGAACGCCACCATATGGTGTGAATACTGTGAAGTTGTCAACTGTGTGAGCTTGCTATTCAAATTCGAGAGCAGGTTAACGGAGGCCCAAAATTTCAGACTTGTCAGGCCATTTATAACAAAACTCAAGGGTCATTTTAACTAAACTTGCCACCAATTCATAACCATACAATCTGAGGAAGGAGTCCACTATGCAAGGAATATGAGCGAGAGCGATAGACAGAAATCCAAATTGCAAAATCACGATGTAGTCCAGATAGTCATGTACCGAGCAGAGAGCACAATGCACCAAGATACCATCCAGATAAGAGCAATACAATGAACTCAAATGTCAATGCCGACGCTCTCTGGCCACACCAACATAGTATCCAATGTCGCTCCTACTGTTTGGCGCCCAACGCCCAGCCTACACTACTCAGCCTATCTAGCCTATCTACGTTCATGCAATAAGATCACATCGAAGTTGAAGACCAATGTACATGACGTCATCACCAATGCAGACTGCCAGCATACACCAGGTAAGTGTCTCTCTCTCCTTCCCTCATCACATCCTGTCTCCCCACTGCATGCACCTCCTACCCGAAGGCCACCATCGCCATCACCGGCATCCGCACCTGCAGCCCGGCTATGGCCACTGTGCACCCGCTGCCACCGCAGCGCTCCCTCTCACCTCTTGCACCCGGCGTGCGTCCAGCCTGCCTGCTTAGCGCAGCTACTGCATGGCAAGGCAGCAGCGTGGCCGCATTGCCTGCCCAGGCCAGAATGCCTGGAGCTGGGGCAGGCACTTTCCTTTATGGAAAGTGCGCCCTGCTTCGGCCTCTGCTTGGCCTGCTGGGCAGGGGCCCAGTAGCTTCGTATTGGGCCAAAGTGTCTGCGCCCTGGGCCCTTCAGACAGTTACAAGGGCCCGCAGGCTCCGCAGCATCCAGTGCCTCCATCGTCCAGGCTCCAAGTGTTTCCTGCGATCTCATTGGCTCGCGGCATGTGTGTGATCACGGTGCTGCTTTCTCATTGGTTCACGGCCGCTATGTGACTTGTCGGCCTCTGGATGACTGTGCCCAGGGCCTCAACCGGATGAGCCCTGGGTTCAACTGTACGACGCAGCTGCTGCTTCTGGAAGGATCCAAGAAGGCTCGCGTTGCTCTGTAACCAACTGCCGTGCTGCGACGGTCTGGTACCCGACGTACGGAAAATGTCCGAAATAGGCCTCAAGTGGATATGCAGGCCCGCCTTCACTTAGGGCGGGCTTGCTGGGGGCCTGGGCCCAAAGCGTTTGCATGCCCGAGAAGGACCTTTGCCGGGGCTCAATCCTCGCAACTATATTGTAATGCCAGAAATCTAAGATCAATTTCTGACAAATTGCTTATAGAGTTTAGATGGATGCACTTCGTGCCTAATTAGTTAGTATGGTCTGCATTCTATGAATTGGTGGCAAGTTTAGTTAAAATGACCCTTGGGTTTTGCTATAAATGGCAAGTCTGAAAATTTGGGCCTCCGTCGGGGGTCAAATTGTATGTTTTTTTAATTTCTTTTCTAGGGAGATATCCCGGGCGCCCGGGTCCCGACGTCACGCCCGGTTTGGCGACCGGGTTACCGGCCGGGCATGACCCCCAGGAATGGGCCCGGGCAGCCCCAGCGTAAAAAAAAAAAAAAAAAAACTGAAAAAACAATATGTTGTGTAGAATTGCAATACAAACAACTTTTGGCTGAGGGTCACATCAGAATTCCTCACGGAACTGAAGATAAAAAAGAAAATAACCAAATCGCACTAGGGCACCCCCCTTTAAACCCCTTTAGCCACTTTAAATTTCATTTATACTCCTCTTCCCCCCCCTTGACAACCAACACTCAAAAAACGAAAAGAGCCCGGATTTGGGCTCCTCTTGGAGAGCGCGGAAAACCGAAAACCCCCACCGCCGTTTATTTATTTTTTTAGTATTATTATTATTATTTTTTCATGCCCCGGTATCCCAGGCGTCAGACCCCCCCGAACGTCACGCCCGGGTGACCGGCCGGTCATGGAGATCTTCCTAGATTTTTTTGTTTTTTGTTTTTTTTGTTGCCTATTTTTGTTTTGGTTCAAGGTTCCTGTGTGCCAAATTTGGTATCAATTGGAGCATTGGAATTTCCTCTGCTGAGATTTCTGAAAGTTCTCAATATTTCTGAAATTGGACCAAAACCCTAATTTCAGTTTACCCCCAAACCTTAAACCCCAAAAACATAAAATTCAGTTTATAAAACTTGACCTCCAGAGTCCAAACCCTAATTTCACTTTATAAAACTAAAGGTACATTTATGACTGCGTAGCTTTGGATTAGCGGCCAGGCGTCCTAAGAGTAGGGTTGACAACTTAAAAGTTAAAACTTAAAACTTGTGGGAAATCTTTTGATATAATGCGATTCACCTGCACAGTGGGCTCCATTTTTTTCTTTTTTTTCTTTTCAAGTTTTTACCCAGAGGACATTTTATTTGTTGATTCAACGTGATTGATTTAAATTATTGAGTTTGTAGTTAAAGATCCGTTCTCAGCGGTGGTGTGTAACTGTTGAGGTTGGGAGCAGCCTCATCACTCAGCAAGCTCATACTGAGAAGCAGAGTAGTCAAGAATCAAGATCATATAGATTGCAATGTTCACTATTAAGTTTTTTTTATATATTTTAAATTAGCTCCATTCTATTGGTGGGGAGCTGCACCTGCTGGAAACCGGGTCCAGCGTCCCTCATACATATTAACCCAGTTCATGACTTTAAATACAGTACTCAGAGAGTAGAATCTGCCTCTTCAGCCTAGACTTAGGCCGCCAAATACTTCTTCCAAAGCTAGCATCAGTCCCACCTAGACCATACTCAATATTAAGCAAAAGGAACTTATTTAACCATATTACAATGCATACCAATGCAAATCTACTAAGGCCAAATTTGAGGGCGGGATTAAGTATTTCTAGGATTATCTACCATATCAAGTTTTTTGGAAAAAGGGCTGCCCTTGGCATAAGTAAGACGAAGAGCCCAAAACCAGAAAAAAGAATAAAGAAGACGAAGAGGCACATACAGGGAAATTGAGGTAATATATATGATCTTTTTTGGGATGACGTGCAGTTGCCATCTGTTCCTCCCCCCCCCAAACCCCACCCCCTTATTGTCTTGCCCTTACAGTTAGCGTGTGTCTTCTAAATGGATGATGCTCCTTTTTTTTTCCCCCTTTTGTGATCTCTCTCCTGCAGGATCTAGGGAGGGAAGTTATGCTAGATGCCGAGCATTTTTTTGATGGCTTCAAGTCCAATAGGTGCGTTGTCCATCTGTGCGCGTTCTTTTGCCTCTGATGAGCAGATGAAGGATAGTGGATTCATCTCTCTCCAGTCTACTCTCTCTCCCCTCGCCTCTGCGTCTGTCAATCCATTCCTTGCTGTTGTCCTTTATGCGGAAGCAACTGCACCACTTGCTCGTATGGATACAAAAGGGTGGAAATTATGTCGGCTGGAGCCAGCCTCAGTACCCTTTCCCTCCCCTCCCCACTTGTGTCAAAATGGCTTGTCTAGCTCTCGCTCCTGTCGGTGACCTCCATGGAACCTCATGCACCTCATGTATTTTTATTTTTATTTTTTTGTTTTCCCACCCCTTGCACCTTCCTCGTCAGCGAAATGATGAAAAGATGAGACCTTCCCTCCCCTGCTCTCTTGATTCCCGTTCCCCCTGTTGTGTGGTCAAAATGGGCGAAGCTCTCCCTTTCCCCCTCCCCCTTCCCCGCCTGCCCGGTTTGGGGTATTCTTGTGGAAACTAGGCTACCAGCCGGGCCGCCCGGGTCACCCTGTTTTCCTGGGCGGCCCAGCCGTGCAAGGACCAGGGAAGGTCCCAGCAGAAAAAACAAAAAAAGAAAAACATCTGCAAGGAAAATGAGCACCAAAAAATCCGAAAAAAAAACTAAGTTATGCAGAAAAATAAACTGAACAACTTTTGCCTCAGGGTCACATCGAACTTCTTTACCAAAATTTAAAATAAAAAATAGAATTGAAAAATTGAATTTTTTTTTATTTATTTATTTTTTTGGCCTGGCCGGGCAAGTGGTCCCGGGCCACTCTGGTAGCCTTGTGTGGAAATCAATATTTACAGAATAAATTTCAATAAATATATGGATACTACATGGCCAATTCTTTATGGCAATATATATTTACGGATTTGCTAGCTCCCTGCCATGGTTTTCTCCAGTCAGGTTGAAAAGCAGTGGTCGGGGCCGTCACTACCCGGCCATGCTGTGCCTCTAGCCAGTGGCGTGTCTGGAGTGTGTTTTCTGGCCGTGACAGACCTTCTTTGTTTCGTGAGGGTTTTATTGGCTTATGATGGGTTGTGAACCTGCAACTGTAGAGTTTTCCATCTGGTGTGGGTGAGTGATAGACTGCTTTGATTTGATCGTCATGGGTACCCTTGAGTGTATCACGGGCAAACCGTGGTTAGTTAGTTGCCTAGCTTGAAAGATAGCAGCAGTGACTGTGGTTGGTAGTCATTGATGCTTAACCGCAAGTGGGGCTAAGGTGGATTATCGCTTCACAGAATCATCGGTTAGGGGAGGCCGTTCAGCCTCCTAACGAGTCAGTGGAACTCCGGTGAAACAGTCTATCTCTGTCAAAGCCCGTCGTCCTCTTCTCTCTCCTTGCCCACCATTCAATTCTTTATGGCAATATATTTAAGCCAATATAGGTTTCCAGGATTTAACTGAACTGTTGATCACCTCTCTAAGGCCATGCTCACACTACCATCCTCCCCTGGAACACAGCGCACCGTCTTCATGACCGTATCGGGTGAACAAGATAGCTTGTATGCAGGAATTGATGCAGTAATTGATTGAGTGAGTAATTGATGAAGTAATTGAAAATGAATGGAAGAAACTGTGAGCAAATATGGGAGGGATTTTCAATTTTCAGTGAGAGTTTGGCAATATACTTGCTATGGGACCTTTCGACTGAATCTATGTCATTTTGGCCAGTCCATCAATCACTCCTAATACTCGATCAACTACTGCATCAACTGCATCATCAATAACTCCGTGGACTACTGCAGGGAGGACTCATTCTCACAATCGCTTCGGTTTTTGCCTGACTACCACAGGGAATACTCGTTTGATTGTTTGAGAGCAGCAGCAGAAGCAGGGGCAGACGCTGTTATATTGTGTGATACAAATGGCGGTAGTTTGCCTTGGGAAGTGGAGGTACTTTTCTCCCTCATTGAACTTTGCCTTTGTTGTTTCCCATGTTTGCAAATGATGGCAATGTCACGTCGATCCCCCAACCTCTGCCAGAACACACCCTCTTTCCGCCGCGTCCAACTGAGCGACGGCTCTGGAGCGGCAGTGGAGCCGAGTTAGTGTTATGGTTGGACTTTGTAGTACTGCCTAGCAAGAGTGACAATGCCGATATGAAGATGCAGCTTGCTCATTTGTCCTTCTCGTTAGGGGCTGAATCATTCCGGCTGTGTTTCTGTAAACACTGGTTTGTTATAACTGTTGGAGGGCCGTCCTTCTCTTTGGGATATCCATCAAAGCCGGGACAATATAGAGAAGATCAGCATGGTCCCAACAGAAGGATGACAGACACATAATGAGAAACAATCCGGTTTTTATTGTTTTTTTTCACATTTTTTCCTAACTTATACCTCTTTTTCTTTTTTAATCTGCTGAAAAACGGGTTCGGCATCCCTTACAATCGGGGAGCCCAGTCTTCGCTTTCCTCCATTATGGCCAAGGAACCCTGAGACAGTGGCATGGGCCCTGCGCATTCAAAGAAGACAAACGCAAATCGAGAAATGGTGGATGACACTGAAAAGAAAACGGGGAAAGGTAAAATCAACTCCTGATAAAGAATGAAAGAAATACGCCGAGAGCGTTGCTGCTCAGCTGAATGGTGAGTACAAAAGTAAAATGGGCCTCGCCACACCACTCACGAAATGAAAAAAAATGTGAGTGCACCTTCCTGCAGAAGTTGGGAAGATGCATCTGTCACTATTCATAGTAACGGATGAATTCTTCCACCTTCTTTGGGAAGATGCGCTCACATTTTTCTGGTTTCGTGAGTGGTGTGGTGAGGCCAAATGACAAGCAGCAAGCTGAACAAAACTGTTCAAGTGCCAGTTCAGACGAGCCTAAGTCGACAAAGCTACCTTCTGAGGCTCTCGAGCCTGCAACTGCGCCTTTTCAAGGTGGCCTGCCGCTTTTGCTACTGCCCCAGGACCAAGTTGAAATGCTCTTCTGGCATATACCAGTAAGAGCATGTGAACTGGTGGTTTAAACAGCCAACTGAGCCAAGACAAACTTGAATGAAGTGTGCACATGTAACTAACTGTTAAACCACTAGTACGTTTCCCAGCCATCTTTTCAAAGTTGCGGCTTGCATGCTGCCACAACATTCGGGGCTCGGCCGCCAGAGCAAAATCGCTGGCAGCACCAGGCATAAGGAGGCCCGTGCCGGTGCGGTTCTGTTGGTGCGCAGCGCGTTCCAGACCCGGGAAAAAGTGCCTCAGAAGTACTGGTGGTTTAGTAAACAGTTCATGAATTTGAATTCCCTCACCTTGATTAGTATGTTCTTGCATTAGCCAAAGCCGGGTAATGGCCCTGGTACTGCATGGATATGGTATGGGATGCTGGGCCCGGTTCCTAGCACGTGCTTCTCCACACGAATAGACCAGCCTTGTGTTAAAATAATAATAATAATAATAATAATAAATAAATAAAATCATAGAAACTATAGGTTTAGGTGCTACCCTTACAAAAGGAACTTGTGTTGTGATCCTGGCCAATTTCGAGATACACATCCATCAGATAGTACAATGCCGTCCAATTGCAGAAAGAAATGAATGAACTTGAGAGGAGAGAGAGGATTAGGGGAAGAAGAAGAAGTAAGAAAGAAGAAGAAGATGATGTATACCAGCATAGACAAATGACAAGGCTCTTCTTCTTCGCCCAACAATCTTCTCCTCCTTATCTCCCCCTTCTCTTATTCACACAAGAAATAATAATACAATGTTGAATGGCTGATCCAGAATCAATGTCCGAGTCCCTCTTCTACTGCAGGTATCAGTTGAGGTCCACCATAGCCATGGCCGCCTCCCCCACTCTTCACTCTCATAGGTCGAGGCTATGGCGGACTACTAGGCCTTGCCCGGATGTCCAAAGGACAACCCAAAGCAGCTATGGCTGCTCTAGCTCAGGCCGCCATGCCCAACCCTGCCTTGAAGCTTCTTGGTGTGGCTCTCCCCAGTTGGGGACTCCCTGCTGCAGCGCCTACCAAGGTGATGAAGATGGCTGCCACCATAGCCAGGTAAGTACCCCTGGCGCTCCTCCCCCTTCCTTCCTTCTTCCTCCCTCGTGTCCTTCTCCTTCCTCCCCAGCGCAGCGCTGCTCCAGCATAGCGCTGCTCCAACCAGCGCTCCACCAGTGTGTCGCCAAACTTGCACACCGAAAAAGAGGCCAGACTCTCCGCCCGGCCGGAAGATATAGCGGCCTGCTTTGCCTCTTGGGCGGTGACTTCCAGGCCGCTCAGCCTTCCAAGCAACCGGTACCTCCTCCCTTTCAGAGGGAAACATCATTGCAGACTCTGATATTGCCCGTACAGGCCCTAGACCCAGACTGGTTGGACAGGTATCAACCTAGACCTAACCTACAACTACTGGGCCTCTAAAAATGCCAGGTTGGGTGGTTGTCGTACCGTTCATAGAAGTGTGGTTCGCCACCAGAGTCTGTGAGGTTGATGCAGGTTGGAAATAGCCCAATCTGCTCCGGGTCGTCTCTGAGTAATCAGGGTGTCCTCTATGGTAGCAGTCAGGGGTCTGTAGCTAGATCCTTGGCACATTGCGGGTTTGGGAGCCTWGGTCTAGTTAGGCTAGGTCTAGGTAACCAGCTATAGGGGCTCGACTTACGACAGTTAAAAGTAACACAGTTAAAGTGTAGTCTCCATGGTTAGGTGTCCCCGAAAATGTGGATCCTCTAAGTCATCCCCCCACTGGTTGAACATGCAAATCAGACACTTCCCGAGGCATAGAGCCCAGCCGCTACTACCACATGGA
>BFEA01000289.1:1836607-1855056 GCA_003427395.1 Chara braunii
GAGAGAGAGAGAGAGAGAGAGAGAGAGAGAGAGAGAGAGAGAGAGAGAGAGAGAGAGAGAGAGAGAGAGAGAGAGAGGCGCAGTGCTGCACACGACGATACTTGGATGGCAGCTGCATGGGATGAGGGTGGTTGTGCATTGGCGATGGTGGTACGTTTCTACCTTCACTATCGCTGCGTGAGGAGAGGGACGTGCGATGAGACGGGGAGGAAATGGTGTGGTGATGCTTTCGTTTCCTTGGGAATATTGTCCTTAGGTCTGCTCTAGGTGAAGATTCTAACAGCGGGCTACGTGAGATGGCGGATGGGTTAACTCGAGTAGGTTTCTGCCACCATGGATGTTCTTTCTCCCTCCGGACTGCCAGCGAGGGGTCGTCGACAGGCTCGGCGGTTTGGGCTCGCTACGTGGTTGTGGTAAGTTTTGGCCACGGTCCTACAATCTTTATCGTTCAACTTTATGGTCAGATGTGATGCGGACCACGAGTAGCTGAACCGCTCATACCGCAAGTGATAAAGTTGAGACTTTATTTTACAATTTATTTAAAGGAAGTGAGCTCCATTGGGGTAGCGGCCGGATGCATAGCCAAAGCCTGGGACTTGATGTTCCTAGTGTAACATCAAGATTCCCAGCCCTCGATCGAAGTTCGTCGATCGAGGGCTAGGCCCAGCCCCGTTTTTTGGCTGAGCCCCAAGTGGCTGCCCACCAGCCCAGCTATAAAAGCAGGGCTGGCCAGCAGCATCCTCACTCAGTTGAGGTGCTGCCCACATTCTGATTGAGTGTGGAGTGGAGAGCAGCATTATGCTGCTGAAGTGCTGAGAGGCAGTGCGTGAGAGGTGGAGTAGAGTGGAGGACTGCAGTGAGCGTGGGGGTGGAGGCTGCCATAGCCACCACCTCATTTGGTGAAATGTAGGGAACGTGCTGCCTGCACAGTGCGGCGGCGGCAGCTATTTTTGTTGCGGTGCAGGGGAGACTCTGCCCGTTTTGCAGGGTGGCGGCAGGTCTTCGGCAAGCGGTGCAGGGGAGACTGCCCGTTTTGCACGGCGGCGGCAGGTCTTCGGCAAGCGGTGCAGGGGAGGCTCTGCCCGTTTTGCACGGCAACAGCAATGTATTTTCGGCAATACTGCGGGAGCGCTGCCGGATTTTTTTGGCGGCAACTTTGAATTTTGGCAGTGCTGCGAGAACGCTGCCGAATTTTTTCGGCGCAATTGTGATTGTTTTGGCAGTGACGAGGAAGCGCTGCCGGGTTTTTGCGGCGGCTGCACTGGTTAGCGGCAGTGGTGCAGAAGCGCTGCCGGTTTTGCAGCGCGGCAGCAACGTTGTCAGGGAAGAAGTGTTGCCGTTTGTTTTTGGCACGGCGGCAGCGACGTTGTCAGTGGGGAAGTGCTGCCATTTTTTTGGGCACAGAGGCAGCAACATTTTTTGGTGGGATCATGCTGCCGAGATTGGCAGTGGTACCGACGTTATTTTTTTGGGGGTTATGCTGATGGTACGTCGGCAACACTATTGTGAGGGAAGATGCTGCGGGTCTTCTGCGTCACAGTGGAGGCAGATTTTTGTGTGTGATCTAGCGGTGGTGTTGCGGGGCAGTCATGGTATTGGGTTTTGATGGCGCAACATGCAGTGGTTCGCGTTATTTTGTGGTGCGCGGCGGTTGGTGGATTTCAGTGTGGCCTAGAGGTTGGGCTAACGCTGGTGCATGGTTGGGAATTGTGTGACAGTGGTGCATGGGCCGGCGGCATGAAGAGATCGCAGAGTGAGTGCACACAACAAAAATTATTGGAGTTGCGGCACTCGCAGTCTGCGCTGGAAGGACATCCTTATTTTTGGGGGGCTTGCAGCACAACAATTTTCAGTCGGAATCACCTTTATTTTTTTTTTGCGAAATGCGGAGCTAGAGGTTTTGAGTTCTGAACTACCTAGTATTGCGGCGATAGTATGGGATTGCATTAAGACCATCTGGGACCATTTTGGGACTAGGTGGGACTGGTTGTTGTGATTGGGACTGGCATGATGGCATGGTTATTGTAAGCGGGCACGGTGAATTGAGGCGACATCGACTTGCATTTGGTTGGGAAGTGTCCTTGGAGGACGTGGTGCAGTAGGGACTACGTTGAGACTGTCCAGGATGTTGAGGCAACACGGTTTTGAATCATGGGAGAACCCTCTTTGAGGGTCATTCAGGCATCTCAGTGGACCCAACCTTGGTGTGATCAAGCACTTAGAGAAGGCGGCGGACCGTCGTTCAGTGAAACGACCACAACTTGTGAAGTTGTGAGCTGCGTATTTTCATGTGAACCGCATATTTTCATATTCAATGGCGATTATTTTCTTCTGATTGGAGTATTACCCGGTTTTCTTGAGTGGGCCGGACCAAACTTCACTCGAGGTCAGTTAGTAGAATGACTCAGACTTCTCTCCACACCTGTGTGAACCCATACTTTGCTTGACCCTGTTCGTTTGAATGTTCGAAAGAAAAGGTAGAGAAAGTTGTGTGAGTCATGCATGTGAATGGAAAGTCTGACTTGAGTTTGGGATGGTACTATCTTATTTTGAACTTGTTGCTTAGCTTGGTGTGCAGGTAGGTAGAAGGATGCTTGCAAAGGAGATTGATTATGCCCATTCGGGAAGATGAAAAAATTGTCTTCTTTCTACCTCTTACCTGCCTGCTTGTCAAAAAGACTTGTTGTTTTGGAAAAAAATATTCAACGTGTGTCGTAGAATGAATCCGATTGAAATTAGGCAGAACAAGGTCAAACGGACTTAGTCTTTTCCCTAGGATTACCCCGTTCTATCCCGAAAGACCTTATCTACATGTACTTGTCCAAATGATTCTCAGTCTTTATCTCCTCTGATTTTATTTTTTTCGTCAAAGCTACCCTGAATTCAGGAGAAATAAAAAAATATATATGAAAGCTACTTGCAGTGGACACATCTTCTATCTCTAGGAAGCATCTGGGGCGGGGGTTCGTTGCTTCAGGAGTCGGCCCTGTTATCGACCCGGAGTGGACCGTTCTACGGAGGGGTACTTGCCGATTCGGTGGAGACGGCCCAACTTCTGAGATCCGAGTCTTGTGCTCGGACGAGGAGGAGGAGTACCCCTGACCACTTCCTAGAGGGAGAGGCATGCAACACTTCAAGCAATGCCCTTGATAAAGAATCATCCGCAAAGAAGCTTGTCAACAAGAAGATTGAGAAAGGAAGAAGACAGGTATGTGTGTCGAATCTTAGGTCTGCGGTAGGCTGGAATGAATGACTTTGGCAGCGCGTCTCATCAAGTCAAAACTAAGGCAGCTGACTACCTTGTCGGTTGCATCAATGCTATTGTTGGTAGCCAACTCCTTGTTGGCGGTTGTATGACTATTTTGTGGAGTTCGACCCCAGGGTGGTCGAATTTTATTTTTGATCTTGTGATATTGGATGTATCAGATGAAGATTTTGATTCTCTTAGTTATCATTTCAGATTGGGTATGTTCCTGTCGACGATGGTCGATTTCTTTGATATATTGCGGATGTTTAACTTCCGTTTGACAGTGTGACTAAGGGACTAGGATTAATTTTGGGTTTCGCGCTTGGTTGAGACCGTCCTAGTCGACCGACGTCCGCTTCGTACCTAGGAGATCAGCGCCCTAGGAATGGGTGGCGCTCAGGTCCACTTGGCGTTAACCAAGCGTATCTATACTACAACGAGCGAGCAAACGCCCTCGGCTGACCTACCTCTGTGATTGCATCTAAAAGCTTTTGCATGTGGGTTAGTAGCTCGGTAGGGATACTCCCCTAAGGGTGGTGACAGCCCCTTAGGGAAGGAAAGCTCATGCCCCGCGGGAACCTATCCTGTCGTAGGGGACTATGAGATGTACAGCTGGCGCACCCGGCGAGAGCGGCAAAGGGAGGACACAACCACGACCGTCTCGGTGGCTTGCGGGATTAGTTTAGCGTCGTTCCCGACTTTGTCTCTCCTTTTGTTTTGTTTTACTCGTGCATGACATGGCCGGGAGGGCTTTCGCCTTTGCGAAAAGGCGGGAGCCGATGCGCTCGACAACGCCTCCCCAACCGCATCATCAAACAAACTACGGGCTGCGCACTCGTGCCCTCATGATACAACGCACGCATGTTCTATTCGAAGTGCTCATCTATTCACGAAAAGTGGACACACACCGTTTTGATTTTAAAATATTAAAAACTCAAGGACCGCGGTCTCCTCAACCTCCCAGGCCGTTTCGATTTTGAAATGTCCAACTCAAGGACTGCGGCCTCCTCAGCCTCCTATGGGTAGCTACTGGCCCTTCGCATGCCCCGCCCCTTGCTAAACCCTCACCTGAAAATTGCCCACCCTCTCGAACGAACACCGACGTTGAAAGTTGAATTGATGTTGAAGGTCTCAAGGGCATAAAACGCACCTTTGACCCGCTGCGGACACTCGCCAAATTTGAGAAATGGCGAGAGTGCACCTTTACACTTTCCTTTTTCCCCTTTGCAAAGGGGCAACATGCAATATTACCTTCAACGTGAGACGTAGCTATGCTTGCAGGGGTCACTTGTATAAAACCTTAGGGGTAGTGGTAAGTAGCTTGTGAAATAGGCCCAACTCAGTTGGTTAGGCATGCAAGTCGCATTCAGGAGGTCGAGGGCTCAATCCCACTACCCCCTACAACATTCTTGGTGCCAACCAACATAAGAGGTAAGGTCTTTGGCCATCACGGGCGTGCTTGTAACAAACCACTTTCTGTGCCGTGCGACTTTCTGCGCGATGACAATGAGGGGTCCTGAGATGGGAGGGTTGGGCAAATTACGGGAAGTGGGATCAGCGGGAAAATTGCATCGGTGTCCTCGCTTTTTGCTTTTCCTTCGCTTCGCTTCTTCCCTTTCGGCGGTGATGGGACAGGCCCGGGGCAGACGGTTGAGTGTGCGCGCCCCGTTGGGCGCGATGAATAACGGTTGGCGATGGTTCTTTCTTGCTCTGCTGAGAGTAAAAGGGGGGAACTGAGATTTTTGGCGCGACTAATGACGAGCCCCCGAGGTCTCTCGGAATTTTGGTTTCTTTTACAGTTTTCTTTGTTTTTCTTGCGTGTCATCGGAATTTTTCTGTTGCGCTTGCAGCGCCGATCTATCCCCACTTTGATGATTAGCAGATGAAATAAGTTTGATGCTGTTACGGTGCTTCGATGAGATATCCACAGGCCATGTCATTTTTTTTGAATCAAAGGGAGTTGTGTTGCGTATCCAGGAGAGGGATTTTCCCTCTGATGGCCACATAACTGCTTTTTGCTCGAACAAAAATGGCTGGGGGATTATTGTATGATTACATGAACCTTCTTTTGCATAGGTGATTGGCTGATAGATCGATCCACAGCGGACCAACCCCGCGAGTCCCTGTGTAAGTGCGATCTGACAAGCGCGACTTACACGCACACCCACGAGGCCGACCCGCAACCCCGAATGGACTTAGCACGATAGATCTCGATGTGAATGATGGAATCCTCACCTGCGATACGGGTCGGGACAAATTAAGGTCCCGATGCCATACGGGGACCGCTGGGTGTGTATGCTTTGAGAATGTCCAAAACGGAATGAGATTGATAGCCTGAGGGAACTAGCTGCATGGTTGAGCCGGTACGCTGCCAGATCGCTCTTTGATTATTTGCACAATTTAGGATTTGACCAACTGGCCGGCGCGCACGCACGTGTAAGACAGCAGCCGTCCGCGGACTTGCCATCTGCACTCGCGCCTGCAAAAGCCAGCTACGATCTCGCCCCGTAGGAAGATGTGTGTGCATGAATTTGTTTGAACGAGACATGGCGATAGATTCTCCTTTCTGGATCACCGACCGCGAAAGCCTGAGGGCCCCAGAATACCGAGCGTATTGGGAGAGGGAACAGATCTCCCGACAGCGGATCCGACAACATCGCCACCTACGAAACCCTGAGCCCCTTGAATACCCTTGCCGGACTGAAAATGAGCGACTGTGCAGGGGCGACTTCCAGCTGGCAATCATCCAAGACCCGCGGATTCCCGATTATCCCGACAGTCGAAACCAGCAATATCTTCTAACCCCAGGCTTCATTGCCATCACCACTGACTTCCCTCCCTACTATACCGTCCTCCCTTACCACCGGTTACTCGTGGTCCCCTGGGATTCCATAGCCCGGTTCTGGCCCAGTCCGCTGTGCTCGGAGTGTCGGCAGCCCGGTGAGTATCGGCAGGCGAGGGTCACGCAACGAGCCCATCCCAGGACAGAGCGACGAGAACCCAGCTTGTCTTCGCCGGACCCCGAGACTTGCGACGGCCGACAGCGATACGAGCACTCCCACAGAGACACCCGTAGCACCCCACCCCGGCCCAGGCCGCACGATCGATCATCGCCCCAACTCTGAGCCAGAAGACACTTGCACTTCTACCCCTGAAACTGGCCACAGGAGATCTCAGTTCCGACCTGGGACTCCATCCCCAATCCCCAAAAATCCTTCGCACACCCCTTTTCGCACTTTCGGGGCCCCATCCCACTCCGATCAGGAAGTCGCACTGGGCGTGAGGTTGGGCGTCACATGCTTGTGTGTGTGTGTGGGTTGTGTGAGGTATGTGGGAGAGTGCTGGCCACAGACACTGCTGTCACTTGTCGAGGGCCAGGGAAGTAGATGGGAGGTGCAGCTTCTGGCAAAATGCTGAGTCTTTGGGTTAGCCACCCCCCCTCACCAGCAGCCCCACCCTACTCCCTGACCACAGCTGAAGCAGGGGGGCCCAAGTAGCTATGCTTGCCCAGGGTCCCCTGTATAGGCTTAGGAAGTGGTACTAGGTAGGTAGGTCGCTATGCTTGCAGGGTTCCCCTTTTTTTTTTTTTTTAAACCGGCCCGGCGTCCCACACATATGAGCGAGCGGCTCCAATTTATGAGTGAGGCATCACCGGCCAAGCCCATATCTGGAGTCACAAAGAGAAGAAAGAGGGAAAGAGGAGAAGTATCTACTCACTATCCTATCTATTCATTAGTCAGCCAAAAAAATTAAGCAGTAATCAGAAGTCCTAAATCACAAAAGCTTCAAATTCATCTATTTACAGCGGGAAGTCACAGAGCGACCAGAGCACAAAACTATTATGCAAGTTGAACCACAGTACAGAAAGATAAACCTATCCAACCTCAGCAAACAACCAAAAGTACAGGAAACCAAAACTAAGTAATGAACAGGTAACACTGTTTGTTACCGAAAATTCAACGAAAAGTAGTGAGCAAGAGAACAAAATGACCCAGTGCTGCATTGAGAGTGAGAGAAGACTTTGAGGTAAATAGTGTCGTTGAAAGAGAAAGGAGAAAAACTGAATATGGCGAAAAACGTTTCCGCAGTCCGTGTCAAGGATGACACGCATAAATCGAGAAATGGTCCAAAAGTTAAAAAAAAACAAAACAAAAAAAAGGTCCCAAAAACCAAAAACCAAAAAAAAAAAACCAAAAAAAAAAACAAGGCTTCGCACATCTCCCTACCTCGTGGCGTCTCTGCGAGAGGCAGCGAAGCCGCCTGACCGTCAAACGCCGGCGTGTCGCACGGCTTCTGACGGCGTTTGGCAGTACACGTCCTCCCCCGAATAGGACGTGCGGTTATTCTGGCTGGCGCAATTTCAGTCCAGATTCAGCGATAGTGACTGCCCATCGTATTCAAGGGAAGGCGGCTTCGCTCCCCCGCGAAGAGACGCGACGCCGTCCGACAACCCATTGTCTTTTTTTTTTTTTTTTTTTTTCCCCGTCCCGATTGACCAGGGATCAAATATTAAATTGATCAGAACAGATCCTACACTAGATCTCTTTTCTCGGCCTTTCGCTGCACTACTCTTGAAAGGTGCAAAACGAGAGTGAATCTTCCGCTAGAACATGGAAAGATACAGCGACATGATTTTAGTCTTTTGTGCATTTCAAGAGTAGTGCAGCGAGGCGCCAAGTGTAGTATCTGTTCTGATCAGTTTAGTATATGATCCGTGGTCCATCGGGCACATTTGAAAAAAGGAAAAAAGGCCGAGAAAGGTGTTGGGGGGCCTATCTTGATCATGTAATTGCCTTGGGCACTGGGCCCTGTTAATAAAAGTGCAATTTCGGTTATAGAAAAAAAAAGAAGCTTCTTTTTTTTTCCCGTTTCCGGGATTGGTGCGGTTCCGATTACCTTCTTCCCCCGAATAGAACGTACGGTCATTATACAGCTGTAATGACCGTACGTTGTATTCGTACGGTCATTCGTGGGGAGACTGTAGGGCGGGGGGCAACATGGGTACCCTGAGAGAGGTAGCTATGCTTGCAGATTAGGGCGGGGGGCAACATGCATACCCTTGCAGCGGTAGATAGTGAAAAGGTGAAATTGGGAGTAGAACATAGGTTAGTTTTTCTTAAAAAAAAAAGGAAAAGGAAAAGGGAAAAAAAGTGATAATCGGATGCCTTTTCCCAGGTCTCACGAGTAGCGTTGAGTTTCCTCAACCCCCGAATCTGGACGTGTTTGTCAAGAGGTGCAGTTGAGGAAACTCAACACCATTTTTCTGCACGTGTCCGCCAGAACGTCCAGATTCCGGCGTTGAGAAAACTCAACACGCCTACCCGTCGTTGGACTCAACCCGTCACCGTTTTTTTTTTTTTTTTTTTTTTCTCCCTCTATATTCTTCACTACCTGCACCGCGTGGTCTTTTTTTGTTTTTTTTTGGCTAAGATCATTGTCTGTTCTGATCAGTTTAGTATCTGATCCGCGGTCCATCGGACCATTAAAAAAAAAAAAAAAAAAGTATGTCTGTAATCAAAGGTGGATGGTCTATAACCAAGGATGACACGAATAAATCGAGAAATGGTCCAAAAAAGAAAATGTGGATGAGGCCCCGCGTGCTCTTGGCCGTCCGAGCCTCGCGGAAGTGGTGGAGGCTCTTCAAAGCGGCAACGAAGCGGCCTGAGTGCATACTGAGAGTACGACTTTCTAAATGTATCTGACTGGAATTATGTCCCGGCCTGGACGAATCTTGCCGCAATCACGTTCAGAGCGTTTTCGAAAGTGGCCTGACTGCGAAACTCCCGCGAGCCGCGAAGTGCCTGCCGTCCAGGGGCGTTCTGTGCGACTGCCCGTGAAATACAATTTGTTTTCTTTTGTTTTTGTTTTTTGAAATACAATTCAGAGGAGAGCGTGGTCGTGGAGACTGACCAACTTGACGGACTGAACGGGCGGCGAGCAAGACAAAAAAAAAAGAAAAAAGAAAAAAAAGCAGAAAAAAGGGAAAAGGCGAACACAGAAGGATAGGAGGACAGGAGGGGAGGGGAGTGGAGAGGCTGGCATCAGAGGATGCTCACGCTGGCATACTTTTCTAGATGAATCTGACCGCAACTACGGCCGATCTTGGATGTATCTGATCACAATTACGTCCAGAGATCAGTCGTCGAAAGAGGACTACGTACTGTGAGTTCGACCTCATTGCAGGGAGCAGAGCGGAACTCTCTCTCTCTCTCTCTCTCTCTCTCTCTCTCTCTCTCTCTCTCTCTCTCACACACACACACACACACACACACGCACACACGCACACACGCACAAGTGCGCACGTACAAAAAGCTGTGTTCAGCGAATATGACAACGCAGAGATGCTCATCAAGTCAAAAGGCAGAGAGCCTTTCGTGGGTAGTGGCGGCTGCAACGGCAGAAGAGGGTCAGGCGGCCAAACAGCCAGCTAACCTGTGTGAGCGGTCCATCCGTCAGCACACACACACACACACGTACGCACACACGTACACACACACACACACACACACACACACACACACAGAGAGAGAGAGAGAGAGAGAGAGAGAGAGAGAGAGAGAGAGAGAGAGAGAGAGAGAGCCGCAGCCTGCTGTGCTGTGCTGTGGGAGGTTGATTGGAGGACGAGAAGAGCTGCAGCCGGTTGTGCTGTGGTGTTGGAGGTTGATTGGAGGGCGAAGGCTACAAGCTCCGCGCTAGCCGTCCGCTGACGAATGACATGAGACGGCGATCAGGTGGAGCTAATTTCATTTTTCACTTTTGCGGTTTCGAGCCTCTCGACGTTGAGTGCGCCGTGTTTGGCAGCTGATTCGGGGGATATGCACACTGGACCGGTCGTCTGCCATAGCTAGCTTGTGCGGGGCATTGTCTGACGTGGGTGGGGACAATCGGCCGCTCACTGGCTGACACGTGTCTGGTCTGACGCTGAGCTACGCGGAGGGAAGGCGTCGAGGTTATAATAACAGACTTGGTTGGGACTTGCTATCTCTGGCCAAGCTGGAGGGGAGAGAAGAGGATCGCTGCCGGCGGAGGCAACTGCTGTTCCGCGTGAGCGGACGTAAGGGCAATCCAATCAGGCGCAGATTGTGGAGGGAGAAGCAGAGGGAGGGAGGTGGTTTAGACGAAGCTCGCTGTGCGCGATCTGTCCCGCCTGCGAGCCGTCGTCCTGCCACGTGTTCCCCTCGTCCTTCCTCCTCATCTCCATCGCCAACTGCAGCTTCCAACGTTCACGCCAAGCTGGTCAACTCAGCAGCTGCAGGAGGAGCAGCAGGAGGAGGAGGAGGAGGAGGAGGAAGAGGAGGAAGAGGAGGAGGAGGCAGAGGAGTTACTTTGTCGCAGAAGCTCAATCAACTTGACCTGAGCTGCTCCCCAGCGAGGTCGACATTGCGATCTACTCCACCTCCTTCCGCGTTCGCTTCTCCTACTTCTCCTACTTCTCCTACTTCTCCCACTTCTCGTACTTCTCATACTTCTCCTAGTGCGTCCCATTTCTCGCGCGAAGGCTCGTCGTCGTATCTGATCAACAAGAAGAACCACCGATCAGCTATAATGGCCAAGTCTGTGCTTTCTTCTTATACTGATGGTGCCAATGGGACCAATGGTGTCAATGGTGTCAATGGTGCCGATGGTGTGAATGGTGTTAAGCCGCTTTTCAGCAATTTCAGTATCAATCGCTCTGTGGCTGCGCATCCTTGGCATGATTTGGAAATCGGTCCCGACGCGCCGTCGATCTTCAACGTGGTGATCGAGATCGGCAAGGGCGGCAAAGTCAAGTATGAACTGGACAAGAAGACGGGTCTAATTAAGGTAGACAGGGTGTTGTACTCTTCGGTTGTGTACCCGCACAACTACGGGTTCATCCCGCGCACTCTTTGCGAAGACGACGACCCCATGGACGTCCTTGTCCTTATGCAGGAGCCCGTAATTCCAGGTTGCTTCCTGAGAGCGAAAGCCATCGGCTTGATGCCTATGATCGACCAAGGGGAGAAGGATGACAAGATCATCGCCGTCTGTGCCGATGACCCGGAGTTCAGGCATTACACGGACATTAGGGAGCTCGCACCGCACCGATTAGCGGAGATCCGACGGTTCTTTGAAGATTACAAGAAGAACGAGAACAAGCAGGTTGACGTCAACGAATTCCTGGACTCGACGGAGGCAGTGAAGGCCGTCAAGGCCTCGCAGGATCTGTATGCTGCTTGGGTCATCGAAGGGCTCAGATCGTGAAAGCGTGCCAATGGCAAGCGCGTCGATGTGATAAAAAAAAACCTTGCCTCCGCCGCCTCTTCCCGCCGTCCATCCACCCCTTTGCTGCCCCCCCATCTTCCCTCAAGGTCCTTTCCGCCGCTCCTCGAAACGCGTAAGGCCCGCAAAGTGGGCTCCGCCTCGTATTTGCAACCCCAGAGGTCGTTATCCTCAACTGTTTCCTTCCCTCCTCCCTCCTCCCTCCTCCCTCCCCCATTCAAAAATTATTTCCTCTCCCTCTTTCTCCCTCACGCACACAGTCATTCGCAGAGAGGAGGGAGGGATGATGTGTATAGGATTTGTTCAACTACTTTGTTGAGATTGTTGATTCTCGGTTTTTCATGCAAAGACGCGAAGCGCTGCTGATGGACCATTTCATTTCTGCCGTCTCTTCTCCGAGAAGAGAGAGAGAGAGAGAGAGAGAGAGAGAGAGAGAGAGAGAGAGAGAGAGAGAGAATAATGAGTTCAATAATAAACAATGTGGGATGCGACTCTCCGTGGTAGTGGAGAGAGAGAGAGAGAGAGAGAGAGAGAGAGAGAGAGAGAGAGAGAGAGAGAGAGAGAGAGAGAGAGAGAGAGAGAATAACGAGTTTAATAATCATCCGTTTGGAATTCGACTTGTTGTAGTGGAGGGAGAGGTGCGGCGGGATGTGTAGAGGGAACACAGCAACTTGTGTTCGTTACGACAATGACGACGAACTCTACCTATCCGTCCACCAGCTGTTCCAAAAAAGTCGGTCGTAGGGTTTTTTGTTTCCCCCCTTTTTTTTTTTTTTGCCTTGCACGGTCTAGTTAGCTCGAAGCTCTCTTCGTCCTTCAGAAGGCATTGTGCAATTTCTCAATGAATAGGTTTATTCCCCGCTCCACGTGTCGTTGCCCGTCTGTGGGTATCGTCGCTCCGCGTGTCGTTGCCCGTCTGTGGGTATCGTTCATAGAGAGCTTTGATCGCTCCTTCATAACAGATTGGGGAAAGGGAGTTTCATTCTCCCCCGTTTGTCATCGACGGATTGATTGATTAATTGATTGATTGATTGGCTACTTCATCCAGTTTCTTTGTCATTATTGATCCTTCAAAAATGCTTTAATGGGTTTGTTACAGTGCATTCATCCTTCTGTCCAGGTGTCACTGAGTGGAAAAAATAGATAGTCCGTGAGTCATCCTTCTGTCGAATTGGCACTGAGGCTGCAGTTTATCTTAGCTTTTTGTTTTCCCTTAAAGGAATTCGGAGGATTTGCGGACTATTAGGCCCTTCTTCGGGACCTTTGGGGTGGTGCCTTCGGCGTATTCGGTGCCCTTGTTCGGGCCATTTGCGGCCGTTTGGGCTGTTTGTGACCCTTCGGGGCATTTGGCCACTTTTATAGTATGATGATGATGATGATGATAACGAGTACTTAAAAATGAAAATGTTTATCTTCTTTTGGGATTACAGCGGAAACTTGCCAATTCGACCAATCGAGTTCTTTCTGTTTTCTGTTAACTAGTCAATGCTTAAAGTCAATTTGAAGTTCTTGTTTTCTTTTAAATAGTCAACGCTTGAAGTCAACACTTGAAGTCAACACTTGAAGTCAACACCTGAAGTGAACTCTTGAAGTCAACACTTGAAGTCAACGCTTCAAGTCAATGCTAGAGTCAACGCTTCAAGTTCTTGTTACGCTTGCAGTCAACGCTTGAATTCAACGCTTGAAGTCAACGCTTGAAGTGAACAACTGAAGGCAGCACTTTATTCGCTTTGTGAAACTCAGTTTCGTGATCCTCTAACGGATTTGTTCACACAAAAATGTTTTTGCCTTTGTTTGCAGTGCAGATTCAGCTCTTCCTCAATAACCCGTACGGTGATCAGTGACCTATTCCACCTGTCCTTTTTTATTTTGTTTTGTTTTGTTTTCCTTCGATCTTCATTGAGAAAAATCCCCCTAGGCGTCACAGGTGGGGTTCTGGTGTGTGCTTTTGCTGGCTTATTCTTGCTGATACCGCACGTGCAATGCGTTTTCCTAATTTGTCTTTTTTTTCTGTTTTTTTTTTATTTGTCAGTGACTCCTCTGAGGATTGATAAGAGCGCATTTTTCTGTTTTTGGAATGGTACCGCCTGTATCTTCCTTGCTATCAATCGACTGAACTCAGAGATCTACGTACGACCTGAGATCTCAGGGCGACTGAACCGAGGGAAGAGAGGCGACTGAACCGAGGGAAGAGAGGTGGCGACAATCAATCACCGAAAAGTAAAAAGTAAATCACGTAGGAAGAATCGAACTTGTGGGAAATCGGAAAAAGAATCTGTTATGGATTATAGTACTGAACCAGAAGAGGACCAAGATTTGGTATCTCCAAAAGAATCTGTTATGGTAATTATAGTACTGAACCAGAAGAGGACCAAGATTTGGTATCTCCAAAAGAATCTGCCAGTAGGAAGAATGGTGGACTGAAATATATTTACGTTTCCCGCTCTTATATCGATCATATATATATATATATCGTCAGACCGAGCTGCTCGGTAAACCGCAGGCAGAGAGGGAGGTAGAAGAGGACAACAAGTGAGGGGCTGTGACAAACTGTTTCGTATGTAACGTATGGATATATAGTATCTAGTATATACATATATTATATATATACAGCCCCTCGTTTGTTGTCCTCTTCTCTCTCTCTCTGCCTGCGGTTTACCGGGCAGTTCTGTTTGTGACGATATATAGTATGTAATATATAGTATATACATATATTATATATATAAGTAGACGATATACGTAGATGAACATAGATAGATGTACATCATGTGACGATATATATTGTCAAACAGAACTGCCTGGTAAACCGCAGGCATTGGGGGGTTAAAGCTAGGCTACTAGCGGGGCCGCCCGGGTGATCTTGTTTGCCCGGGCACCCGGCCGTGCAAGGGGCAAAGTAGGTTCCAGCCAAAAAAAAAAAAAAAAAAAAAAAAAGAAGAAAAGAAAAGAAAAGAAAAAAAAAACAACGAAAAACTGAAAAAAAAACCCTACGTTATGCAGAAAAATAAACTGAACAACTTTTGCCTCAGGGTCGGATTGAAATTCTTTACCGAATACAAATAGAAAATAAACTTTAATAAAGTTCAAAGTTGTTATTTATTTATTTATTTTGGCCCGCCGGCGGGCAAGTAGTCCCGGGCCACTCTGGTAGCGTAGGATAAGAGGACAAAACGAGGGGCTGCGATATATGTATGTTCGCATCGCGAACTGCATCTACATTTTCTATTGAAGTGGCACTGAAATCTGATAATATGTTGAAGACTTGAAGTTGGTATAATAAGGTGAAAAAGAAAACGGGTGACATAGTAGAAAATTAGAAATACATCATAAACAGATGGTAAAGTCTTCAAATTTCAAAAGCAACAGGAACAGAAACACAGAGTGATGTACACTGTCACAGGCCCCAGGGTTGACTTGAGAAAGGTGGAAGAGCACAGGGCCAACTCGGAGAATGAATGACAGATTACCAGCAGCAGCAGTCCGTTTTTGTTTTTTTGTTTTTTTTTATTCGGCATACGATATCGATGCAATGGCATGAGATCATTGGCAAGTGTGCATCTTGTGCGGCGCACTAGGTACGATGAATTAGGGGGTTGGCAAGCAAAGTGCACACATCTTTGCGCAACTACCTACCGGTAATGTGGCTTTTTTCACAGACGATCCCAAAAAGAATGCAGTACGTGTGTGAGTTTTAATTTGAAATCTGTCAAGGACAAATTCAAAATTTATATTTTAAGTCAGTAATAAATAACACAAATCTTATCTGAGCATGTAAGTGGTATTCAGGAGGTCATGGGTTCGATTCCCCTCGTCGTCCATGCGATTCCCCACGGCCCCTTGTGATACACTTGGGGTTCACCAGTGGAGATAATTGGCTTGGGCCTCCTTGCTGGTTGTGGAAGCAGCCGTGGCTTTCCAGCTCATGTCAGGTGTTAGGAGTAGGGGCACTGCTTCCCGCGCAGAGCAGAGTCGGGTAGATGGTTGGCATCCACTAGGGAGAATGTCGGGAGGCCCGGAATCCAACCCATAACCCCTAGCGTCCCGTGCTGAGAAGGTGTCTATATGAAAGAAAAAAATATATAGCTGTCCCCCGATGACGAGAAGACGTCCTTCTTTTTAGACGACAAAAAAAAACAAAAAAAAACACAAGCCTTATCTGATCACTGGATACGTGAATGTGAGGCTTAACACTGTTAAGTTGTGTTAACAGATTACAAATTAAAACTGTTCTTGGAAAGGTACATGCCACATGGATATTCAGTTGAGAATCTTGAGACTCGAGAGTGTTTATTAATCTGACGGGAATGTGAGGAGGCTTGCACTTTTGCTGTTGTTGGAAATTGGAACAGTACATGGATATTCATTTGATGCAAAATCTCATCTCATCATATGATAAAAATTCAAAATTCATGAAATGTTCTCTCAAACTTCCAAGTTAGAAGAAAGAGCAACTGGAAAAGAAAGCCTGCTCTGTGTGAAGTCGTTGAAAGCCTGCTCTGTGTGTAGTTGTTGACCGTGTCGAGTCCATTGTGCATGGTTACATGGTTGTGCACTTGTATATGGTTGGCGATGTCTTAACGAAACATGCTATGCCTGGTTTGGCGACCTCTTAAACCACCAGTACAGTACATGACCCCGGGCAACTGGAGAACACGTTTTGAGCCTCTCCAAAAATTGAGGAGGCCGAGCGCCATGGATAAAGTGAATCGGCGATGGGCAGCCTCCGAAAGGGGCCCGCGGCCGATAGCTGGCATGTACTGGTGCTTGAACAAAGCATCCAATTTACCCATTTATGGATCCTACCTTTCTTTGTGTGCCTGCAAATGAGTGTGATCCAGAACGCTATGAACTGGCAGAGTTCTGATCTGTCATGATGTAAATGGCAAACAGATGCTGCAATATCTATATCTATATCTAGCTATCTATCTAGCTATCTATCTAGCTGTCTATCTAGCTATCTATCTAGCTGTCTATCCAACTGTCTAGCTAATCTAGCTATGTATCTCGTCTATCTAATCTGTACAATCTGCCAATCTATTTATCTATCTATCTATCTATCTATCTATCTGTCTGTTTGCTCTCTCTCTCTCGATATCTATCTATCTATCTATCTATCTATCTATCTACAATATATATATATATATATATATATATATATCCATCTGCCTATCTTTCTTTCTTTTCTTTCTTTCTATTTTTTCCGTCTAATCTTCACCTAATCGATCGAATCGATCTATGAAAAAAATTCCATCCAACCTGTTTAGTCTATCTCATCGATTTATCTTACATAGTTTTTCTAATCTGTATCTGTCTATCGATCGATCTATGTATCTATCCGTCAATCTATCTGCCTACCTATCTATCTATCTACCTATCGATCTATCTAATCTAATCTCTCTCTCTCTCTCTCTCTCTCTCTCTCTCTCTCTCTCTCTCTCTCTATCTATCTATCTATCTGTCTATCTATCTATCTATCTAATCTAATCTAACTGACATATCTATCTATCCATCCATCTATCCAATCCGTCTATCTACCTATCAATCTATCTAGTTACAATGTCTTAGAGTGCGAAGCAATGTGTACTAACCGAGTTGACTCAAGTGGACTTATCTGATGTATCTGGGGGATGCTGTTGTGTAATTGTCCCTGGGTGACTGCAGATGCCAGAGAGCTATAATCATATGGACCCTTGTCTAGTGGGGAACTCGATGCGGTCAGTTGTTAGCGAGTTGTCTGGAAGAGGGAACATTTTTGATAAGGTGGGTGGTTTGTCATTCCCCTTCGCATTTATCCTTCTGCTGCTGGACAAACAGCAACCCCCTCCCTCCCCCCCCCCCCCCCCCCCCCCCTTCTGAACCACCAGCATCCAGAGTGCAAGGAGCACAGCTGAATGGCCGATAGCCCCAATTTATTGCACCGGACTCGTTCGGCACCATATCAGACAACTCAGCGATGGGTCTCGCAGGGGTTTCCAGTCATCATTATATATGAGGGGGCTGGGCTTGAAGACCTATTACTGTTTGCTTCCTTTTCCATGTACACTCCACTTCTTATTCTACCATAACTCCTATATTCCTTTCCTATTTCAGCCTATCATAGTGAGATCTGCACTGTCGCTGAGCCAGTCGCTGTTCCACTGCTTTTCCGCTGCTGTTCCGTTGGTGTGGATGATGGGCCTCGCTCCACTACTCGAAAGACAAAAAATATGGCGGAGTATCTTTCCAGGTTCTAGTGGATGATTCATTCTCATTTTGCACATGTGGTGAGTAGTGGAGCGAGGCCCAATGTGTGGATGGATGGTCCATTGCTGATCATGTTACTGATCCGTTGATGTGGGTGATGAGTTGAACTGCAGCTTCTGTTCCATTGCTGATCCGTTGATGGTCCGCTGGTGTAGATGATGTGCCAATCATTTTGTTTTTTGCCAAATGATAAACACACTATCCACACCATTGAATCACATCATCAGCAACGGTGCAGATTATGAATCAATGGGAGGCCATAGCTGTGAAAAGCATATGCACTCCTTTCTGTTCTTATTGTTGTTGTTTCAAATAGCAGGCATGCACCTGGTCTTCTCGGGTGGGAAGGCCTTGAGGGCCAGGGCTGTCCACCCCCGGCCGCGGACCCCTGACGTGGTTGCAGGGGTCCCGGGGTGGGCACCCCCGACCTGGGGTCCAGACCACCACCACCTTCCCCCCCCCACAAAAAAAAAGAAATCGAAAAAAAAAAGAAAAAAAAAAGGTGGGGGTGCGCAGCGACGGCCTGCACCCCGTGGCATAGAACACCATGGAACAAAATTTCCCCCACCTCGGAGCCGCCCCCAGGGACACACCCGCCCCTGGTGGGACCGGGGTGGCCCTCGGCGCGGGGCTGGGAGTGGGGTGATGCTGGGGCGGGGCGGACCCAAGAACAGGAGAGGGCGGGTGCGGGGATGGGGACGGGGGTCGGACATGGGGA